>OY744518.1:14489113-14521613 GCA_963556195.1 Sepiola atlantica
AACAACAAAACTCCTGCCCCTAACCCTGAACCCTTTATATGTATTTTGATCGAATTTTTTTAACTATATTGTTGTTTAATCATTGAAATCATAAATAATAATGACCATTTAAACGTCCGTATTATTTCATAAGAAAAGGCATACTCGCAGCAACGTACATGTGTAGAAGCGAGGTGTTTTTTTACGTTTTTTATTGGAGGGGGTGTTTAATAATTGTGCCTATACACAAACACTGGAAGGGAGGCACTATTTTATAGAATCAAATGTATTTGTAAATAAAGTAATTTTTCTACGTATTATTTTAAAGAAGATCAGCGTTTAATTAGAAGAGTACGAAGCGAATATTTTGTGCAAAAATCGGCTCTGGATTTGAATAATAAGTAAAATATAAGTTAAAATTAAAATTAAAATTAAGTAAATAGAAATTAAATTCATAAATAAAAGTGAACATTTTAGTCTTCGTATTATTTCGTAACAAAGAATGAACATCATCGCACGCAGAAACCCAATTAAATTCATAAATAAAAGTGAACATTTTAGTCTTCGTATTATTTCGTAACAAAGAATGAACATCATCGCACGCAGAAACCCAATTAAATTCATAAATAAAAGTGAACATTTTAGTCTTCGTATTATTTCGTAACAAAGAATGAACATCATCGCACGCAGAAACCCAATTAAATTCATAAATAAAAGTGAACATTTTAGTCTTCGTATTATTTCGTAACAAAGAATGAACATCATCGCATGCAGAAACCCAATTAAAGGAATAAATACTCGGGTAGTATCTCTAGTAAAATATTCTGAACCCTTCATAAACTAGATAAAACAAACGTTGGGTACATGGACTAAATTAGCTGTCAAAGAGTATGGTCGGTGATATTTTTGTATTTTAAAACATTTCTTTGAGGGGAAATATAAATAATTAGTGTCTATACAGAATTAAAACTAGAAGGAAGATACTATTTTTTAGAATTAAATATATTTATAAATAAAGTAATTTTTCTAAGTGTTATTTTTTAAGATCAACGTTTAAGACAAAATAACGTTCGCTTAAACACTGTCAACCCAGTTGTTATGACAACTGATCTGTTACATCTGCTACTTTCTCTCACAGCGCGATGACCACCCTCTGTACAATTTCTATGGCAACGAACCTGTTATGATTACTAGTTTCTTGCGCTAAGTGGCGACTGAAGAACGCGTGCAAGATATACTATTATGATAAATTTGTACTTTTCCTCTATTCTCCACCATTGAACTCATTTTAGTGATTATGTAACAGCTGCTACTTGAATCCTGCATTGTTCTGGCTTCTAAAACTTACAGATTCCTATTTAAATTAACACAACGCTTACATTGGGGGGGGGGGGGATCCTTAATTTTTTTTATTTTCCATAAATAAGAAAAACAAAAACCGGTTAGTAAGACCCTCCCAACCCTTTCTAAATAGTTGACCGGTCGTTCTCTAAATGGGGGTGGGGTATAAGTGGGAGAGAAAAGAAAACGGTAAATGGAGTTGAAGAATCGGTGGTGTCCTACCAAGATAAATACAATTTGGGGTAAGCTGAAGACAAAAAAATTGAAAGTAGGGAGTGAGCATCTTGGGGTATTTATATTATTGGGGGTGGGAGTAACTGATTCACTCGACTAGCTACGAGGCTAAACTTACCCGAAGGGCTGGAGTCCGACAGAACTAAGAACCGCGTGCGCCATGCTCAGGCAGAGAACACGTACTCATACTTGACTCCTTTTCGTACACACAAACTCGCTACTTGTATTCACCTTTTTTCAAAAACCGAGGAATGTAATCTTTTCTATCACATCTGATCTTGATCTTCAGCTGATGCTTGAAGAAATCGATATAATCCTGATCAGCAAAGGATTCAACTCCTCGGTCATCTCTCAGATGCGACATTGACACCACCATTCACGCTACGGCCAGGATCGCGAGAAACCTAATTCGTCTCACCCTGTTCCATGCCGTCTCGACGTCGATTACGTAGGATACGTTTAGTGGTAGAGGCTGATTGGGATCGATATGAGCCGTCACCGCGTTGACATATCCTCAGTAATGCCGGAGTTCACGGCATTTGAAGAAAGCGGAACACTTGAGTGAATCCTCCATTCTGGAACTGTGTTGTATGGCATTAAGGAGGTAACGTGTTCCGAGCCAACCGCCACGTCAGAGAGAACTCAGAGTTGTTGAGATGACTCATATCTGGCGCCCAACTCCATTCACAGCGGATCCTCCCAACCACCAGACGACTGGATCGTCAGCAGCCCCTTACTAATCCCCTGTAGAATTCATTTCTAGAAGACTGAGAAAGGCCCCTGGACCGAGGAAGCTTTTTGAGCACAGCTCGGCACTCGGCCCTCGACCGAATGGCCGAGAATGAGGTTGGAAATGGCGCTATCGACCGCGGGGTTTCATGTAGATTTCGACTCAGGAAAGCTAGTCTCTCGGCAAGTCGGACATCCCCAAGACTCCCTCACAGAGACGTATCATACAGGCCTGCCTGTGAACCCAGTGCCTCTTCCTGTCCAAGAGAAACGAGGTCAGAAGGCGCCGGAAGACTTTTAGGCGGTGCACAGGCAGGGAAAGTACAGCCAATCAGTAGAGGATGAGAGGAAAGACGTAAGTGGCGCACACCTCATTTCTACCATTTAAGGAGAGTTTCCCTTAAAACCAAGTGTTAACCGATGCTTCGATCTTTGACTGTACCTCCAACCAATTCCTCTTGAGCTGAAGGCCCGGTCAGAACAACACGCTGAGGATTCGAACCAGGCCATCTGTCCAGCATAAAGGAGCCAGAAGGGTGGTGTCACTGCTTCAGGCACCCAACCACGTGTTCCCATATTATGCCCCTAAAACCCTTTAAACTACTCTAAAAAAACTGAAATTTGGGGAATATTTATTAATTGATGTCTAATACATATTGTTAAAATTTCACAAAAATCGGAGTTATCTGAATTTTGATGAAGGGTTTCAACCCCCCCCACTTACCCCCTTTGCATACAACTAAATTAAACTAAATATAGCCTACATTACGACTAATTATGCCTAGCAGCTATGTTTCAAAATTCATAATAGTCGGTTAATTAGTTTAGGAGTGAATCTTACACACACACACATATATATATATATCCTATTTGTCGCCCCCAATCTAGGCTGGGCACTGTAGTGAGTAGTATTAACACAGCTGTCGTCGTAGCTTTAATGCATGTTTCTTCATTAATTGAACACTGTTGACGACAACTGCCTATAATAGGTCTTAAACTCTCGCTAATTTATCAGGTTGTTCATAGTCGCCGAGTGGTTTAAGACGTCGGAATTTGAGGAAAAACATGACTCGTGTTCTGGGGTTTCGAATCCTGCGATCGGTATGAATAATTATCTCTACTACACTGACGATTATATATATATATATATATATATATATATATATATATATATATATATATATATATATATATATATATATATATACCAAACTTTATATAAATGGAGATTATTTGTATTTCTTGAATTTAATTTATGAAAATCTCCCTGAAACACTATCCCAGTCTAATAATACTCAACCAGCAATGACAATGAGGGTGTAGGTATAGGATATAAAATATAGTTTAAAAAAAAGACGCTGAAACAGGCGTCCGTAAATATGTCAGATAAAAGAAAAAGAACAGCGAGTTCCGAGAAGAAACCAGCGAAAGAAGGAACAAAGAGGAAAATAGTGTGAAAAGGAATGAGTGAAAAAGTTTAGGATATCAAATTGAAAATATATACGTCTATGAAGTTTGTCACTACTGTTTAGTGATATTAGACGAGGGTTGATGTTATGGAGAGCTGAAGAAACATACACGAGTATTTGTAGGTAAGAAAAAGAAAAATCACAACTCTAATTATTTTAAAATAAAGCTTGTAGGTTTCACTTGTTGTTCATTTGTTGTAGAAAATAATGCTCATATTTTCATGAGTGTTCCTATTTATATGGGTTGACTGCATTTGAGGTATTTTCGGAGGTATACACTCTGGTAAGCGCCATTTTAATTTTGAGTGTATTCATTCTTAAATATTTTTTAAAAAGCTTGTTTTTTTAATTTCTATTCTATAAAATGTGTATGATTTGGTAAAACATGAAAACCACCGAGGACACAAATTATTTTAAATCAAATAAAATTTTAGAAAAATATTTATAAAAAAAAACAAAACAACGTGTTTTTTTAAAAATAAATTTATTTATTCATTTTATTGAGATCTTTCAACGTTATACGCCTTTGTCAAAAGTACTTGGGCATTTTAATGCATTTTCTTCCTTTTTAAAAAAGCAGGCATTAAATATAACGCTGAAACATCTTAAGACTTTAAAATGAATAAATAAATTTATTTAAAAAAAACCCACATTGTTTTGGTTTTCATCAATATTTTTTTAATTGTTATTCCATCAACGTTTCAAGAGAGATTTCTTCATTATTAAATAAAATTTATTTGGGTTTACCTACTCATTTGTGGCGACAAAATATTTTTTTATATTTAATACTTAATAAAATATATAAGGTAATAAGGGTCAGTCATCTTGTTTTTTCCAGGAAGTGAGGTATCGGACGCCTTATTACTTTTCTCACAACCAATATAGCCCACATTCGGACTCATTATGCCTAGCAGCTATGTTCCAAAATTCATAATAGTCAGTTAATTAGTTTAGGAGTGAATCTTACACACACACACATATATATCGTATTTGTCGCACCCACTCTAGGCTGGGCACTGTAGTGAGTAGTATTAATACAGCCGTCGTCGTAGCTTTAATGCATGTTCCTTCATTAGTTGATACTGTTGACGACAACTGCCTATAATAGGTCTTAAACTCTCGCTGATTGATAAGGTTGTGCATAGTGGCCGAGTGGGTTATGACGTCAGAATTTGAGGAAAAACATGACTCGTGTTCCAGAGTTTCGAATAATGCGACCGGTATGAATAATTATCTCTACTACACTGACGATTCCCGAAAGGATGAAACGTATACGTATGTAGATAAACAAATATTTATAATTATATATATAAATATATATATATATATATATATATATATATATATATATATATATATATATATATATATATAGCTAACTTTATATAAATGGAGATTATTTGTATTTCTTGAATTTAATTTAACTTCATAAGCTTATATCTTATATTAAATATTATTTTTATTATGCAAATATATCACGAATGAGTAAGTAAATCAAAATAAATGTCCCAACTTTCCTTTAAAATAATTTATGTCGTCAATAATATGACGTTTGCTGAAACCATGTATCAGCGAGAAGCAGCCCGTCAACACCGGATAAAACAAGAGATTATAAAGATAATTTAACATATGTCTTCCTTTAAATTTCTTTACACACAGCCTTTAACTGTGTGGTTATTAACCGTCATTAATATTATCATCATTATTATTTACTAATAGAGATTTCTAACACTAGTCGTTATCAGGGATCTCTTGCTGATGAAAACCAGGTGGTGGTCTATCATCGCATGAGGCTCTCAGCCGTTCACCTCAGTGAACTGACGAAACACCGTTTCGCAGTTTTGCATTTTACAAAGCCATCCTAGTTCTAAGCAATGATGTCTGAACTAGTTTTCAAGTGTAGGTTATTAGGACAATCCGTAACTACAAAAGTCACACTTTCATAAAAAATACTTGTCGGCAGTATTATTAGATTGGGATAGTGTACAAGAGAGATGGAAGAAAAAGTATGAATTATTTAGAGCAATCGTAACTACAAAATCTGAGTTTCATAAAGAATGCTTGTCAGCATTATTGTTAGACTGGACTTGTGTTCAAGAGAGATGAAGAAATAGTATAAATTATTTGGGTCAACCGTAACTACAAAAGTCTGCGTTTAATAATGAATGCTGGTAAGGATTATTATTAGACTGGGATAGTGTTTAGGAGAGATGAAGAAAAAGTATAAATTATTTGGGTCAACCGTAACTACAAAAGTTTGAGTTTAATAATGAATGCTGGTAAAGATTATTATTAGACTGGGATAGTGTTTAGGAGAGATGAAGAAAAAGTATAAATTATTTGGGTCAACCGTAACTATAAAAGTCTGCGTTTAATAATGAATGCTGGTAAAGATTATTATTAGACTGGGATAGTGTTTAGGAGAGATGAAGAAAAAGTATAAATTATTTGGGTCAACCGTAACTACAAAAGTCTGCGTCTCATAATGAATGCTGGTAAAGATTATTATTAGACTGGGATAGTGTTTAGGAGAGATAAAGAAAAAGTATAAATTATAATGGTCAACCGTAACTACAAAAATCTGCGTTTCATAATGAATGCTAGTAAAGATTATTATTAGATTGGGATAGTGTTTAGGAGAGATGAAGAAAAAGTATCAATTATTTGAATCAACCGTAACTACAAAAGTCTGAGTTTCATAAAGAATGCTGGTAAAGATTATTGTTAGACTGGGATAGTGTTTAGGAGAGATGAAGAAAAAGTATCAATTATTTGGGTCAACCGTAACAACAAAAATCTGCGTTTCATAATGAATGCTAGTAAAGATTATTATTAGATTGGGATAGTGTTTAGGAGAGATGAAGAAAAAGTATAAATTATTTGGGTCAACCATAACTACAAAAGTCTGAGTTTCATAATAAAGGCTGGTAAAGATTATTATTAGATTGGGATAGTGTTTAGGAGAGACGAAGAAAAAGTATAAATTATTTGGGTCAACCGTAACTACAAAAGTTTGAGTTAAATAATGAATGCTTGTAAAGATTATTATTAGACTGAGATAGTGTTTAGGAGAGATGAAGAAAAAGTATAAATTATTTGGGTCAATCGTAACTACAAACTATGAGTTTCATAAAGAATACTTGTCACCATAATTATTAGACTGGACTTGTGTTCAAGAGAGATGAAGAAAAAGTATGAATTATTTGGGTCAACCGTAACTACAAAAGTCTGCGTTTCATAATGAATGCTGGTAAAGATTATTATAAGATTAGGATAGTGTTTAGGAGAGATGAAGAAAAAGTATCAATCATTTGAATCAACCGTAACTACAAAAGTCTGAGTTTCATAAAGAATGCTGGTAAAGATTATTATTAGACTGGGATGTTGTTTAGGAGAGATGAAGAAAAAGTATCAATGATTTGGGTCAACCGTAACTAAAAAATCTTAGTTTCATAATGAATGCTGGTAAAGATATTATTAGATTGGGATAGTGTTTAGGAGAGATGAAGAAAAAGTATCAATTATTTGGGTCAACCGTAACTACAAAAGTCTGAGTTTCATGAAGAATGCTGGTAAAGATTATTATTAGATTAGGATAGTGTTCAGGAGAGATGAAGATAAAGTATCAATTATTTGGGTCAACCGTAACTACAAAAGTTTGAGTTTCATAATGAATGCTGGTAAAGATTATTATTAGACTGGGATAGTGTTCAGGAGAGACGAAGAAAAAGTATAAATTATTTGGGTCAACCGTAACTACAAAAGTCTGAGTTTCATGAAGAATGCTGGTAAAGATTATTATTAGACTGGGATAGTGTTTAGGAGAGACGAAGAAAAAGTATAAATTATTTGGGTCAACCGTAATCACCAAAGTCGGAGTTTCATAATGAATGTTGGTAAAGATTATTATTAGACAGGGATAGTTTAAAGAGAGATGAAAAAAAAGTATAAATTATTTGGGTCAACCGTAACTACAAAAGTCTGAGTTTCATAATGAATGCTTATAAAGATTATTATTAGACTGGGATAGTGTTTAGAAGAGATGAAGAAAAAGTATAAATTATTTGGGTCAACCGTAACTACATAAGTCTGAGTTTCATAATGAATGCTTATAAAGATTATTATTAGACTGGGATAGTGTAGTGTTTAGAAGAGATGAAGAAAAAGTATAAATTATTTGGGTCAACCGTAACTACAAAAGTCTGCGTTTCATAATGAATGCTGGTAAAGATTATTATTAGACTGGGATAGTGTTTAGGAGAGATGAAGAAAAAGTATCAATTTTTTGGGTCAACCGTAACTACAAAAGTCTGAGTTTCATAATGAATGCTGGTAAAGATTATTATTAGACTCGGATTGTGTTTAGGAGAGACGAAGAAAAAGTATCAATTATTAGGGTCAACTGTAACTACAAACGTCTGAGTTGCATAAAGAATGCTGATAAAGATTATTATTAGACTGGGATAGTGTTTAGGAGAGATGAAGAAAAAGTATAAATTATTTGGGTCAACTGTAACTACAAAAGTCTGAGTTTCGTAAAGAATGCTGGTAAAGATTATTATTAGACTGGGATAGTGTTCAGGAGAGATGAAGAAAAGGTATAAATTATTTGGGTCAATCGTAACTAAAAAGTCTGAGTTTCATAATGAATGCTGGTAAAGATTATTATTAGACTGAGATAGTGTTCAGGAGAGATGAAGAAAAAGTATCAAGTATTTGGGTCAACCGTAACTACAAAGGTCTGAGTTTCATAATGAATGCTGGTAAAGATTATTGTTAGACTGGGATAGTGTTCAGGAGAGATGAAGAAAAAGTATCAATTATTTTGGTCAACCGTAACTACAAAAGCCTGAGTTTCATAATGAATGCTTGTAAATATTATTATTAGACTGGGATAGTGTTTAGGAGAGATGAAGAAAAAGTATAAATTATTTGGGTCAACCGTAACTACAAAGGTCTGAGTTTCATAATGAATGCTGGTAAAGATTATTGTTAGACTGGGATAGTGTTCAGGAGAGATGAAGAAAAAGTATCAATTATTTTGGTCAACTGTAACTACAAAAGTCTGAGTTTCGTAAAGAATGCTGGTAAAGATTATTATTAGACTGGGATAGTGTTCAGGAGAGATGAAGAAAAGGTATAAATTATTTGGGTCAATCGTAACTAAAAAGTCTGAGTTTCATAATGAATGCTGGTAAAGATTATTATTAGAGTGAGATAGTGTTCAGGAGAGATGAAGAAAAAGTATCAAGTATTTGGGTCAACCGTAACTACAAAGGTCTGAGTTTCATAATGAATGCTGGTAAAGATTATTGTTAGACTGGGATAGTGTTCAGGAGAGATGAAGAAAAAGTATCAATTATTTTGGTCAACCGTAACTACAAAAGCCTGAGTTTCATAATGAATGCTTGTAAATATTATTATTAGACTGGGATAGTGTTTAGGAGAGATGAAGAAAAAGTATAAATTATTTGGGTCAACCGTAACTACAAAGGTCTGAGTTTCATAATGAATGCTGGTAAAGATTATTGTTAGACTGGGATAGTGTTCAGGAGAGATGAAGAAAAAGTATCAATTATTTTGGTCAACCGTAACTACAAAAGTCTGAGTTTCATAATGAATGCTGGTAAAGATTATTATTAGACTGGGATAGTGTTTAGGAGAGATGAAGAAAAAGTATAAATTATTTGGGTCAACCGTAACTACAAAAGTCTGAGTTTCATAATGAATGCTGGTAAAGATTATTATTAGATTGGGCTAGTGTTTAGGAGAGACGAAGAAAAAGTATAAATTATTTGAATCTACCGTAACTACAAAAGTCTGAGTTTCATAAAGAATGCTGGTAAAGATTATTATTAGACTGGGATAGTGTTTAGGAGAGATGAAGAAAAAGTATAAATTATTTGGGTCAACCGTAACTACAAAAGTCTGATTTTCATGAAGAATGCTTGTAAAGATTATTATTAGACTGGGATAATGTTTAGGAGAGATGAAGAAAAAGTATAAATTATTTGGGTCAACCGTAACTACAAAAGTCTGATTTTCATGAAGAATGCTTGTAAAGATTATTATTAGACTGGGATAGTGTTTAGGAGAGATGAAGAAAAAGTATAAATTATTTGGGTCAACCGTAACTACAAAAGTCTGATTTTCATGAAGAATGCTTGTAAAGATTATTATTAGACTGGGATAGTGTTTAGGAGAGATGAAGAAAAAGTATAAATTATTTGGGTCAACCGTAACTACAAAAGTCTGATTTTCATGAAGAATGCTTGTAAAGATTATTATTAGACTGGGATAATGTTTAGGAGAGATGAAGAAAAAGTATAAATTATTTGGGTCAACCGTAACTACAAAAGTCTGATTTTCATGAAGAATGCTTGTAAAGATTATTATTAGACTGGGATAGTGTTTAGGAGAGATGAAGAAAAAGTATAAATTATTTGGGTCAACCGTAACTACAAAAGTCTGATTTTCATGAAGAATGCTTGTAAAGATTATTATTAGACTGGGATAGTGTTTAGGAGAGATGAAGAAAAAGTATCAATGATTTGGGTCAACCGTAACTAAAAAATCTTAGTTTCATAATGAATGCTGGTAAAGATATTATTAGATTGGGATAGTGTTTAGGAGAGATGAAGAAAAAGTATCAATTATTTGGGTCAACCGTAACTACAAAAGTCTGAGTTTCATGAAGAATGCTGGTAAAGATTATTATTAGATTAGGATAGTGTTCAGGAGAGATGAAGATAAAGTATCAATTATTTGGGTCAACCGTAACTACAAAAGTCTGAGTTTCATGAAGAATGCTGGTAAAGATTATTATTAGACTGGGATAGTGTTTAGGAGAGACGAAGAAAAAGTATAAATTATTTGGGTCAACCGTAATCACCAAAGTCGGAGTTTCATAATTAATGTTGGTAAAGATTATTATTAGACAGGGATAGTTTAAAGAGAGATGAAAAAAAAGTATAAATTATTTGGGTCAACCGTAACTACAAAAGTCTGAGTTTCATAATGAATGCTTATAAAGATTATTATTAGACTGGGATAGTGTTTAGAAGAGATGAAGAAAAAGTATAAATTATTTGGGACAACCGTAACTACATAAGTCTGATTTTCATAATGAATGCTTATAAAGATTATTATTAGACTGGGATAGTGTAGTGTTTAGAAGAGATGAAGAAAAAGTATAAATTATTTGGGTCAACCGTAACTACAAAAGTCTGCGTTTCATAATGAATGCTGGTAAAGATTATTATTAGACTGGGATAGTGTTTAGGAGAGATGAAGAAAAAGTATCAATTTTTTGGGTCAACCGTAACTACAAAAGTCTGAGTTTCATAATGAATGCTGGTAAAGATTATTATTAGACTCGGATTGTGTTTAGGAGAGACGAAGAAAAAGTATCAATTATTAGGGTCAACTGTAACTACAAACGTCTGAGTTGCATAAAGAATGCTGATAAAGATTATTATTAGACTGGGATAGTGTTTAGGAGAGATGAAGAAAAAGTATAAATTATTTGGGTCAACTGTAACTACAAAAGTCTGAGTTTCGTAAAGAATGCTGGTAAAGATTATTATTAGACTGGGATAGTGTTCAGGAGAGATGAAGAAAAGGTATAAATTATTTGGGTCAACCGTAACTACAAAGGTCTGAGTTTCATAATGAATGCTGGTAAAGATTATTGTTAGACTGGGATAGTGTTCAGGAGAGATGAAGAAAAAGTATCAATTATTTTGGTCAACCGTAACTACAAAAGCCTGAGTTTCATAATGAATGCTTGTAAATATTATTATTAGACTGGGATAGTGTTTAGGAGAGATGAAGAAAAAGTATAAATTATTTGGGTCAACCGTAACTACAAAGGTCTGAGTTTCATAATGAATGCTGGTAAAGATTATTGTTAGACTGGGATAGTGTTCAGGAGAGATGAAGAAAAAGTATCAATTATTTTGGTCAACTGTAACTACAAAAGTCTGAGTTTCGTAAAGAATGCTGGTAAAGATTATTATTAGACTGGGATAGTGTTCAGGAGAGATGAAGAAAAAGTATAAATTATTTGGGTCAATCGTAACTAAAAAGTCTGAGTTTCATAATGAATGCTGGTAAAGATTATTATTAGACTGAGATAGTGTTCAGGAGAGATGAAGAAAAAGTATCAAGTATTTGGGTCAACCGTAACTACAAAGGTCTGAGTTTCATAATGAATGCTGGTAAAGATTATTGTTAGACTGGGATAGTGTTCAGGAGAGATGAAGAAAAAGTATCAATTATTTTGGTCAACCGTAACTACAAAAGCCTGAGTTTCATAATGAATGCTTGTAAATATTATTATTAGACTGGGATAGTGTTTAGGAGAGATGAAGAAAAAGTATAAATTATTTGGGTCAACCGTAACTACAAAGGTCTGAGTTTCATAATGAATGCTGGTAAAGATTATTGTTAGACTGGGATAGTGTTCAGGAGAGATGAAGAAAAAGTATCAATTATTTTGGTCAACCGTAACTACAAAAGTCTGAGTTTCATAATGAATGCTTGTAAAGATTATTATTAGACTGGGATAATGTTTAGGAGAGATGAAGAAAAAGTATAAATGATTTGGGTCAACCGTAATCACCAAAGTCGGAGTTTCGTAAAGAATGCTGGTAAAGATTATTATTAGACTGGGATAGTGTTCAGGAGAGATGAAGAAAAGGTATAAATTATTTGGGTCAATCGTAACTAAAAAGTCTGAGTTTCATAATGAATGCTGGTAAAGATTATTATTAGACTGAGATAGTGTTTAGGAGAGACGAAGAAAAAGTATAAATTATTTGGGTCAACCGTAATCACCAAAGTCGGAGTATCATAATGAATGCTGGTAAAGATTATTATTAGATTAGGATAGTGTTTAGGAGAGATGAAGAAAAAGTATAAATTATTATGGTCAATCGTAACTACAAAAGTCTGCGTTTCATAATGAATGCTGGTAAAGATTATTATTAGACTGGGATAGTGTTTAGGAGAGATGAAGAAAAAGTATCAATGATTTGGGTCAACCGTAACTAAAAAAGTCTGAGTTTCATAATGAATGCTTATAAAGATTATTATTAGACTGGGATAGTGTTTAGAAGAGATGAAGAAAAAGCATAAATTATTTGGGGCAACCGTAACTACATAAGTATGAGTTTCATAATGAATGCTTGTAAAGATTATTATTGGACTGGGATAGTGTTTAGGAGAGATGAAGAAAAAGTATAAATTATTTGGGTCAACCGTAACTACAAAAGTCTGAGTTTCGTAAAGAATGCTGGTAAAGATTATTATTAGACTGGGATAGTGTTTAGGAGAGATGAAGAAAAAGTATAAATTATTTGGGTCAACCGTAACTACAAAAGTCTGAGTTTCATAATGAATGCTGGTAAAGATTATTATTAGATTGGGCTAGTGTTTAGGAGAGACGAAGAAAAAGTATAAATTATTTGAATCTACCGTAACTACAAAAGTCTGAGTTTCATAAAGAATGCTGGTAAAGATTATTATTAGACTGGGATAGTGTTTAGGAGAGATGAAGAAAAAGTATAAATTATTTGGGCAACCGTAACTACAAAAGTCTGATTTTCATGAAGAATGCTTGTAAAGATTATTATTAGACTGGGATAATGTTTAGGAGAGATGAAGAAAAAGTATAAATTATTTGGGTCAACCGTAACTACAAAAGTCTGATTTTCATGAAGAATGCTTGTAAAGATTATTATTAGACTGGGATAGTGTTTAGGAGAGATGAAGAAAAAGTATAAATTATTTGGGTCAACCGTAACTACAAAAGTCTGATTTTCATGAAGAATGCTTGTAAAGATTATTATTAGACTGGGATAGTGTTTAGGAGAGATGAAGAAAAAGTATAAATTATTTGGGTCAACCGTAACTACAAAAGTCTGAGTTTCATGAAGAATGCTGGTAAAGATTATTATTAGACTGGGATAGTGTTTAGGAGAGACGAAGAAAAAGTATAAATTATTTGGGTCAACCGTAATCACCAAAGTCGGAGTTTCATAATGAATGTTGGTAAAGATTATTATTAGACAGGGATAGTTTAAAGAGAGATGAAAAAAAAGTATAAATTATTTGGGTCAACCGTAACTACAAAAGTCTGAGTTTCATAATGAATGCTTATAAAGATTATTATTAGACTGGGATAGTGTTTAGAAGAGATGAAGAAAAAGTATAAATTATTTGGGTCAACCGTAACTACATAAGTCTGAGTTTCATAATGAATGCTTATAAAGATTATTATTAGACTGGGATAGTGTAGTGTTTAGAAGAGATGAAGAAAAAGTATAAATTATTTGGGTCAACCGTAACTACAAAAGTCTGCGTTTCATAATGAATGCTGGTAAAGATTATTATTAGACTGGGATAGTGTTTAGGAGAGATGAAGAAAAAGTATCAATTTTTTGGGTCAACCGTAACTACAAAAGTCTGAGTTTCATAATGAATGCTGGTAAAGATTATTATTAGACTCGGATTGTGTTTAGGAGAGACGAAGAAAAAGTATCAATTATTAGGGTCAACTGTAACTACAAACGTCTGAGTTGCATAAAGAATGCTGATAAAGATTATTATTAGACTGGGATAGTGTTTAGGAGAGATGAAGAAAAAGTATAAATTATTTGGGTCAACTGTAACTACAAAAGTCTGAGTTTCGTAAAGAATGCTGGTAAAGATTATTATTAGACTGGGATAGTGTTCAGGAGAGATGAAGAAAAGGTATAAATTATTTGGGTCAACCGTAACTACAAAGGTCTGAGTTTCATAATGAATGCTGGTAAAGATTATTGTTAGACTGGGATAGTGTTCAGGAGAGATGAAGAAAAAGTATCAATTATTTTGGTCAACCGTAACTACAAAAGCCTGAGTTTCATAATGAATGCTTGTAAATATTATTATTAGACTGGGATAGTGTTTAGGAGAGATGAAGAAAAAGTATAAATTATTTGGGTCAACCGTAACTACAAAGGTCTGAGTTTCATAATGAATGCTGGTAAAGATTATTGTTAGACTGGGATAGTGTTCAGGAGAGATGAAGAAAAAGTATCAATTATTTTGGTCAACTGTAACTACAAAAGTCTGAGTTTCGTAAAGAATGCTGGTAAAGATTATTATTAGACTGGGATAGTGTTCAGGAGAGATGAAGAAAAAGTATAAATTATTTGGGTCAATCGTAACTAAAAAGTCTGAGTTTCATAATGAATGCTGGTAAAGATTATTATTAGACTGAGATAGTGTTCAGGAGAGATGAAGAAAAAGTATCAAGTATTTGGGTCAACCGTAACTACAAAGGTCTGAGTTTCATAATGAATGCTGGTAAAGATTATTGTTAGACTGGGATAGTGTTCAGGAGAGATGAAGAAAAAGTATCAATTATTTTGGTCAACCGTAACTACAAAAGCCTGAGTTTCATAATGAATGCTTGTAAATATTATTATTAGACTGGGATAGTGTTTAGGAGAGATGAAGAAAAAGTATAAATTATTTGGGTCAACCGTAACTACAAAGGTCTGAGTTTCATAATGAATGCTGGTAAAGATTATTGTTAGACTGGGATAGTGTTCAGGAGAGATGAAGAAAAAGTATCAATTATTTTGGTCAACCGTAACTACAAAAGTCTGAGTTTCATAATGAATGCTTGTAAAGATTATTATTAGACTGGGATAGTGTTTAGGAGAGATGAAGAAAAAGTATAAATGATTTGGGTCAACCGTAATCACCAAAGTCGGAGTTTCGTAAAGAATGCTGGTAAAGATTATTATTAGACTGGGATAGTGTTCAGGAGAGATGAAGAAAAGGTATAAATTATTTGGGTCAATCGTAACTAAAAAGTCTGAGTTTCATAATGAATGCTGGTAAAGATTATTATTAGACTGAGATAGTGTTTAGGAGAGACGAAGAAAAAGTATAAATTATTTGGGTCAACCGTAATCACCAAAGTCGGAGTATCATAATGAATGCTGGTAAAGATTATTATTAGATTAGGATAGTGTTTAGGAGAGATGAAGAAAAAGTATAAATTATTATGGTCAATCGTAACTACAAAAGTCTGCGTTTCATAATGAATGCTGGTAAAGATTATTATTAGACTGGGATAGTGTTTAGGAGAGATGAAGAAAAAGTATCAATGATTTGGGTCAACCGTAACTAAAAAAGTCTGAGTTTCATAATGAATGCTTATAAAGATTATTATTAGACTGGGATAGTGTTTAGAAGAGATGAAGAAAAAGCATAAATTATTTGGGGCAACCGTAACTACATAAGTATGAGTTTCATAATGAATGCTTGTAAAGATTATTATTGGACTGGGATAGTGTTTAGGAGAGATGAAGAAAAAGTATAAATTATTTGGGTCAACCGTAACTACAAAAGTCTGAGTTTCGTAAAGAATGCTGGTAAAGATTATTATTAGACTGGGATAGTGTTTAGGAGAGATGAAGAAAAAGTATAAATTATTTGGGTCAACCGTAACTACAAAAGTCTGAGTTTCATAATGAATGCTGGTAAAGATTATTATTAGATTGGGCTAGTGTTTAGGAGAGACGAAGAAAAAGTATAAATTATTTGAATCTACCGTAACTACAAAAGTCTGAGTTTCATAAAGAATGCTGGTAAAGATTATTATTAGACTGGGATAGTGTTTAGGAGAGATGAAGAAAAAGTATAAATTATTTGGGTCAACCGTAACTACAAAAGTCTGATTTTCATGAAGAATGCTTGTAAAGATTATTATTAGACTGGGATAATGTTTAGGAGAGATGAAGAAAAAGTATAAATTATTTGGGTCAACCGTAACTACAAAAGTCTGATTTTCATGAAGAATGCTTGTAAAGATTATTATTAGACTGGGATAGTGTTTAGGAGAGATGAAGAAAAAGTATAAATTATTTGGGTCAACCGTAACTACAAAAGTCTGATTTTCATGAAGAATGCTTGTAAAGATTATTATTAGACTGGGATAGTGTTTAGGAGAGATGAAGAAAAAGTATAAATTATTTGGGCAACCGTAACTACAAAAGTCTGATTTTCATGAAGAATGCTGGTAAAGATTATTATTAGACTGGGATAGTGTTTAGGAGAGATGAAGAAAAAGTATAAATTATTTGGGTCAATCATAACTACAAAAGTCGGAATTTCATAAAGAATGCTGGTAAAAATTATTATTAGACTGGAGTAGTGTTTAGGAGAGACGAAGAAAAAGTATAAATTATTTGGGTCAACTGTAACTACAAAAGTTTGAGTTAAATAATGAATGCTTGTAAAGATTATTATTAGACTGGGATAGTGTTTAGGAGAGATGAAGAAAAAGTATAAATTATTTGGGTCAATCGTAACTACAAACTATGAGTTTCATAAAGAATACTTGTCACCATAATTATTAGACTGGACTTGTGTTCAAGAGAGATGAAGAAAAAGTATGAATTATTTGGGTCAACCGTAACTACAAAAGTCTGCGTTTCATAATGAATGCTGGTAAAGATTATTATAAGATTAGGATAGTGTTTAGGAGAGATGAAGAAAAAGTATCAATCATTTGAATCAACCGTAACTACAAAAGTCTGAGTTTCATAAAGAATGCTGGTAAAGATTATTATTAGACTGGGATGTTGTTTAGGAGAGATGAAGAAAAAGTATCAATGACTTGGGTCAACCGTAACTAAAAAATCTTAGTTTCATAATGAATGCTGGTAAAGATATTATTAGATTGAGATAGTGTTTAGGAGAGATGAAGAAAAAGTATCAATTATTTGGGTCAACCGTAACTACAAAAGTCTGAGTTTCATGAAGAATGCTGGTAAAGATTATTATTAGATTAGGATAGTGTTCAGGAGAGATGAAGATAAAGTATCAATTATTTGGGTCAACCGTAACTACAAAAGTTTGAGTTTCATAATGAATGCTGGTAAAGATTATTATTAGACTGGGATAGTGTTCAGGAGAGACGAAGAAAAAGTATAAATTATTTGGGTCAACCGTAACTACAAAAGTCTGAGTTTCATGAAGAATGCTGGTAAAGATTATTATTAGACTGGGATAGTGTTTAGGAGAGACGAAGAAAAAGTATAAATTATTTGGGTCAACCGTAATCACCAAAGTCGGAGTTTCATAATGAATGTTGGTAAAGATTATTATTAGACAGGGATAGTTTAAAGAGAGATGAAAAAAAAGTATAAATTATTTGGGTCAACCGTAACTACAAAAGTCTGAGTTTCATAATGAATGCTTATAAAGATTATTATTAGACTGGGATAGTGTTTAGAAGAGATGAAGAAAAAGTATAAATTATTTGGGTCAACCGTAACTACATAAGTCTGAGTTTCATAATGAATGCTTATAAAGATTATTATTAGACTGGGATAGTGTAGTGTTTAGAAGAGATGAAGAAAAAGTATAAATTATTTGGGTCAACCGTAACTACAAAAGTCTGCGTTTCATAATGAATGCTGGTAAAGATTATTATTAGACTGGGATAGTGTTTAGGAGAGATGAAGAAAAAGTATCAATTTTTTGGGTCAACCGTAACTACAAAAGTCTGAGTTTCATAATGAATGCTGGTAAAGATTATTATTAGACTCGGATTGTGTTTAGGAGAGACGAAGAAAAAGTATCAATTATTAGGGTCAACTGTAACTACAAACGTCTGAGTTGCATAAAGAATGCTGATAAAGATTATTATTAGACTGGGATAGTGTTTAGGAGAGATGAAGAAAAAGTATAAATTATTTGGGTCAACTGTAACTACAAAAGTCTGAGTTTCGTAAAGAATGCTGGTAAAGATTATTATTAGACTGGGATAGTGTTCAGGAGAGATGAAGAAAAGGTATAAATTATTTGGGTCAACCGTAACTACAAAGGTCTGAGTTTCATAATGAATGCTGGTAAAGATTATTGTTAGACTGGGATAGTGTTCAGGAGAGATGAAGAAAAAGTATCAATTATTTTGGTCAACCGTAACTACAAAAGCCTGAGTTTCATAATGAATGCTTGTAAATATTATTATTAGACTGGGATAGTGTTTAGGAGAGATGAAGAAAAAGTATAAATTATTTGGGTCAACCGTAACTACAAAGGTCTGAGTTTCATAATGAATGCTGGTAAAGATTATTGTTAGACTGGGATAGTGTTCAGGAGAGATGAAGAAAAAGTATCAATTATTTTGGTCAACTGTAACTACAAAAGTCTGAGTTTCGTAAAGAATGCTGGTAAAGATTATTATTAGACTGGGATAGTGTTCAGGAGAGATGAAGAAAAAGTATAAATTATTTGGGTCAATCGTAACTAAAAAGTCTGAGTTTCATAATGAATGCTGGTAAAGATTATTGTTAGACTGGGATAGTGTTCAGGAGAGATGAAGAAAAAGTATCAATTATTTTGGTCAACCGTAACTACAAAAGCCTGAGTTTCATAATGAATGCTGGTAAATATTATTATTAGACTGGGATAGTGTTTAGGAGAGATGAAGAAAAAGTATAAATTATTTGGGTCAACCGTAACTACAAAGGTCTGAGTTTCATAATGAATGCTGGTAAAGATTATTGTTAGACTGGGATAGTGTTCAGGAGAGATGAAGAAAAAGTATCAATTATTTTGGTCAACCGTAACTACAAAAGTCTGAGTTTCATAATGAATGCTTGTAAAGATTATTATTAGACTGGGATAGTGTTTAGGAGAGATGAAGAAAAAGTATAAATGATTTGGGTCAACCGTAATCACCAAAGTCGGAGTTTCGTAAAGAATGCTGGTAAAGATTATTATTAGACTGGGATAGTGTTCAGGAGAGATGAAGAAAAGGTATAAATTATTTGGGTCAATCGTAACTAAAAAGTCTGAGTTTCATAATGAATGCTGGTAAAGATTATTATTAGACTGAGATAGTGTTTAGGAGAGACGAAGAAAAAGTATAAATTATTTGGGTCAACCGTAATCACCAAAGTCGGAGTATCATAATGAATGCTGGTAAAGATTATTATTAGATTAGGATAGTGTTTAGGAGAGATGAAGAAAAAGTATAAATTATTATGGTCAATCATAACTACAAAAGTCTGCGTTTCATAATGAATGCTGGTAAAGATTATTATTAGACTGGGATAGTGTTTAGGAGAGATGAAGAAAAAGTATCAATGATTTGGGTCAACCGTAACAAAAAAGTCTGAGTTTCATAATGAATGCTTATAAAGATTATTATTAGACTGGGATAGTGTTTAGAAGAGATGAAGAAAAAGCATAAATTATTTGGGGCAACCGTAACTACATAAGTATGAGTTTCATAATGAATGCTTGTAAAGATTATTATTGGACTGGGATAGTGTTTAGGAGAGATGAAGAAAAAGTATAAATTATTTGGGTCAACCGTAACTACAAAAGTCTGAGTTTCGTAAAGAATGCTGGTAAAGATTATTATTAGACTGGGATAGTGTTTAGGAGAGATGAAGAAAAAGTATAAATTATTTGGGTCAACCGTAACTACAAAAGTCTGAGTTTCATAATGAATGCTGGTAAAGATTATTATTAGATTGGGCTAGTGTTTAGGAGAGATGAAGAAAAAGTATAAATTATTTGAATCTACCGTAACTACAAAAGTCTGCGTTTCATAATGAATGCTGGTAAAGATTATTATTAGACTGGGATAGTGTTTAGGAGAGATGAAGAAAAAGTATCAATGATTTGGGTCAACCGTAACTAAAAAAGTCTGAGTTTCATAATGAATGCTTATAAAGATTATTATTAGACTGGGATAGTGTTTAGAAGAGATGAAGAAAAAGCATAAATTATTTGGGTCAACCGTAACTACAAAAGTCTGATTTTCATGAAGAATGCTTGTAAAGATTATTATTAGACTGGGATAGCGTTTAGGAGAGATGAAGAAAAAGTATAAATTATTTGGGTCAACCGTAACTACAAAAGTCTGAGTTTCGTAAAGAATGCTGGTAAAGATTATTATTAGACTGGGATAGTGTTTAGGAGAGATGAAGAAAAAGTATAAATTATTTGGGTCAACCGTAACTACAAAAGTCTGATTTTCATGAAGAATGCTGGTAAAGATTATTATTAGACTGGGATAGTGTTTAGGAGAGATGAAGAAAAAGTATAAATTATTTGGGTCAATCATAACTACAAAAGTCGGAATTTCATAAAGAATGCTGGTAAAAATTATTATTAGACTGGAGTAGTGTTTAGGAGAGACGAAGAAAAAGTATAAATTATTTGGGTCAACCGTAACTACAAAAGTCTGATTTTCATGAAGAATGCTTGTAAAGATTATTATTAGACTGGGATAGTGTTTAGGAGAGATGAAGAAAAAGTATAAATTATTTGGGTCAACCGTAACTACAAAAGTCTGATTTTCATGAAGAATGCTTGTAAAGATTATTATTAGACTGGGATAGTGTTTAGGAGAGATGAAGAAAAAGTATAAATTATTTGGGTCAACCGTAACTACAAAAGTCTGATTTTCATGAAGAATGCTTGTAAAGATTATTATTAGACTGGGATAGGGTTCAGGAGAGACGAAGAAAAAGTATAAATTATTTGGGTCAACCGTAACTACAAAAGTCTGAGTTTCATGAAGAATGCTGGTAAAGATTATTATTAGACTGGGATAGTGTTTAGGAGAGATGAAGAAAAAGTATAAATTATTTGGGTCAACCGTAATCACCAAAGTCGGAGTTTCATAAAGAATGCTGGTAAAGATTATTATTAGACTGGGATAGTGTTCAGGAGAGATGAAGAAAAAGTATAAATTATTTGGGTCAATCGTAACTACAAAAGTCTGAGTTTCATAATGAATGCTGGTAAAGATTATTATTAGACTGGGATAGTGTTCAGGAGAGATGAAGAAAAAGTATAAATTATTTGGGTCAACCGTAACTACAAAAGTCTGAGTTTCATAATGAATGCTGGTAAAGATTATTATTAGACTGGGATAGTGTTCAGGAGAGATAAAGATAAAGTATCAATTATTTGGGTCAACCGTAACTACAAAAGTTTGAGTTTCATAATGAATGCTGGTATTTCGTAATCTTTTCCCTTTCTGCTCTGTTCAATTCTGCATGATTAGGGACACTGACTTCAACTAGGGTTGCTACTTTCTCCCTTTTGTCCCATATTACGATGTCAGGTTTAACAGCTCCGTTTTCTAGATATGTAGCTGTAGGGATTGCATAGGCATAGTGGATGGTGTATAAATTATTTCCAACTGTTCTTTCTGGTATATGCTCCCAGGACTTGCTGCTACACTGGATATTCAGCTTTTTACAAATAGTCCAGTGAATCTCGAGGCAATATCAGAGAAGTCTATATGTAACATACATTTATGTACTTCTATAAATACACACTCTTGCAAATATACCACCGTGTTGTCTTATTTGTTATCGGCCCTTCAGGGTCACAACATTGACTTTTCAAACTCAAAGAACATTAACAAACAACTGTGTAATGCTTTCTGTAAGCTGTCGAAAACAGAACAGCTTCTTGAGTCGATAATTAAAAGTTCAATTCTACCTTAAGCGACTGTGTAATTAAATCGAGAACATGGGTTATGGACGGGATGTTTTACTTCTTTGTCTTGCCGGACAATAGAAATTGAATTTTCCATTGTAAACATTTAATCAAATTTCAATTTGTGAAATGCCATATCAACGAGTGTGAGGACCATGTTATTTTAAACTATGCGTGCACTTTGGGGGCTTGGTCACGAACGGAGAGAACTTTGCCGAACCCGACCGTTGGCGCCCGGGGCCTACCCCCTACCTCGACCCGCCACTGCTTGTAGGCATTATTTTTAGACTGAAATAGTGCACAGGACAGATGAAGGAAAAGTACAAATTATTTGGGCCAACCACAACTACAAAAATATGATTGTCATAAACAACGATTGTAGAGATTATTTTTAGACCGGACTAGTGTTCAAGAGATATGAAGGAAAAGTACAAATTATTTGGGCCAATCGCAACTACAAAAGTCGGATTTTAATAAACAACGTTTATATAGATTATTGTCAGATTGGACTAGTCTTCAAGAGATATGAAGGAAAAGTACAAATTATTTGGGCCAATCGCAACTACAAAAGTCGGATTTTAATAAACAACGCTTATATAGATTATTGTCAGACTGGACTAGTGTTCAAGAGATATGAAGGAAAATTATTTATATATTGAGTCGTTAGAACTATGAATAAATTATCGCAACGTAAAATATAAGCTGAACGTTTTCACTGATACAGGGTCAACATCAATTAGAAAACGTGGACAAAAGTCTCTTCTTTTTTTCATGTGAGACATTCTGTCTTAACTGAATCTAGCACTTATTGCGGATCCATCTCGTAAACACGAGTCATCAACATAGTCACCAATCTGCGTTAGTTGTATTGGATAACTAGGTAGACTAGGAACAAAAAAACACGCTAAAAAAATTTAAAAAATGTTTTCAATGACACACAAAAAAAATCTAGTAGTTCACTGCTTTTTGAGGTCAAATGTAACTGATAGCGGAAACATTGCATTTAATGGCGTCTGCCAGAAGAAGGGGATAGTTATTTACGAATTCTTGTCGGCGTTCAGCTTTAAACAAATGTCAGGTAGATCTGTTGAATCGAGAGAATTAAGTAATTCTTTTTCTATTTTTTTCTATTTACTATTTCAGTTACCTAAATTACTAAATTTCAGCATTACCTCCTCCAAAACCTATTATGACGTAAACCATTTTTTTTAGTAATAGGTAATTATTAATAATAACAACATAAATTAGTTTAAAGGAAATCCCGCTGGGAAATTAGTACAAAAATAATCTATTTCTTTTGCTTTACCTACTCATTAAGATCAAAGTGTAGAATCTGTTCCGATGGATACTACACCCCATAAACTGGTATTGTCTTGGCCTTCGGGGCTTGATTTACACCGGTCTATGGGTCGGTCCTGTGCAGTTCTACCAGGTCCACCCTCCCAGGCTTTGTCTCCCCTCTTTGGGGAGGAGTAAGTTTATTGCTTATTGCCTGAGGCGCTTCTACCGGGGAATGCCGACGGGGCTGCCCAGGCAATTTTTAATGACCATAGTGCTCACCTCTCGGGCGCTGGCTTTTCAAGTCCCACTTTCCCGACCCGACCTTGGGTCACATCTTACTTGTGGGAGTAAGATAAAACTGGCCTTGTGCCTAACCTCCTGGAGAGGAGGTAAATAAATACTCATTTGTGACTTTTACACGTGAAATATGTTTAATGTTTAATATTTAAAAGAAGTTTTAAGCCAATTTACTGTACTGTAAATAGTGTTTGGGTCCGTGATCGATGTTCAGCAATTTTGAATCTGAGGAGAGGAAGTAAATACATAACCGGAACGGAAGCGAGTAAGCCACGTCTAACCTAATGGTCTAAAAATGCAGACGTTCCGGTTATGTACTTACTGCACCTCGGTGCACCTGTTGCGATGAACTACTACCCACGGTCAGACATATTTTAATCGACTGGACACAGTATACACGAATATCCGGAAGAAATAATATAACTAATGCATCCATAATAAAGACCAATGTGTATTTATTTTTATATATTATTTTGATGATTCGGACTACTATTCTCATCTAGGATGTTATTCTCACAATGTTTCAGTCGATGTAACCTCAGACCTTCTGCAGGTGCATTTTTTTAAATTCGAGAGTCTTTATACTGAACTCCGGAATATATACGCAATTTTGAAGTGAAACATTAATTTAATTCACGAAGGTATATTGTTCTCGTTCCGTCAACCATGACCGGGTAGAAGTCTTAAGTATATTTTTTATTTTATTCTTAGTTAATATCGCCTGTAGTGAGGATTGAACCTTAAACAACATATCGTGCGATAAATACAAACGTAGTAAGAGATAGGTAACTTGATCAGTTAATTGCAAATTATGGCTAATTAGTGAAAATTAAAATGGAAGTTTTTTTAAACATAACTTAATCCTGAAACTACGGAAAATGATTTTGTGTGCATACAATATATAAGGAAACAAACGTTGATTAACTCAACTTTAATATATATTCCATGAAAAATGCCAGTATACTGAAATCATATGCCCTTAATAGGGTTAAGATGAAAATTCATATACACTAAATGTACAAAAGCAAGGAAATTCCTAAATTTGTACACTTTTAGTGTCATTAAGGGTATGCGAGCACAACAGGACTATGTATTTTACTGGTAGGAATTTTTCTTCAGCGCACCTCACACACTTCATTCACGCATGCATAGATATTTATACTGTAGTGATGTGATAATGAAATGGTTTGGTTGATATGTAGTCATACCCTTAATGACAATAAAAGTGTAAAAATTTGGGAATTTTCTTTGCTTTTGTACATTTAGTGTATATGAATTTTCATCTTAACCCTTTTAAGGGCATATGATTTCAGTATACTGGCATTTTTCATGGAATGTCACTACTTTGTAAAGGCTATGCCTCAAGACAATGCCTTCTCATAACTGATATAGTTGGTGGTTTGGAATTTTCTGGAAAAGTAAGGCATATGGTAAACTGAAATTAAAATGCCATCAACTAGACCCTAGAACCTCTATCTCTGCCTAAAATCAGCTGAATCAATCAAATAGTTGATGAGATACAGGATGGCACATACGTACGTACGTACGTACGTACACACAGATAACAAAAAAGTCGCATCAAACAAAACCACTCCGTGTTATTTAATAATGTTTGCCTAAATGAAAATATGCTTCCTAAATACACACAATATATATATATATATATATATATATATATATATATATATATATATATATATATATAAAAAGGTTGGAATTATAGAATTATTATTTTTACATAACATTCTAACCTTTTTGATATTGAAAGTGTTGGCTACGAATGATCAAGATCCTTGAATCATATCCAAGTTAACTATCCTGAATAATACTAGCTAACGAGAGATTGCAATCTCTTTTGCCGTAAGTATATCTAATTCCACTAACATCGGGGATATAGAACTGGATATTATTCTCTTTCTGTCTCGGGCGCCTGAGCGATCACGTGTGCTCCGATCAACTACCTACTTGACATGGCTTTCTCACAAAGATTGACGCCGTATTTCACTACCAGAATGGCTCCACTGGCACACGCTAGGAAGTAAGTGTAGTATCTGTTCCGATGGATACTGCACCCTATAGACGGATGTCGTCGTGTCCTTCGGGGCTTGATTCCACCTGTCTGTAGGTTTGTCCTGTGCAGTTCTAGGAGGTCCACCCTCCCAGGCTTTGCCTCCCCTCTTTGGGGAGGAGTAAGTTTATTGCTTGCTGCTTGAGGCGCCCCTACCGGGGAATGCCGACGGGGCTGCCCAGGCAATTTTTAATGGCCAGAGTGCTCACTTTCTCGGGCGCTGGCTTTTCAAACCCCACTTACTCGACCCAAGCTGTGGTCACATCTTACTTGTGGGAGTAAGATAAAACTGGCCTTGTGCCTAACATCTGCAGAGGAGTAAATAAATATACACTCTTCTTGGCCTTTTGGCTAAGATCAAAGTGTAGTATCTGTTCCAATAGATACTGCACCCCATAGACTGGTATTGTCTTGGCCTTCGGGGCTTGATTTACGCCGGTCTATGGGTCTGTCCTGTGCAGTTCTAGGAGGTTCACCCTCCCAGGCTTCGCCTCCCCTCTTTGGGGAGGAGTAAGTTTATTGCTTACTGTCTGAGGCGCCCCTACCGGGAAATACCGACGAGGCTGCCCAGGCAATTTTTAAACCCCACTTTCTCGACTCGACCTTGGGTCACATCTTACTTGTGGGAGTAAGATAAAAACTGGCCTTGTGCCTAACTCCTGGAGAGGGGTAAATCAATACTCTCTGGTCCTGGCAATACATGTTTTTTTTACCAATTGTCTTGGGAAATTAGTGTAGTCTTTCGCTTCGTAATTGTGTATTTAGTTTTCACCTCTTTATGTATTGTATTTCGTATATCCCTCTCATGTAAAAAACAAACTGTTTACGTGAGAATTAATGTATATTCAATTTAATTTACTTAAATTCATTTAGAAAAAAAAAATAAAACAAGCATGTTCAGTTGCTTGTATAGAAAAGAAGAAGGGGCATAAATTTACACAGGAGGAACAGTAGTCTAAGACCTATCCAATTTCGCCTTGAATTGCTGCATCGTGACACATTTACTACATCTCCTGGGAGTCCATTCAAAGATCCATGGATCCCGATTGAGAAACCAGCCCTTCTGCGCTTCAATCGAAATTGGCGGTGAAACAGTTTCTGGTAATATTCGCGCAGACCTCTTTCTGGTACATGGTTTAATAGTAGGTCTTGCGGGATATCATAATGGCCATTGAGGAGGTTGTAGGTCAGAAAGATCACTGCGTAAACGGCGACACTCAAGGGAGAAAAGGTTAAGCTTCTTGAGACGGCTTTCGTAGGGAAGATCTCATAGTCCTTGTATCATTTGAGTAGTCAGTCGTTGAACTCTCTCCAGGTACCGGATGTCACGTATTAGCTATGGAGCAGTATATATATATATATATATATATATATATATATATATTTGAAGCTCATCGTTAAAAAGTAGAGCACTGTAAATGGTAGTACTAACACAGCATGACGTCACTTGCTTTATATGCATCATTCCTTCCCTTATAGAAGTAGAATGCCTGTACGTCTCGCCGCTTTAAATGTGTTTAAATTATCATTGTTTATAAGCTATTCAGAATTGGCCGATCGGTTAACGACATTGGATTTGGGTTGAAAAATACTTGTAATCCAGGGTTTCGAATCGTGTGACCGGTTAAATGAATAGTCATACTTCTATGCTGATGAGTCTCGATTGAAAAGAGACGTATACGTCCATAGATAATAAACAATAACAAATATATATATATATATATATATATATATATATATATATATATATATATATATATATATATATATATGTATGTATGATGGATTCTCCCGATTTCGACGTATGTAATTGTACTTGCAAGGATTGCGCAATCCTCACCAACACCTCTCTTGAGTCGGTACTGCTTGGAAACAATGCCGAGATAAGCAGAGAGCACATACAGCACCTGGTATTCCCAAATGGTAACCCATTCAGTACTGACCAGGCTCGACGTCGCTTAATATATATATATATATATATATATATATATATATATATAGTCTCGGAAGTTTCTCAACCATTAAAACTAAAAAAAAATTTTTTTTAAAAACCCTCAAGTCGTTCAGTGGAAAATCACTCATGTAAGTCAATTTAATTTTTACAGTTATTATATTAGTTTGATTCTAACATTATTTAAGGGACAATCAGTTGTTTACCATGAAAAACTGTTTCGGGAATTTATATATATATAACGACCGTTGAGAATTAGTTCCTACACTGAAGATTGCGTTAGCATGAAACATCGATATCTGTAGGTATTTAAATAATTAATATTTATTTATAAAAATATTATTGTTTATCAGCCCCCTCCCACAAAGGCTGGGCACTCTCGAGTAGCTTTAATAACAAGCAGTACAAATAGCTATATGCACGATCCGAACGCCGTTTCGTAGATCACTCTATACTGTCTGGTACATAGCCGCCGATTTCGCTATTTACATTTAAATTTCCACTATATTTACTAACTAATTGGCTATGGCCGATGGGTAAGATCCCCGACTACGAATCAGTGGCGATTTGTGATTGAGGTTCGCGCCTACCGACCTACACTGAAGATTTCGTTAGCATTAAACATCGATGTCTGTAGGTATTTAAATAATTAATATTTATTTATAAAAATATTATTGTATATATATATATATATATATATATATATATATATATATATATATATATATAGTCATTATCTAAGCAAGCGTTGTTGAACGTCGCGGAACTTTCGCGTTTGCATATTTTCTTCGTGAGATTCTCAAACCGTCGAACTATCCTTCTGGTTTCAGGTGACAACCTGTATAGTACTTCTCCGATCGCCCTTATAAAACATTAACTGAAGTCTTCTTATTAAAAAAAAAACAAACAAAAAAAAAAAAACTAATCCTGAAGACGACTACGAAGCTCGAAAAAAATAAATAAATAAAAAAAAAATTTTTTTTTAAAATGGCCGAATTAAGAACTATCGGAGAAGTACTATACTGAAACCAGAAGGATAACTCGACGGTTTGAGAAGAAAATATACAAACGCGAAAGTTTCGTGACGTTCAACAACGCTTGCTTAGATAATGACTTGCTGCCTAAGTATATATATATATATATATATATATATATATATATATATATATATATATGTTTCCTTACCATTGTTTCTTCTTTCCCGTTTCATTCTGACCGTTGTGCGTATACTCATTATAACACAGCATACAAAATGCGACCGCCTGTTCGAAAAACAAACATCCGAACTCGTTCCTCGCTAAAATACGTTACAGCTAGAATATCCAATTCCATAAGCTTAATGGAAATATTTAATGGCAAATGACCGTTACTTGGATTCTTTTTTTAAAATTTTTTACTTATATTCAGATTCACGACTCCGACTTCCTACTCCAGAGTCCAGGAGTCGATTAAAAATAAACGTACTCCCGACTCCAAAATCAGATTTAAAGACCCTATACCAACTCTGACTCTCAACCCTTGCAAAGCGTGTCGACTCCCGACTCCAACCCCCCACCTCAGCTGATATCATCAAATACGCTGTTCATTTTGGGACATGCTAGTCAAATTCTAAAGTTATGCGGTCGAGGGGGGGGGGAGTATATAAAATATAGGACACGATGACATGCACGGAATAATTCGAAATTCCTCATAGATTTTGGGGCGTTTCTAATTTTAGTACTCTGTTTTTTGTCGATCGCAAATATCCGAGAGCACACTTTGTGCCTTACAAAATCAACTTCGCAATCTACTGGAGGGAGGGGGGGGGCGATCTCTTCTCTTCTTCTGTAGACACTTTCTCACAGATGAAACGTTGTTAGTCTTTCTCTGCTCAATCCTTATTTCCAGTGAAGGTGATCGACTGAGTTTCAATCCTTGGTTGCTCCTTGTAAAACATTCACAGCAAGAACTCGTTTTATTATCGCCACTGCAAAGAACGTCCCCTTTTCCCCCTGTGCACCTCAAACCAAACGGAATTTCCATGAACAGAGTTTCTTTCCAAGAACTGCTTCCCTGCAGACTACAACATGGTCGTTTATTTTTTGTCCATTCATTTCATCGTTTTCAATCCTCTCATTTAAAAAAAAAAAAAAAAAAAAGAAGCTGAGGTCACCCCAAACAAGGGGGCAAGTTGCCACTGTATACGTAAAGGGGATACTCAGAATTAGGGGGAAAGTTTAGGGGACGTCAAATTTCTAAATTGGGACCTGTGCAGCTAGATGTTGTTAGTTTTTAATTTCTGCATGTCGGTATAGTCGGGGAAACAGAGAGCAGGGAGGGAGTTCCAAAGGCCGCTACTAACTGTATCTACCAGGCGTTGCCCGGGAATATTATTACTTTCATTTTTGTTTAGCTTCTTTTTATTTTTTTTTATTTAGCTATGCCCTTGTTTTGTTTTTTTTTGTTTATTTTAATCATCTTTAAAAGTTTGATTCAATTATTAGTGTCGTCTGATTATTAAATTCTTAATTGTTACAAAACTATAACTAATTTTTATTAATCTAATGTTGGTTTAATCTATATTTATAAAATTATTGGATGTAAATAGCCTACAAAACCTTCAATCTTTTAATACACGAGGATTTGCTAAACATTTTAAAACCAGAAGTAACTTTCTATTCGACAGTTTAAATCCTTCCTAATTGCTTTCACACTTCGAAAGGTCATGAAGTAATGCATTATTTTTGTTGCCAACTATTAAAAAAAGAAGATTATAATGGCTGACTTGTTTACGAAGAAAGCAAAATGCATTATGGTGGAATTAATTTCGCAATTAAATTATTTTTTACAAGTTTTAGTACTTCACGCTATTACATTTTTCATTTCATTTTACATTTTACATGGTGCTTGTGGACTGTAGGTCCGAAACATTTTATTTTGTCTTTAATTTGAGGAGAGTCAAATAAGGAGGAGAGAACTTTAGTTTCATGTTTCAACCACGATGTATCTTAAAATGGATCTTACTATTGTAATTATTCTAAAATAAAGTTTTCAAAAATGTATACGTAAAAGGAACTGTTTTCAAACAAATTGTCGAATTTTACCCAGGTAAAACTGTCATTTATTTCAAAAACTTTATTTCCCGTGTTTCATGTTTTTTCCCTTCCATTTACGTAATTTTTCTATTTTTTCCTTTTTCTATGATAATTTTTTTTTCAAAATCATTTTATTTTTCAAAATCATTTTATTTTTCAAAATCATTTTTTTTTTCAAAATCATTTTTTTTTTTCAAAATCATTTTATTTTTCAAAATCATTTTATTTTTCAAAATCATTTTATTTTTCCAAATCATTTTATTTTTCCAAATCATTTTATTTTTCAAAATCATTTTATTTTTCAAAATCATTTCATTTTTTATTGTTGTTATTGGTGTTGTGATTGTTTTATTCCTAAATTATCCTTTTACGTATACATTTTTTAAAACTTTATTTTAGAATAATTACAATAATGAAATCCATTTTAAGTTATATTGTGGTTGAAACTTGAAGTTAGAGTTCTCTCCCCCTTATTTGACTCTCCACAAAATTAAAGATAATTTTTTTTCGCACCTACAATCAACAAGCACCCAATACATAATCAATTAATAGTAAATAATAATTAATTAAAAAAAAGTAATAATGTGTAAGTCACGCAGAGGCGAGAAACAAACACACACATAAACGAACACACGGGAAGTGGTCAAACAATTTTATGGGTATCTTTTACGACGCTCAACAGAGGCGCGAACGGGGCCCAAAAAAAGAACGAGAAAGGGTTTAAAAACATAAATTTGCAACAAGTGAAGTTGACCTGCGACGAGAATAGATATTTTTCTATTTACCTATGTAATTTGTTTTTATTTTTACGTATTACAAATGGGTTTTAATTAGATGTAAAAAAAAAAATTATTGTTTTTTTTCCCAAAGGTTTGCACAAAATTCAAGATGGCGGATTTACGTGCTTTCTTACAACCCCCCCCCCCCCAAAAAAAATCGGCCATTTTTTCCCCAAGTTCCGGTGACAAAACTATTGATTTCTAAAAAATAGCGGTTGTAACGGTCTAAAAATACAAACAAATGCCACAGGCAAGTTTGAAACTAACTTTTACAGCCTACAGTTACTTTTATTTGTTGTATATTTGTTTTTTTAGCGTTTTTACTCTGCTGAGCGTCGTAAAAGATACCCAATTTTATTAATGTAGAGATTTACAATTGTATTATTTTAGTGTGATGTGTGGTTGCTGATTTTTATTGTCAACGATAAACTAAGCGTTTTTTGTTTTTGTTTTGTTTAGGTTTGTTTTGTTTTGTACTTCAGATTTAAAACACACGAAAAAAAATGGCTGATTCGTATTTACATTTGCGGAGAGTCGGTATGCGACCTGTCGCGTGCACTTTTAGGTCAGGTTTTTTATATGGTCGTTGGTGATACGAGCCCGATATGAGCAAAGGAGTGGAGGTGGGAATAGAAAGGTCGGTCGCCATGGTGTCCTTAGAAAACCTGGTGTTGTCCGAAAAAAGCGTTCTCACATTATTTTTAGCGCCATCGCTAAAAAAGAAATTGGGTGAGCACACCCGATTTTAAAGTCGTAATTAAAAT
>OY744518.1:14526613-14551613 GCA_963556195.1 Sepiola atlantica
ATCCCTATTATCCAAACAACTTCGTGTTATTTAGAATTTTGACTGAACTCACTTTTTGCCCGATGGTCATTCTATCTTTCCAATCTGTAACGTATATCAGAATATTTACACTAGAAATTTGTAATTTCCCATTTCCGTCATGTTTTTAACCCCCACCCAAAGTGTTGTCAACTTTATATATATATATATATATATATATATATATATATATATATATATATATATATATATATATATATATATATATAAATAATTTTTTGATTTTGATTTTAATAAAAATATCTTGACCTAACACATGTTTTTTTAAAGGCATTTTGCCTCTTTCTTTAAGTTTATATATATACTAGACCACCCGTGACCCGTTGGGTCAGTTTGTTATATTAGCTATGGAATTCATGTATGAGCGTGACACTTGTGACATAAAGAAAATAGTTTTTTTTTACATAACAGAAGCATTTCTATGAAAGTATATTAAAATGAAAAAAGAATATAGATAGATTTCTATGAGTCGTTCTGTTTATTATAATTGTTTTTTTTTAAATTACAGTTACTGAATTATAAGTGGTTGGTTAGGGCGATTTGAGAAAGGAAGGGGGTACAGCAAGCTTTCTCGCGTACGTAACGAAAACAGAGGGAGTAGGAGTGGTGAAATCTATGAGAGGGAAAGTAAGAGGTGGTTTCGTTCACCGACCGCTAGTATGGCTGATATTAATAATGACTGTTGTTTTTTTGTTTGTTTGTTTTTGTTTTTTAAAAGGGAGGAGTTTTTTTGAAACTGCGACAGACTTTACGAAGTCCTCCCGTTGAATGTTTTTAGCCGTGAAGAAAACAAATAAACTATTTGATGAAATTAAATGAAATTGTTTAAAAATTTCCAGAATGAAAAATTTCATGCGTTCGTTAATCATAATAGAGAATAACGGAATTGGAATAACAGATTGAAGACGATGCTATTTACGCATGCGCAACCGGATGTTGAAAACCGGAAAGCTGAAAGCTGATTGCAAACATACAAGAACAATAGAGTTTTAGTATTATATATATATATATATATATATATATATATATATATAGTAAGATGATACTTTAAAGATATAAATAATATCTTTAACTAGCAGACTATCAAGATAAAAACAAAGCTCAATATAGTGTATAGAGCAATAATATTAATGGATTGAATGACATAATAAAATGAGAAATTAATCAGATTTTATTAAAGTTCAATATATTTTAAGTTTTATATATATATATATATATATATATATATATATATATATATAATATTTGTTTCTTGTTATTACTTATTCTTTCGTGTGATTTAGATGATTCTGGTGTCGGCATTAGTTTCCCCGATATTTTTATAGTTAGAAATCTCTCTGGAAAGACATCGGGTACTTACGGGAAGGACCACGAGAAGGTTGCCAACATCTCTAAGGGAAAGTGGTACTGTGGAACCGACTGGATTCGAACTTGGAACACCCAGGTCTTCAGTCCGTGTCGTTATCCACGTAACCACTGTCACCTCCCTGTGTTTATTAGTGACGTCGTTTATCCACCTCCATCCCAATTTCCACAATATTTTCAGACAAACAAAATATATATTGTCACTTTTTTCTTTTTTTTTTTGGCAGAGGAGAGGGTTAATCTAAGTCTTGGATGGTTGGTTCGATAGTTGGTTTAGCAGTTTTTATTTTTTTTATTTTATAATAATTTTTATTTTATTCGCATAAAAAAAAATTAATCTCTCTTATTAACTTTATTTTACCCCTGCATCAGAGTGTCATCTTGAGAATGATATAATTAGAAAGTTCATAATTATTGAAAAATAACCTATGTTTTATTGCCATTAAATGCCGATTCTCATATGGCATGCTAAAAATAATAGATACTTTTAATTTACTTCTAAAATAAGCTTAAATACGCCAGTCAGGTTTGAATCTACAAATAACAGATTAACATATCTAACGCGTGTTTATTAACCCTAACCCTACCCTAACCCTAACTAGCAGGGCCCGTGCAAATTTCACAGTGCTTTTTACATCAATCTGTATAATTTACTATTTAAATTTATATTACTTTTAATAAAATCAATGAAACTTTCTCCTTTCGTAATAATAGTTGCTAATGTCTGCTAAATTTTCTTGAAATAAATGAATAAATCGAATTTGTCTCATTTATTTATTGAAAATTGTAGCAATTGAATTATTTTTAAAAAAATCAATGTTATCTGTCTTTTTACTGTCAAAATAAATGTCAGCTTAATATTCTTCAAATTAATACATATTTATACATAAATTGACTGCTATTATGATAGCTTAGAGTTGGTCATCCGAAACGAACATTGATGGTTTCAAGACACCGACAGCTGTCCCCCAGAGAACCATGTCCAATTTCAGTGGTAATAAGACCGTCCGTCTGGGGACACGCCTCCGAGGTCTAAGGGGAACGTTAGTTTTATAGCTCTATATAGGGACGTGTGCATTCTTACAGGTACCCATCCCAACACAAAATTTGTTGCAAATTAATCAGATCCTCGTCATTAATACAAGCAGGAGGAGGCGATATGGGTATCTTTTACGACGCTCAGCAGAACGGGGTCCAAAAAAAGAACGAGAAAGGGTTTAAAAACATAAATTTGCAACAAGTGAAGTTGACCTGCGACGAGAATAGATATTTTTCTATTTACCTATGTAATTTGTTTTTATTTTTACGTATTACAACTGGGTTTTTATTAGATGTAAAAAAAAAATTTATTGTTTTTTTTCCCCAAAGGTTTGCACAAAATTCAAGATGGCGGATTTACGTGCTTTCTTACGAACCCCCCCCCCCCAAGCGGCCATTTTTTTCCTAACTTCCGGTGACAAAACTATTGATTTCTAATAAATAGCGGTTGTAACGGTCTAAAAATACAAACAAATGCCACAGGCAAGTTTGAAACTAACTTTTACAGCCTACAGTTACTTTTATTTGTTATATATTTGTTTGTTTTTTTAGCGTTTTTACTCTGCTGAGCGTCGTAAAAGATACCCGGCGATATATTAAAAGAGCGGTTCGCCTCTTCCATCATAGCCCATAAACTTTCGCTTCCTTTTTTGACCTTACAACGTTTGGCGTTTGCAAAGTACTCCGGGTTTTAATCGTCTTTTTGATGCATGTTTTCATAGCTACGAGGTTTCGAACATATTTGTTATGGTCGATTTAAATGGTATTTTTCGTGTCTGGCGTTATTTTACACACATCTTTGACTGTAAAAAAACAGTGCTCGCTTTTCCCCCCTCCCACTGGCGGGCGTCTCTGTCTCTTCTGAAATGTGAATTAATTATTATGTTATTCTTAGTTATTATCGCCTGTAGAAAGAGTTAGGGTTAGAGTAAGGGTAAGGGTTATTATCGCATGTAGCAAGAGTTGAATCATAAACGAAAAAACTATAAAATGTTTATGTAAACTAAGCCAGTTGGTGTTAAAAAAGTAATAAAACTGTAACTGTTAATGCTACAAAAGTAGTAAAACTGTAACTGTTTATGTTAAAAAAGTAGTAAAAATGTAACTTTTAATGTTAAAAAAGTCATAAAAATGTAACTGTTAATGTTAAAAAAGTAATAAAAACGTAACTGTTAATGTTAAAAAAGTAATAAAAATGTAACTGTTAATGTTAAAAAAGTAATAAAAACGTAACTGTTAATGTTAAAAAAGTAATAAAAATGTAACTGTTAATGTTAAAAAAGTAGTAATATGTAACTGTTAATGTTAAAAATAGTAGCAAAAATGTAACTGTTTATTATAAAAAAGTAATAAAAATATAACTGTTAATGTTAAAAAAGTAATAAAAATGTAACTGTTAATGTTAAAATAAGTAGTAAAAATGTAACTGTTCACGTCAAAAAAGTAATAAAAATGTCACTGTTTATGTTAAAAAAGTAGTTAAACTGTAACTGTTAATGTTAAAAAAGTAATAAAAATGTAACTGTTCATGTTAAAAAAGTAATAAAAATGTAACTTTTAATGTTAAAAAAGTAGTAAAACAGTAATTGTTAATGTTAAAAAAGAAGTAAAAATGTAACTATTAATGTTAAAAAAGTAATAAAAATGTAACTTTTAATGTTAAAAAAGTAGTAAAACAGTAACTGTTTATGTTAAAAAAGTAATAAAAATGTGACTGTTCTGTTAAAAAAAGTAATACAAATGTAACTGTTCATGTTAAAAAAATAATAAAAATGTAACTGTTAATGTTAAAAAAGTAGTAAAACAGTAACTGTTCATGTTAAAAAAGTAATAAATATGTAACTATTACTGTAAAAAAAGTAATAAAATGTAACTGTTAATGTTAAAAAAGTAGTAAAATGTCACTGTTTATGTTAAAAAAGTAGTACAAATGTAAATGTTAATGTTAGAATAGAAATAAAAATGTAACTGTTCATGTTAAAAAAGTAGTACAAATGTAAATGTTAATGTTAGAATAGAAATAAAAATGTAACTGTTCATGTTAAAAAAGTAGTACAAATGTAAATGTTAATGTTAGAATAGAAATAAAAATGTAACTGTTCATGTTAAAAAAGTAGTACAAATGTAAATGTTAATGTTAGAATAGAAATAAAAATGTAACTGTTCATGTTAAAAAAGTAGTACAAATGTAAATGTTAATGTTAGAATAGAAATAAAAATGTAACTGTTCATGTTAAAAAAGTAGTACAAATGTAAATGTTAATGTTAGAATAGAAATAAAAATGTAACTGTTCACGTTAAAAAAGTAATAAAAATGTCACTGTTTATGTTAAAAAAGTAGTTAAACTGTAACTGTTAATGTTAAAAAAGTAATAAAAATGTAACTGTTCATGTTAAAAAAGTAGTACAAATGTAAATGTTAATGTTCAAATAGAAATAGAAATGTAACTGTTTATGTTAAAAAGGTAATAAAAATGAAACTGTTTATGTTAAAAAAAGTAGTAAAAATGTAACTGTTTGTTAAAAAAGTAGTAAAACAATAAATGTTAAAAAAGTAGAAAAAATGTATCTTTTAATGTTAAAAAAGTAATAAAAAGTTAACTGTTAATGTTAAATAAATAGTAGAAATGTAACTGTGAATGTTGAAACAGTAATAAAAAATGTAACTGTTTATTATAAAAAAGTAATAAAAATATAACTGTTAATGTTAAAAAAGTAATAAAAATATAACTGTTCACGTCAAAAAAGTAATAAAAATGTAACTTTTTATGTTAAAAAAGTAGTTAAACTGTAACTGTTAATGTTAAAAAAGTAATAAAAATGTAACTGTTCATGTTAAAAAAGTAATAAAAATGTAATTGTTAATGTTAAAAAAGTAGTAAAACAGTAATTGTTAATGTTAAAAAAGAAGTAAAAATGTAACTATTAATGTTAAAAAAGTAATAAAAATGTAACTTTTAATGTTAAAAAAGTAGTAAAACAGTAACTGTTTATGTTAAAAAAGTAATAAAAATGTGACTGTTCATGTTAAAAAAAGTAATACAAATGTAACTGTTCATGTTAAAAAAATAATAAAAATGTAACTGTTAATGTTAAAAAAGTAGTAAAACAGTAACTGTTTATGTTAAAAAAGTAATAAATATGTAACTATTACTGTAAAAAAAGTAATAAAATGTAACTGTTAATGTTAAAAAAGTAGTAAAATGTCACTGTTTATGTTAAAAAAGTAGTACAAATGTAAATGTTAATGTTAGAATAGAAATAAAAATGTAACTGTTCATGTTAAAAAAGTAGTACAAATGTAAATGTTAATGTTAGAATAGAAATAAAAATGTAACTGTTCATGTTAAAAAAGTAGTACAAATGTAAATGTTAATGTTAGAATAGAAATAAAAATGTAACTGTTCACGTTAAAAAAGTAATAAAAATGTCACTGTTTATGTTAAAAAAGTAGTTAAACTGTAACTGTTAATGTTAAAAAAGTAATAAAAATGTAACTGTTCATGTTAAAAAAGTAGTACAAATGTAAATGTTAATGTTCAAATAGAAATAGAAATGTAACTGTTTATGTTAAAAAGGTAATAAAAATGAAACTGTTTATGTTAAAAAAAGTAGTAAAAATGTAACTGTTTGTAGAAATGTAACTGTGAATGTTGAAACAGTAATAAAAAAGTAACTGTGGATGTTGAAAAAGTAATAAAAATGTAACTATTAATGTTGAAAAAGTAATAAAAATGTAACTGTAAATGTTGAAAGAGTAATAAAAATGTAACTGTTAATGTTGAAAAAGTAATAAAACTGTAATTGTTAATGTTCAAAAAGAAGTAAAAATGTAACTATTAATGTTAAAAAAGTAATAAAAATGTAACTTTTAATGTTAAAAAAGTAGTAAAACAGTAACTGTTTATGTTAAAAACGTAATAAAAATGTGACTGTTCATGTTAAAAAAAGTAATACAAATGTAACTGTTCATGTTAAAAAAATAATAAAAATGTAACTGTTAATGTTAAAAAAGTAGTAAAACAGTAACTGTTTATGTTAAAAAAGTAATAAATATGTAACTATTACTGTAAAAAAAGTAATAAAATGTAACTGTTAATGTTAAAAAAGTAGTAAAATGTCACATGTTTTCATAGCTACGAGGTTTCGAACATATTTGTTATGGTTGATTTAAATGGTATTCTTCGTGTCTGTAGTTATTTTACACACATCTTTGACTGTAAAAAAACAGTGCTCGCTTTTCCCCCCTCCCACTGGCGGGCGTCTCTGTCTCTTCTGAAATGTGAATTAATTATTATGTTATTCTTAGTTATTATCGCCTGTAGAAAGAGTTAGGGTTAGAGTAAGGGTAAGGGTTATTATCGCATGTAGCAAGAGTTGAATCATAAACGAAAAAACTATAAAATGTTTATGTAAACTAAGCCAGTTGGTGTTAAAAAAGTAATAAAACTGTAACTGTTAATGCTACAAAAGTAGTAAAACTGTAACTGTTTATGTTAAAAAAGTAGTAAAAATGTCACTGTTTGTTAAAAAAGTAGTAAAACTGTAACTGTTAATGTTAAAAAAGTAGAAAAAATGTAACTTTTAATGTTAAAAAAGTCATAAAAATGTAACTGTTAATGTTAAAAAAGTAATAAAAACGTAACTGTTAATGTTAAAAAAGTAATAAAAATGTGACTGTTAATGTTAAAAAAGTAATAAAAACGTAACTGTTAATGTTAAAAAAGTAATAAAAACGTAACTGTTAATGTTAAAAAAGTAATAAAAACGTAACTGTTAATGTTAAAAAAGTAATAAAAATGTAACTGTTAATGTTAAAAAAGTCATAAAAATGTAACTGTTAATGTTAAAAAAGTAGTAATATGTAACTGTTAATGTTAAAAATAGTAGCAAAAATGTAATTGTTTATTATAAAAAAGTAATAAAAATATAACTGTTAATGTTAAAAAAGTAATAAAAATGTAACTGTTAATGTTAAAATAAGTAGTAAAAATGTAACTGTTCACGTCAAAAAAGTAATAAAAATGTCACTGTTTATGTTAAAAAAGTAGTTAAACTGTAACTGTTAATGTTAAAAAAGTAATAAAAATGTAACTGTTCATGTTAAAAAAGTAATAAAAATGTAACTTTTAATGTTAAAAAAGTAGTAAAACAGTAATTGTTAATGTTAAAAAAGAAGTAAAAATGTAACTATTAATGTTAAAAAAGTAATAAAAATGTAACTTTTAATGTTAAAAAAGTAGTAAAACAGTAACTGTTTATGTTAAAAAAGTAATAAAAATGTGACTGTTCTGTTAAAAAAAGTAATACAAATGTAACTGTTCATGTTAAAAAAATAATAAAAATGCAACTGTTCATGTTAAAAAAGTAGTACAAATGTAAATGTTAATGTTAGAATAGAAATAAAAATGTAACTGTTCACGTTAAAAAAGTAATAAAAATGTCACTGTTTATGTTAAAAAAGTAGTTAAACTGTAACTGTTAATGTTAAAAAAGTAATAAAAATGTAACTGTTCATGTTAAAAAAGTAGTAAAACAGTAACTGTTCATGTTAAAAAAGTAATAAATATGTAACTATTACTGTAAAAAAAGTAATAAAATGTAACTGTTAATGTTAAAAAAGTAGTAAAATGTCACTGTTTATGTTAAAAAAGTAGTACAAATGTAAATGTTAATGTTAGAATAGAAATAAAAATGTAACTGTTCATGTTAAAAAAGTAGTACAAATGTAAATGTTAATGTTAGAATAGAAATAAAAATGTAACTGTTCATGTTAAAAAAGTAGTACAAATGTAAATGTTAATGTTAGAATAGAAATAAAAATGTAACTGTTCATGTTAAAAAAGTAGTACAAATGTAAATGTTAATGTTAGAATAGAAATAAAAATGTAACTGTTCATGTTAAAAAAGTAGTACAAATGTAAATGTTAATGTTAGAATAGAAATAAAAATGTAACTGTTCATGTTAAAAAAGTAGTACAAATGTAAATGTTAATGTTAGAATAGAAATAAAAATGTAACTGTTCATGTTAAAAAAGTAGTACAAATGTAAATGTTAATGTTAGAATAGAAATAAAAATGTAACTGTTCATGTTAAAAAAGTAGTACAAATGTAAATGTTAATGTTAGAATAGAAATAAAAATGTAACTGTTCATGTTAAAAAAGTAGTACAAATGTAAATGTTAATGTTAGAATAGAAATAAAAATGTAACTGTTCACGTTAAAAAAGTAATAAAAATGTCACTGTTTATGTTAAAAAAGTAGTTAAACTGTAACTGTTAATGTTAAAAAAGTAATAAAAATGTAACTGTTCATGTTAAAAAAGTAGTACAAATGTAAATGTTAATGTTCAAATAGAAATAGAAATGTAACTGTTTATGTTAAAAAGGTAATAAAAATGAAACTGTTTATGTTAAAAAAAGTAGTAAAAATGTAACTGTTTGTAGAAATGTAACTGTGAATGTTGAAACAGTAATAAAAAAGTAACTGTGGATGTTGAAAAAGTAATAAAAATGTAACTATTAATGTTGAAAAAGTAATAAAAATGTAACTGTAAATGTTGAAAGAGTAATAAAAATGTAACTGTTAATGTTAAAAAAGTAATAAAAATGTAACTGTTCATGTTAAAAAAGTAATAAAAATGTAACTTTTAATGTTAAAAAAGTAGTAAAACAGTAATTGTTAATGTTAAAAAAGAAGTAAAAATGTAACTATTAATGTTAAAAAAGTAATAAAAATGTAACTTTTAATGTTAAAAAAGTAGTAAAACAGTAACTGTTTATGTTAAAAAAGTAATAAAAATGTGACTGTTCTGTTAAAAAAAGTAATACAAATGTAACTGTTCATGTTAAAAAAATAATAAAAATTTAACTGTTAATGTTAAAAAAGTAGTAAAACAGTAACTGTTCATGTTAAAAAAGTAATAAATATGTAACTATTACTGTAAAAAAAGTAATAAAATGTAACTGTTAATGTTAAAAAAGTAGTAAAATGTCACTGTTTATGTTAAAAAAGTAGTACAAATGTAAATGTTAATGTTAGAATAGAAATAAAAATGTAACTGTTCATGTTAAAAAAGTAGTACAAATGTAAATGTTAATGTTAGAATAGAAATAAAAATGTAACTGTTCATGTTAAAAAAGTAGTACAAATGTAAATGTTAATGTTAGAATAGAAATAAAAATGTAACTGTTCATGTTAAAAAAGTAGTACAAATGTAAATGTTAATGTTAGAATAGAAATAAAAATGTAACTGTTCATGTTAAAAAAGTAGTACAAATGTAAATGTTAATGTTAGAATAGAAATAAAAATGTAACTGTTCATGTTAAAAAAGTAGTACAAATGTAAATGTTAATGTTAGAATAGAAATAAAAATGTAACTGTTCATGTTAAAAAAGTAGTACAAATGTAAATGTTAATGTTAGAATAGAAATAAAAATGTAACTGTTCACGTTAAAAAAGTAATAAAAATGTCACTGTTTATGTTAAAAAAGTAGTTAAACTGTAACTGTTAATGTTAAAAAAGTAATAAAAATGTAACTGTTCATGTTAAAAAAGTAGTACAAATGTAAATGTTAATGTTCAAATAGAAATAGAAATGTAACTGTTTATGTTAAAAAGGTAATAAAAATGAAACTGTTTATGTTAAAAAAAGTAGTAAAAATGTAACTGTTTGTTAAAAAAGTAGTAAAACAATAAATGTTAAAAAAGTAGAAAAAATGTATCTTTTAATGTTAAAAAAGTAATAAAAAGTTAACTGTTAATGTTAAATAAATAGTAGAAATGTAACTGTGAATGTTGAAACAGTAATAAAAAATGTAACTGTTTATTATAAAAAAGTAATAAAAATATAACTGTTAATGTTAAAAAAGTAATAAAAATATAACTGTTCACGTCAAAAAAGTAATAAAAATGTAACTTTTTATGTTAAAAAAGTAGTTAAACTGTAACTGTTAATGTTAAAAAAGTAATAAAAATGTAACTGTTCATGTTAAAAAAGTAATAAAAATGTAATTGTTAATGTTAAAAAAGTAGTAAAACAGTAATTGTTAATGTTAAAAAAGAAGTAAAAATGTAACTATTAATGTTAAAAAAGTAATAAAAATGTAACTTTTAATGTTAAAAAAGTAGTAAAACAGTAACTGTTTATGTTAAAAAAGTAATAAAAATGTGACTGTTCATGTTAAAAAAAGTAATACAAATGTAACTGTTCATGTTAAAAAAATAATAAAAATGTAACTGTTAATGTTAAAAAAGTAGTAAAACAGTAACTGTTTATGTTAAAAAAGTAATAAATATGTAACTATTACTGTAAAAAAAGTAATAAAATGTAACTGTTAATGTTAAAAAAGTAGTAAAATGTCACTGTTTATGTTAAAAAAGTAGTACAAATGTAAATGTTAATGTTAGAATAGAAATAAAAATGTAACTGTTCATGTTAAAAAAGTAGTACAAATGTAAATGTTAATGTTAGAATAGAAATAAAAATGTAACTGTTCATGTTAAAAAAGTAGTACAAATGTAAATGTTAATGTTAGAATAGAAATAAAAATGTAACTGTTCACGTTAAAAAAGTAATAAAAATGTCACTGTTTATGTTAAAAAAGTAGTTAAACTGTAACTGTTAATGTTAAAAAAGTAATAAAAATGTAACTGTTCATGTTAAAAAAGTAGTACAAATGTAAATGTTAATGTTCAAATAGAAATAGAAATGTAACTGTTTATGTTAAAAAGGTAATAAAAATGAAACTGTTTATGTTAAAAAAAGTAGTAAAAATGTAACTGTTTGTAGAAATGTAACTGTGAATGTTGAAACAGTAATAAAAAAGTAACTGTGGATGTTGAAAAAGTAATAAAAATGTAACTATTAATGTTGAAAAAGTAATAAAAATGTAACTGTAAATGTTGAAAGAGTAATAAAAATGTAACTGTTAATGTTGAAAAAGTAATAAAACTGTAATTGTTAATGTTCAAAAAGAAGTAAAAATGTAACTATTAATGTTAAAAAAGTAATAAAAATGTAACTTTTAATGTTAAAAAAGTAGTAAAACAGTAACTGTTTATGTTAAAAACGTAATAAAAATGTGACTGTTCATGTTAAAAAAAGTAATACAAATGTAACTGTTCATGTTAAAAAAATAATAAAAATGTAACTGTTAATGTTAAAAAAGTAGTAAAACAGTAACTGTTTATGTTAAAAAAGTAATAAATATGTAACTATTACTGTAAAAAAAGTAATAAAATGTAACTGTTAATGTTAAAAAAGTAGTAAAATGTCACATGTTTTCATAGCTACGAGGTTTCGAACATATTTGTTATGGTTGATTTAAATGGTATTCTTCGTGTCTGTAGTTATTTTACACACATCTTTGACTGTAAAAAAACAGTGCTCGCTTTTCCCCCCTCCCACTGGCGGGCGTCTCTGTCTCTTCTGAAATGTGAATTAATTATTATGTTATTCTTAGTTATTATCGCCTGTAGAAAGAGTTAGGGTTAGAGTAAGGGTAAGGGTTATTATCGCATGTAGCAAGAGTTGAATCATAAACGAAAAAACTATAAAATGTTTATGTAAACTAAGCCAGTTGGTGTTAAAAAAGTAATAAAACTGTAACTGTTAATGCTACAAAAGTAGTAAAACTGTAACTGTTTATGTTAAAAAAGTAGTAAAAATGTCACTGTTTGTTAAAAAAGTAGTAAAACTGTAACTGTTAATGTTAAAAAAGTAGAAAAAATGTAACTTTTAATGTTAAAAAAGTCATAAAAATGTAACTGTTAATGTTAAAAAAGTAATAAAAACGTAACTGTTAATGTTAAAAAAGTAATAAAAATGTGACTGTTAATGTTAAAAAAGTAATAAAAACGTAACTGTTAATGTTAAAAAAGTAATAAAAACGTAACTGTTAATGTTAAAAAAGTAATAAAAACGTAACTGTTAATGTTAAAAAAGTAATAAAAATGTAACTGTTAATGTTAAAAAAGTCATAAAAATGTAACTGTTAATGTTAAAAAAGTAGTAATATGTAACTGTTAATGTTAAAAATAGTAGCAAAAATGTAATTGTTTATTATAAAAAAGTAATAAAAATATAACTGTTAATGTTAAAAAAGTAATAAAAATGTAACTGTTAATGTTAAAATAAGTAGTAAAAATGTAACTGTTCACGTCAAAAAAGTAATAAAAATGTCACTGTTTATGTTAAAAAAGTAGTTAAACTGTAACTGTTAATGTTAAAAAAGTAATAAAAATGTAACTGTTCATGTTAAAAAAGTAATAAAAATGTAACTTTTAATGTTAAAAAAGTAGTAAAACAGTAATTGTTAATGTTAAAAAAGAAGTAAAAATGTAACTATTAATGTTAAAAAAGTAATAAAAATGTAACTTTTAATGTTAAAAAAGTAGTAAAACAGTAACTGTTTATGTTAAAAAAGTAATAAAAATGTGACTGTTCTGTTAAAAAAAGTAATACAAATGTAACTGTTCATGTTAAAAAAATAATAAAAATGCAACTGTTCATGTTAAAAAAGTAGTACAAATGTAAATGTTAATGTTAGAATAGAAATAAAAATGTAACTGTTCACGTTAAAAAAGTAATAAAAATGTCACTGTTTATGTTAAAAAAGTAGTTAAACTGTAACTGTTAATGTTAAAAAAGTAATAAAAATGTAACTGTTCATGTTAAAAAAGTAGTAAAACAGTAACTGTTCATGTTAAAAAAGTAATAAATATGTAACTATTACTGTAAAAAAAGTAATAAAATGTAACTGTTAATGTTAAAAAAGTAGTAAAATGTCACTGTTTATGTTAAAAAAGTAGTACAAATGTAAATGTTAATGTTAGAATAGAAATAAAAATGTAACTGTTCATGTTAAAAAAGTAGTACAAATGTAAATGTTAATGTTAGAATAGAAATAAAAATGTAACTGTTCATGTTAAAAAAGTAGTACAAATGTAAATGTTAATGTTAGAATAGAAATAAAAATGTAACTGTTCATGTTAAAAAAGTAGTACAAATGTAAATGTTAATGTTAGAATAGAAATAAAAATGTAACTGTTCATGTTAAAAAAGTAGTACAAATGTAAATGTTAATGTTAGAATAGAAATAAAAATGTAACTGTTCATGTTAAAAAAGTAGTACAAATGTAAATGTTAATGTTAGAATAGAAATAAAAATGTAACTGTTCATGTTAAAAAAGTAGTACAAATGTAAATGTTAATGTTAGAATAGAAATAAAAATGTAACTGTTCATGTTAAAAAAGTAGTACAAATGTAAATGTTAATGTTAGAATAGAAATAAAAATGTAACTGTTCATGTTAAAAAAGTAGTACAAATGTAAATGTTAATGTTAGAATAGAAATAAAAATGTAACTGTTCACGTTAAAAAAGTAATAAAAATGTCACTGTTTATGTTAAAAAAGTAGTTAAACTGTAACTGTTAATGTTAAAAAAGTAATAAAAATGTAACTGTTCATGTTAAAAAAGTAGTACAAATGTAAATGTTAATGTTCAAATAGAAATAGAAATGTAACTGTTGATGTTAAAAAAGCAATCAAAATGTAACTGTTAATGTTAAAAATAGTAGTAAAACAGTAACTGTTCATGTTAAAAAAAGTAATACAAATGTAACTGTTCATGTTAAAAAAATAATAAAAATGTAACTGTTAATGTTAAAAAAGTAGTAAAATGTCACTGTTTATGTTAAAAAAGTAATAAAAATGTAACTGTTTATGTTAAAAAATTAGTTTAAAAGTTACTGTAAAAAAAGTAATAAATATGTAACTGTTAATGTTTAAACGTAATAAAAATATCTCTGTTTATGTTAAAAAGGTAATAAAAATGAAACTGTTTATGTTAAAAAAAGTAGTAAAAATGTAACTATTTGTTAAAAAAGTAGTAAAACTGTTAATGTTAAAAAAGTAGAAAAAATGTATCTTTTAATGTTAAAAAAGTAATCAAAATGTAAATGTTAATGTTAAAAAAGTAATAAAAATGTAACTGTTTATGTTAAAACAGTAGTAAATATAACTGTACATGTTAAAAAAGTAATAAAATTGTAACTGTTAATGTTAAAAAAGTAATAAAAATGTAACTGTTAATTTTAGAAAATTAGTTAAAATGTTACTGTTAAAAAAGTAAAAAATATGAAACTGTTAATGTTTAAACGTAATAAAAATATTTCTGTTTATGTTAAAAAGGTAATAAAAATGAAACTGTTTATGTTAAAAAAAGTAGTAAAAATGTAACTGTTTGTTAAAAAAGTAGTAAAACGGTAAATGTTAAAAAAGTAGAAAAAATGTATCTTTTAATGTTAAAAAAGTAATAAAAAGTTAACTGTTAATGTTAAATAAATAGTAGAAATGTAACTGTGAATGTTGAAACAGTAATAAAAAAGTAACTGTGGATGTTGAAAAAGTAATAAAAATGTAACTATTAATGTTGAAAAAGTAATAAAAATGTAACTGTAAATGTTGAAAGAGTAATAAAAATGTAACTGTTAATGTTGAAAAAGTAATAAAAATGGAACTGTTAATGTTGAAAAAGTAATAAAAATGTAACTCTTCATGTTAAAAAAGTAGTACAAATGTAACTGTTAATGTTGAGATGGAAATAAAAATTAACTGTTAATGTTTAAAAATTAGTTAAAATATTACTGTTAATGGTAAAAAGTAGTAAAAATGTACCTGTTCATGTAAAAAAAGTCATAAAAATGTAACTGTTAATGTTAAAAAGTAGTAAAACAGTTACTGTTTATGTTTAAAAAGTAATAAAAATGTAACTGTTCATGTTAAAAAGTAATAAAAATGAAACTAGTGATGTTAAAAAAAGTTAAAGAAATGTAACTGTTAATGTAAAAAAAGTAATAAAAATGTAACAGTTAATGTTAAAAAGTAGTAAAAATGTAACTGTTTATGCTAAAAAAGTAATAAAAATGTAACTGTTAATGTTAAAAAGTAGTAAAAATGTAACTGTTCACGTAAAAAAGTCATAAAAATGAAACTGTTAATGTTAAAAAAGTAGTAAAATTGTAAGTGTTAATGTTAAAAAAGTAGTAAAAAGGTAACTTTTTATATTAAAAAAGTAGAAAAAATGTAACTGTTCATCTTAAAACAATAGAAAAAATGTAACTGTTTATTATAAAAAAAGTAATAAAAATTTAATTGTTAATGTTAAAAAAGTAATAAAAATGTAACTGTTCATGTTAAAAAAGTAATAAATATGTAACTGTTTATTTAAAAAAGTAATAAAAATGTAACTGTTAATGTTAAAAAAGTAATCACAATGTAATAGTTCATGTAAAAAAAGATATAAAAATGTAACTGTTTATGTTAAAAAAGTAGTAAAACTTTAACTGTTAATGTTAAACAAGTAATAAAAATGTAACCGTTAATGTTAAAAAAGTAGTAAAATAGAAACTGTTTATGTTAAAAAAGTAATAAAAATGTAACTGTTTATGTTAAAAAAGTAGTAAAAATGTAACTGTTTATGTTTAACAAGAAAAAAAATTAAACTGTTAATGTTTAAAAAGTAATAAAACTGTAACTGTTAATGTTAAAATATAGTAAAAATGCCACTGTCAATGTTAAAAAATTAAGAAAAATGTTACTGTTAATGTTAAAAAAGTAGTAAAACTGTAACTGTTTATGTTAAAAAATTCAAGCAAATGTAACGGTTTATGTTAAAAAAGCAATAAAAATGTAACTGTTCATGTTAAACAATTAATAAAAATATAACTGTTCATGTTTAAAAAGTAATAAAAATGTAACTATTCATGTTAAAAAAGTAATAAAAATGTAACTGTTAATGTTAAAAAAGTAATAAAAATGTAACTGTTAATGTTAAAAAAGTAATAAATATGCATTGTTAATGTTACAAAAGTAGTAAAAATGTAACTGTTTATGTAAAAAAAAGTATGAAAATTGTAACTGTTTGTTAAAAAAGTAGTAAAACTTTTACTGTTTATGTTAAAAAAGTAGACAAAATGTATTTTTTAATGTTAAAATAGGAATAAAAATGTAACTGTTGATGTAAAATAATTAGTACAAATGTAACTGTGAATTTTGAAACGGTAATAAAAATGTAACTGTTGATGTTGAAAAAGTAATAAAAATGTAACAATTAATGTTTAAAAAGTAATAAAAATGTAACTGTAAATGTTGAAAAAGTAATAAAAATGTAACTTTTCATGTTAAATAAGTAGTACAAATGTAACTGTTAATGTTTAAATGGAAATAAAAATGTAACTGTTAATGTTAAAAAAGTTATAAAACTGTAACTGTTAATGTAAAAATATAGTAAAAATGTCACTGTTAATGTTAAAAAATTAATAAAATTTTTACTGTTAATGTTAAAAAGTAGTAAAACTGTAACTGTTTATGTTAAAAAAAGTAATGCAAATGTTACTGTTAATTTTAAAAAATTAATAAAACTGTTACTGTTAATGTTAAAAAAGTAGTAAAACTGTAACTGTTAATGTTAAAAAAGTAGAAAAAAAGTAACTGTTTATGTTAAAAAAGTAAAAAAAATGTAACTGTTAATGTTAAAAAAGTAATAAATATGTAACTGTTTATGTTAAAAAAAAGTAGTAAAACTGTAACTGTTTATGTTAAAAAAGTAGTAAGTATAACTGTACAGTTTAAAAAAGAAATAAAAATGTAACTGTTAATGTTAAAAACGTAATAAAAATGTAACTGTTAATGTTAAAAAAGTAGTAAAAATGTAACTGTTCATGTTAAAAAAGTAATAAAACTGTTACTGTTAATGTTAAAAAAGTAGTAAAAATGTAACTGTTCATGTTTTAAAAGTAGTAAAAATGTAACTGTTAATGTTAAAAAAGTAGAAAAACTGTAACTGTTAATGTTAAAAAAGTAGAAAAACTGTAACTGTTAATGTTAAAAAAGTAGTAAGTATAACTGTACAGTTTAAAAAAGAAATAAAAAAGTAACTGTTTATGTTAAAAAAGTTAAAAAAATGTAACTGTTAATGTTAAAAAAGTAATAAATATGTAACTGTTTATGTTAAAAAAAGTAGAAAAACTGTAACTGTTTATGTTAAAAAAGTAGTAAGTATAACTGTACAGTTTAAAAAAGAAATAAAAATGTAACTGTTAATGTTAAAAACGTAATAAATATGTAACTGTTAATTTTAAAAAATTAATAAAAATGTTACTGTTAATGTTAAAAAAGTAGTAAAAATGTAACTGTTAATGTTAAAAAAGTAATAAATATGTATTGTTAATGTTAAAAAGTCATAAAAATGTAACTGTTAATGTTACAAAAGTAGTAAAAATGTAACTGTTTATGTAAAAAAAGTAGGTAAATTGTAACTGTTTGTTAAAAAAGTAGTAAAACTTTAACTGTTAATGTTAAAAAAGTAGACAAAATGTATTTTTTAATGTTAAAAAAGGAATAAAAATGTAACTGTTAATGTTAAAAAAGTTATAAAACTGTAACTGTTAATGTAAAAATATAGTAAAAATGTCACTGTTAATGTTAAAAAAGTAATACAAATTTTACTGTTAATGTTGTAATGGAGATAAAAATGTAACTGTTAATGTTTAAAAAGTTATAAAACTGTAACTGTTAATGTAAAAATATAGTAAAAATGTCACTGTTAATGTTAAAAAATTAATAAAATTTTCACTGTTAATGTTAAAAAGTAGTAAAACTGTAACTGTTTATGTTAAAAAAAGTAATGCAAATGTAACTGTTCATGTTAAAAAAGTAATAAAAATGTAACTGTTAATGTTAAAAAAGTAGAAAAACTGTAACTGTTAATGTTAAAAAAGTAGAAAAACTGTAACTGTTAATGTTAAAAAAGTAGTAAGTATAACTGTACAGTTTAAAAAAGAAATAAAAAAGTAACTGTTAATGTTAAAAAAGTAATAAAAATGTAACTGTTAATGTTAAAAAAGTAGAAAAACTGTAACTGTTAATGTTAAAAAGTAGAAAAACTGCAACTGTTAATGTTAAAAAAGTAGTAAGTATAACTGTACAGTTTAAAAAAGAAATAAAAAAGTAACTGTTTATGTTAAAAAAGTAAAAAAAATGTAACTGTTAATGTTAAAAAAGTAATAAATATGTAACTGTTTATGTTAAAAAAAGTAGAAAAACTGTAACTGTTTATGTTAAAAAAGTAGTAAGTATAACTGTACAGTTTAAAAAAGAAATAAAAATGTAACTGTTAATGTTAAAAACGTAATAAATATGTAACTGTTAATTTTAAAAAATTAATAAAAATGTTACTGTTAATGTTAAAAAAGTAGTAAAAATGTAACTGTTCATGTTTTAAAAGTAGTAAAAATGTAACTGTTAATGTTAAAAAAGTAATAAAAATGTAACTGTTAATGTTAAAAAGTAGTAAAACTGTAACTGTTTATGTTTAAAAAAGTAGTAAAAATGTAATTGTTAATGTTAAAACAGTAATAAAAATGTAACTTTTAATGTTTAAAAATTATTTAAAATGTAACTTTTAATTTTAAAAAAGTAATAAAAATGTAACTGTTAATATTTAAAAAGTAATAAAATATAACTTTTAATGTTAAAAAAGTAGTAAAATTGTAATTGTTAAAAAAGTAATAAATATTCGACTGTTAATGTTGAGAATGTAACAGAAATGTAACTTTTAATGTTGAAAAAGTAATAAAAATGTAATTGTTGATGTTAAAAAAGTAGTAAAAATGTAACCGTTAATGGTGAAAAAGTAATAAATATGTTACTGTTTATATAAAATATAAATTCAACCGTAATTTCTTTTTTTTACATTAACAGTTACATTTGTATTGCTTTTTCAACATTAACAGTCACGATTCAATTGCTTTTTTAACATTAACTGTTACATTTTAAATAATTGTTTACATTAACAGTCGGATTCAATTGCTTTTTTACATTTATAACAGTTATATTTTTATTACTTGTTTTACATTAACAGTTAATGGTTCAATTGCTTTTTTTACAATAACCGTTACATTTTTATTGCTTTTTGACATCAGCCGTTACATTTTTATTACTGTTTAACATCAACAGTTATGGTTAAATTCAAGTTTTACATTAACAGTTACATTTTTATTGCTTTTTGACATCAGCCGTTACATTTTTATTACTTTTTAACATTAACAGTGACGATTAAATTCAAGTTTTACATTAACAGTTGCATTTTTATTGCTTTTTAAACATTAAAAGTTACGGTTAAATTGCTCATTTAACATAAACAGTTACATTTCTATTGTTTTTTTTAACATTAAAAGTTACGGTTTAATTGATTTTTTAACAAGAACAGTTACGGTTAAATTCGTCTTTTAAAGTTTTTTTAACATTAACAGTTACATTTTTATCGTTTTGTTAACGGTTACATATTTATTCCTTTTTTTAACATTAACATTTATGTATTTATTACTTATTTTAACATTAACAGTTACATATTTATTACTTTTTTAACATTAACAGTTACATATTTATTACTTTTTTAACATTAAAAGTTACATATTTATTACTTTTTTAACATTAACAGTTACATATTTATTACTTTTTTAACATTAACAGTTACATATTTATTACTTTTTTAACATTAACAGTTACATATTTATTACTTTTTTAACATTAACAGTTACATATTTATTACTTTTTTAACATTAACAGTTACATATTTATTACTTTTTTAACATTAACAGTTACATATTTATTACTTTTTTAACATTAACAGTTACATATTTATTACTTTTTTTAACATTAACAGTTACGGTTCTATTGCTTGTTTAACATACATAGTTACATATTTTTTACTTTTTAAACGTAAACAGGTGCGGTTTTATGTCTTTTTAACATTAACAGTTACATATTTATAACTTTTTAAACATTAACAGTTACGGTTCAATTGCATTTAAACAGTTACATTTTTATTACTTTTTAACATTAACAGTCAGATTAAATTTTGTTTCTTATGAACATTTGTGTGCTTATTTAACATGAACACTTACATTTTTATTACTTTTTAACATTAACAATTTTAAGTAATAAAAATGTAAATGTTAAAAAACGCAATAAATATGTAATTGTTAATGTTAAAAAAATAATAAAAATATAACATTTTATGTAGAAAAAGAAATCTAATCTCACTTTTTAAAGGTTAAAAAGTAATAGAAATGTAACTGTTAATGTTAGATTCCCGAGTTAAACAGAAATTATTCCGATTTTGAAGAAATACACCTGAAGTAACCGAAATGTTGTGATGATAAAGTCAAGATGAGAAATGTAGTTCGAATAACCAAAATCATGCATATTAATTATCAATTCAAAAGCGAAATATTATAGTTACTCTTATGATATACAAATAAATGTAATAAATAATTCAATACATACTAAATAGATCTGGTTGTTTATTTGAACACATTAAATGTTAATTGTTTTTAAAACTTTATTTGAACACTGGCATAGAAATAAATAAATATGAAAGTTAGCAAAACATTTGAATTAATTCCTTTAAAGCGAAATATTATAATTACACTTATGATATAAAGTTTATGTAATAAATAAATAATTTAATATAATTTAATGTAATTGTTTATCTGAACGCTGACATAAGGACATCAATGTAGATTTCTCTTATTAATGTCGCTAGCACACTAGTTGAAACAGGTGAATAGCAACAAATGTATCTTATTAAATTATTTTCTCAATGTAAATAAGGTTAGTGAGAATAAATGCGAATTAAGGAATAAGTTCTCCTCCGCATTGTTCTCTAAATCTGACTTTAAAAAAATTAAATATTAACTAGGACAAAATATTAACAATCGAAGAAATCGATAAAAAGTAAAATTATTATTTCTAAAAACACGGGCTTATATGTGTCCGATCAGGCTAACAAAAGCGATTTTTGGATGAAAATGTTATCGGTCACTAATGTTAAGAGGGGTCGATTTTACTTTATATATGAGTTAAATTAAAATTAAATGTTCAACATGTGTGTATATTTTTAATTAGCCAATTAAAACGCGTTCAATTTTGCAATATTTTGATTATTCAAACTACTACTCTCATCTCATCACCCTAACGCTAACCCTAACCCTACTCCTATCTTTGTTGATATATTCACAATTTTTCGGCCAATGTAACTCGCGAGCTTTTTAGGTGCATCTTTTCGAACTTAGACATTTTTATAAAACGCTCAGTTCCAAATTTTGCACAGGTTCAAATTTATAAATCGTTTAGTTCCAACTTTTAAAAAGGTACAAATTTATAAATCGTTCAGTTCAAAATTTTATAAAGATTCAAATTTATAAAGCGCTCAGTTCAAAATTTTATAAAGGTTCACATTTATAAATCGTTCAGTTCCAAATTTTATAACGGTTCAAATTTATAAATCGTACAGTTTCAAATTTTGTAAAGGTTCAAATTTATAAAGCGTTCAATTTTAAATTATGTACAGGGTTAAATTTTTAAAGCGTTCAGTTCCAAATTCTGTACAGGTTTTCGTTTGACTATGAGTGTTTCTAATTCGAAAAGATCCACCCGAAAATGTCGGAGGTCGCATCGGCAGAAACCTTATGAATATAACAATGAAGATCAGAATAATAGTCCGAATAATTGAAATAATTTAAATAAAAATCTAAATGGCTTACGTTTCTTTTGTTTATTTTTTCAACAAAGACAAAATGACCCAAAACAAAAAGAACACGAGAGTCCATCATCATCATCATCATCATCATCATCATCATCATCATCATCATCATCATCATCATCATCATCATCATCATCATCATCATCATCATCATCATCATCATCATCATCATCATCATCATCATCATCATCATCATCATCATCATCATCATCATCATCATCATCATCATCATCATCATCATCATCATCATCAACAACAACACCAACAACAACAACAACACCAACAACACCAACACCAACACCAACACCAACAATAACAATAACAATAACAATACTAATAATAATAATAATAATAATAATAATAATAATAATAATAATAATAATAATAATAATAATAATAATAATAATAATAACAACAACCGGTTTATTTGTTGAATCAGGCCACAATTAATCCTCTGATGAGGGTGGGACCTGATTGTTTAGTCTCGATCCAAGTCTTCCTTTCCATTCTTGCCTTTGGTGAGGCCCGACGGAATCCAAGGCTCTCCTATCACGTTTGACCACGTCCTCCCAAGACAATCTAAAAACAATTCACATTGGAAAAGGAAATTTAAAAAAAAACTCTTCTTTAACCTATTATTAAATTACACAACCGAAAACGGAGACAAACACTGTTTATAATACTATGATGTCGTCATGCAAAAACAAAGAAATCTCCAATTCCCTTTTGTAAAATGATAACATTGCGAAAAAAAACATATATAAAAAAGAAATGTTTTTAATTGTCCACAAAAAATCATAAGTTGCTCATTACTGAGTGTTATTTATTTCATTTTTTATATCTACATTAATAAAATTGTGTGACCACTTCTCCTGTGTTTGCGTGTGTTTTCCCGCCTCTACGTGACTTATACATTATTATACGTATTATGATACGAAGAATTGCGAATTACTGAAGACTTCTCCCAGTCATGGCTGACCATGCTACCCTCGTGGATTAAATAAAGGGTTCCGTCCAGATTCCCGAGTTCGACAGAAATATTACCGAGTTCGAAAAGATACATCCGAAGAAGACCGGAGGTTACAGCGGCCGAAACGTTGCGATGATAACGTTCAAGATGAAAACAGTAGTTCGAAAAATCCAAATTATACAAATTAAATTAAACTTTCAAAATCCTTGTAGCAGTTATATGATTAAGATCTATTTTTTTGTACTAAAATGGAATCGCTTACGTAGTAATTGATATGTGGTTTGGTTGGCTAATACAGGCATGTTCAGACTCGCGTAGTGATACACGAGCAATTAGAATACCTTAGCGCCTATTTTGCGCATGTGCGCCTTTTTTTGCTACTTCCGTCCAAGCCTGTTAGACGCCTATTACAAACAGTTCCAGTTTAGATGCCAACGTAAACAGACGTATATTTCCTGGCTCTTCTCTCATCATGACCTGGACGAGAGGCGAGACTAAAAACCTGGACTCAATTCTATTCCTCTAGTAATACATGCCGGCCGAACCAACCTGTCTTATATCCTTGCTTCTATAAATCTTTCCAGGCCATATTTTGTATTGATGAAACTGGTGAATAAAAGTCAATTTAAATTGTGGAGAAGAAGTGTTTCTTTTTAACCAAAGCCTGGTGACCCCCCACCCCCACCTCCCTTTCTTGTACATCTTCAGCAAGGCCAGTAAGATGAATACGGCCGCAGCGACACTACTACAAAATGCCCATTTCGACATTCTTCTCCGTAAACTCTACAGCATATTAAAAAAAAAAAAATTTTGATAACAAACAAAGCGAAATAGAAATTAAAGGACTCTCGGGCAACACCGCATAGATACACCTAATATATATATATATATACAGGGTGGGCAAAAATAAGGGTCCTATTTTTAAAAATTCATAACTTTTTTATTTATTGATTTAAAAAAATTTTTTTTTTAGAATAAGTAAAGGACCCCTTCCGAAGCAAGCATGAGCCGTATTAGCCCTAAGGAACGTACCCTCATTTAGAAAACATTATTTTTGCTTAAAAAACTCAAAACAGTGTAAAATTCAATACTTTAGTTTTTGTAAGTTTTAAGAAGTGTTTTTCGGCTAAAATTTGTTTTGTTTATTTCAAAAAATCTCGGAAGGGTCAGTCTACACACACATAAAGTTTGGTGAGTTTAACTTTTATTTTGTGGAAGTTATTCAAATTCAAGTTATTCAAATTCAAAGATAGGACCCTTATTTTGGCCCACCCTGTATATATATATATATATATATATATATATATATATATACTTTTAAATTAGTTCATCGTTAAAATACGCACACGTGTGTGTGTGTGTGTGTGTGTGTATGTGTGTATGTGTGTGTGTGTGTGACATATGTGTACGAGCGGGATTGTTAATATTAACACAACTACAGACATCTACTTGAACAAAAGTGTTATTTATACACATATTCTCTGTCTGCCCTCCCTACTTCACCTCTCTCTCTCTCTCTCTCTCTCTCTCTCTCTCTCTCTCTCTCTCTCTCTCTCTCTCTCTCTTATCGTATTGCGTCATGAATCATGTTCCTGACTTTCTCAGAAACAAAACGGGTTGGGTTTTCCCGGAAAATTTATTTGTATTTAGACGCACATTTTTTCTGATATAACATGGCCTGGTCTGTCTATTGTTAGGGAGGGGGAAAATCCATACTACGGTAGCTCAGACGCGTAACAATCGTTCGTAATATATCACCGCTACAACCTCCGCCAATAACAACCAAAAATGGATAATAACACGGGCGATTTTTTTTTTGAAAAGAACATAAAGAACAGTATAATCACTAACTATACACACAACGTTTAAAAATAGAGGTTCTTTCATATGACGGGGGCGCGTGAGAAAAGTAATGTTTTCTTTCGCTTGCAGCACAAACGAACCATAATGTTGGATAATGATCTCGTTTTCTGGT
>OY744518.1:14554113-14574113 GCA_963556195.1 Sepiola atlantica
TAGACTACCCATGCCCTGTTGGGTCAAATCCATTATAATTACTTGTTCCATTTTGATTTCATTCGAAAATTCATACTGTGATAAATCTGTTAAAATATACCTTTTACATAACCCAACATAGTAAGTCTCTTTATTCAGATTATGACTCAAACTAACCTTAACCCCAACTCTAACCCTAACCCTAACCAAACATAGTAAGTCTCTTTACTTCTATATTATCCTTATGGGTACTATTACAGCTGTTGAACCAAACAAAACCGACTTTTACGGGTGCAGAATTACGTAAACAGTCGGGAAAAGCCGAATGAAAACGAACCGGCGCCAAAATCAAAACGAGGCGGCATTTCAACAGAACAAAATAATGAAACAACATTAAAAGCAAAAAATTAAAAAAAAAAATAATGAAACAACATTAAAAGCAAAAAATTGATAAAAAAATAATGAAACAACATTAAAAGCAAAAAATAAAAATAAAAATAATGAAACAACATTAAAAGCAAAAAATTAAAAAAAAATAATGAAACAACATTAAAAGCAAAAAATTGATAAAAAAATAATGAAACAACATTAAAAGCAAAAAAAAAAATAATAATGAAACAACATTAAAAGCAAAAAATTAATAAAAAAATAATGAAACAACATTAAAAGCAAAAAAAAAAATAATAATGAAACAACGTTAAAAGCAAAAAATCAATAAAAAAATAATGAAACAACATTAAAAGCAAAAAGTTAATTAAAAAATAATGAAACAACATTAAAAGCAAAAAATTAATAAAAAAATAATGAAACAACATTAAAAGCAAAAAATTAATAAAAAAATAATGAAACAACATTAAAAGCAAAAAATAAAAAAATAATAATGAAACAACATTAAAAGCAAAAAATTAAAAAAAAATAATGAAACAACATTAAAAGCAAAAAATTAATAAAAAAATAATGAAACAACATTAAAAGCAAAAAAAAAAATAATAATGAAACAACATTAAAAGCAAAAAATTAATAAAAAAATAATGAAACAACATTAAAAGCAAAAAAAAAAATAATGAAACAACATTAAAAGCAAAAAATTAATAAAAAAATAATGAAACAACATTAAAAGCAAAAAATTTATAAAAAAATAATGAAACAACATTAAAAGCAAAAAATTAATAAAAAAATAATGAAACAACATTAAAAGCAAAAAATTAATAAAAAAATAATGAAACAACATTAAAAGCAAAAAATTAATAAAAAAATAATGAAACAACATTAAAAGCAAAAAATTAATAAAAAAATAATGAAACAACATTAAAAGCAAAAAATAAAAAATAAAATAATGAAACAACATTAAAAGCAAAAATTAAAAAAATAATAATGAAACAACATTAGAAGCAAAAAATAAAATAAAAAAATAATGAAACAACATTAAAAGCAAAAAATTAATAACAAAATAATGAAACAACATTAAAAGCAAAAAATTAATAAAAAAATAATGAAACAACATTAAAAGCAAAAATTAAAAAAAAAAAAAAATACTCACCGTATGTTTATTTTTATGACAAATTATTTTTTTTACACTACAAATTAATGAAACAACTTTTATAAATTTTTTTTCACGACAAAGTTAAACGTAATTTATTTTCGGTGCCGGTCAAACTTTTAAACTAGACAAAAACCGAACCTTTTTTGTTTTACCCTAAACCTAAACTAACCTAACCCTAACCTAACCATAACCCTAACCCTGACCCTAAACTAACCCTAACCCTAACCCTAGCCGTCTTTTATTGCCTTTGGTAAAAGTTATTTGTTGACTTTTGTTTTACTCCTTTTTCTATCAGTAAATTCTTAACAATCACCAATTTCACGTTTTTTATGTACTAACGAGTCACCACTTATCAAGACCATAGGCCACTCGAGGATAAGGGTTAAGGAGTTTGTCAGGAAGACAGTTAAACAATAACATGAGGATTAATAACAATGGTCGTGACTGGCCAGAAATGAGATTATTTAAGACAATCATTTGTTAACATTGGACTTTATCGTCTGCTTTTCTCGCCTTCTGATTGGATAAGCGCTTCAGCATTTTCCGACAGTTTACGTAAAGAGTCGGAAAAGCCAAACGAAAAGTCGGTTTTGTCTAGTTCAAAAGCAATACCAGTACCTCCTTATGGATAAATAAAAGCGACCCATTATTTTGTCATCTAATTTACATACGTGTTTAAAGTGTACACAAACAAACTATGTAAATTAGCTGGAAAGAGAGAGTCACTCTTTTTCGATATGCTCACAGAAACGTCACGAAATATTATAAAGGAGTTTAATCAACGTAGAATAGCAGAGAGTGAGAGTAATACACAGATAGCTAAGAGAGAGAGTGTCAGCGATTTGTTCAGTTAATTATAAATTAGAACAATTAAAACAGAATTACTTTTTAAATGTAACTCAATCCCAAAACTAAGGTATATTTTGTCATTAAAGTATAGAGGAAAAAGATTTAATGAAACACACGTGGATTAACTCACACTTAGTATAATGTTAAATATATATAGTTCTTTATTCGTTTTAGGATGCATGCTTCTGGTAGCGAGAGAGAAAGAAAAAGGAGGGAGGGACTTTTTTTTTAGACCTACATAGTTTTCCATTTATTCGTTAGCTCTTTAAAAACTCTCTTCCCTAACTGACTTGTTCAGAACTTCCGTTCAAAAACCTGCAAACATGTTATATAATTACGTGGTTTCTTCCGCTTTCTAGTGTCCACGCATTCCTATTCATATCACATTTGAACTCTGATCCCCTTGACAGCTAAATCTGGTCTTGTCATCTTGAAAGAAGTCTAGTGTCTATAGGCCTCTCTAATGTAATAGCAGTATTTTACTTACCCCGTTAAACTTGAATTCAAACCAAGATTAATTTCTGTTTGTGTTACATTGTCACATATAACTCTCACCATCTCGATGTTTCGACAGTTTAATGGATGTTCAGCTTTATTCAACCGTTTCTATTGTTGGTCAAGCAATTCGCGTGTTAACCTCGTCTCACGATACGATTGGAGGACTACATCCTAGTCATCGAAGATGTTCGACTCTTTTGATTTTATCAGTTTAAATATTTACTTAAAAAAAATCTATCAAAAATGTGACAATTTGTTCAATGAGAGCGAAGTTCCCGAGAGATATACCCTCTGGTGTTCACTCTGGTGTATCCAACATACGCTATCAAATTAACCGGATATGATTAGCTTAACAAACAACGTAGATATAATAAGAACAATCTAATATCGTTCTGTACATCCGGTTAACACTCCAATGCTAAAGCCCTTAGCAGAATTAATCACCACAACAAATCTGACGCATGTGACAAGAATAAACATAACCCTGTCTCACGCTGCGCATTCACTCTTCGTCCCTGTCAATCAAAAACATCAAGATGTCCGAACTCAGCTAATCCGAGAAAGACAATTCTAGCTAAAACACCTATATAAACAGGTGCATTTTAGACCTTAAATAGTTTGGGTTGGGTTAGTAAGTCTTCAGGCTAGGTATTAAAAATATTATTTGCCTGGTCGGCCTTAGGAGGCCATCCTCCCACGCATTACCTGTTGGGGTAATGCATTAGGCGTCCTCAACATAGGAATGGCAACAAGCTAGATCATGGTTACCTTTGTGTATGTGTATGTCCCACGTTAAGTTAAGCAACCCAAGTTTAACATTCAGACTTAGTGGGGAAACAGGAAAAAAAAACATTTTGCTACGACCCACAATGTGTGACAGCTCTATGAACTACGCCAGAGCCAGACATTGTCATCATCATGACCAACCAGCAGCAGCAACAGTAGCAGCTTTTGACATCAAGAGAAACTTCATCATTCAGACGCTGAAGATCAAAGTGTAGTATCGGTTTCAGTCAGAATTACGTTGCAGACAGCTCCCCGCACTACGTTACTTCAGATAATTCTCAATATTCCACGATCCCAGTCGACACTTGCTGGGTCCCAGAGAATTTTACCTTGACGACTCTGCCCAAGCTAAAATTCTTCAGTTGCAACCCAGCTCCAGTTATAAATTGCTCTTTTCAAAACAAGTTATTATCAACTACAACTGTGCGATCAAATTGACCGTTTTAAGACAATTCTTATTAACCACAGACTGGAGACGAACCGCCCTTTTCAAAACAAGTCTTATTATCAACTATAACAGACAATAAGCTGTCCTTTTCAAAACAAGTCTTATTATCAACTATAACAGACAATAAGCTGTCCTTTTCAAAACAAGTCTTATTATCAACTATAACAGAAAATAAGCTGTCCTTTTCAAAACAAGTCTTATTATCAACTATAACAGACAATAAGCTGTCCTTTTCAAAACAAGTCTTATTATCAACTATAACAGACAATAAGCTGTCCTTTTCAAAACAAGTCTTATTATCAACTATAACAGACAATAAGCTGCCCTTTTCAAAACAAGTCTTATTATCAACTATAACACAATAAGCTGTCCTTTTCATTATAATTTCAGCCACTGGTACAGAAAATCGTCAAACCGGTTACCGAAACCAAGCTATTCGAACCAAGCAAGCGAGACAAAAACTTGTACCATTTGGATCTTCCATGATTCCAGTCGACACTTACCAAGTTTCAAAGCCTGTCAACTTGACGACTCTGCTTCAGTTAATGATCTTCTCTTGTTGCAAGGCACTGTTGTTTATAAACTGTTCTTATAAGGGATAAAGTTATTATCAACTACAACCTTGCGATAACATGTCTCTTTTTAGGACAAGTCTTATCAACTACAACCTTGCGATAAAATGTCTCTTTTTAGGACAAGTCTCATCAACTACAACCTTGCGATAACATGTCCCTTTTTAGGACAAGTCTTATCAACTACAACCTTGCGATAAAATGTCTCTTTTTAGGACAAGTCTCATCAACTACAACCTTGCGATAAAATGTCTCTTTTTAGGACAAGTCTCATCAACTACAACCTTGCGATAACATGTCCCTTTTTAGGACAAGTCTTATCAACTACAACCTTGCGATAAAATGTCTCTTTTTAGGACAAGTCTCATCAACTACAACCTTGCGATAACATGTCCCTTTTTAGGACAAGTCTTATCAACTACAACCTTGCGATAACATGTCTCTTTTTAGGACAAGTCTTATCAACTACAACCTTGCGATAAAATGTCTCTTTTTAGGACAAGTCTCATCAACTACAACCTTGCGATAACATGTCCCTTTTTAGGACAAGTCTTATCAACTACAACCTTGCGATAAAATGTCTCTTTTTAGGACAAGTCTCATCAACTACAACCTTGCGATAACATGTCCCTTTTTAGGACAAGTCTTATCAACTACAACCTTGCGATAACATGTCTCTTTTTAGGACAAGTCTTATCAACTACAACCTTGCGATAAAATGTCCCCTTTAAAGACAAGTCTTATCAACTACAACCTTGCGATAACATGTCCCTTTTTAGGACAAGTCTTATCAACTACAACCTTGCGATAAAATGTCTCTTTTTAGGACAAGTCTCATCAACTACAACCTTGCGATAACATGTCCCTTTTTAGGACAAGTCTTATCAACTACAACCTTGCGATAAAATGTCTCTTTTTAGGACAAGTCTCATCAACTACAACCTTGCGATAACATGTCCCTTTTTAGGACAAGTCTTATCAACTACAACCTTGCGATAACATGTCTCTTTTTAGGACAAGTCTTATCAACTACAACCTTGCGATAACATGTCCCTTTTTAGGACAAGTCTTATCAACTACAACCTTGCGATAAAATGTCCCCTTTAAGGACAAGTCTTATCAACTACAACCTTGCGATAAAATGTCCCCTTTAAAGACAAGTCTTATCAACTACAACCTTGCGATAACATGTCCCTTTTTAGGACAAGTCTTATCAACTACAACCTTGCGATAAAATGTCTCTTTTTAGGACAAGTCTCATCAACTACAACCTTGCGATAACATGTCCCTTTTTAGGACAAGTCTTATCAACTACAACCTTGCGATAAAATGTCTCTTTTTAGGACAAGTCTCATCAACTACAACCTTGCGATAACCTGTCCCTTTTTAGGACAAGTCTTATCAACTACAACCTTGCGATAAAATGTCCCCTTTAAGGACAAGTCTTATCAACTACAACCTTGCGATAAAATGTCCCCTTTAAAGACAAGTCTTATCAACTACAACCTTGCGATAAAATGTCCCCTTTAAGGACAAGTCTTATCAACTACAACCTTGCGATAAAATGTCCCCTTTAAGGACAAGTCTTATCAACTACAACCTTGCAATGAACTGTCCTTTTCAGAACAAGTCTTATTTTTAACTATAACAGGCGATAAGCTGTTCTTTTCAAGATAATTGCTACCACTGGTCTAGAAAGTCGTCACCCTGATTACCAGAACCAAGCCATCATACCAGCTATTTGTTTTTTTTCTTTTTCGAGAAGAAACATTGCTGATATTACTTAAACCGAACGACACTGCTAATCTTGTCTTCGCAGTTTTTAATCTTTTTTTGAGAGAGAGAGGCGGCGAGGCCCTTATCCTTATCGACCCCACAGCAACTAAAACCTAGCGATCCGGGCTTAGAGACTAAATAATGTGTAATCTCTCGTTGCATAATAAGATTTATGTTCAACAGTTTTATGACATCTCCCGTTATATGTAACATCTGTCAGTTCAAAAGGCTTCGAATATACTCTCGAATTTCAAAGTGTTACGGTAGAAGTAAGCACACGTCAGCCATTCTAATCTGGTAATTAAGGGGGCTGTAACATACACTTTCGGTCTACGCTATAAAATTGTCATTATCAACATCATTTCTCTTCATACTTTGATTTCAACAGTACTGATGGTAGTGCTGTGTAAGCCTCCTTGCAAACATCACACTATTATATTTAGTAAGTGAGGGGACTACAGAAATTTTGTTCTACTTGGCATTGTCCGGGAGCAATAAAATTGTCATTATTAATATTACCGTATTATGTTTGGTAAGTGGTGGGATACAGAATATTTTGTACTACCCGGCGTTGTCCAGGAGAAATAAATGTAAACGACAGTATTAAATTTAAATCTATTTGGACTATTTTCATTATCAACATCAGTTCTCTTCATATTATTGTGAAATCGGGTGGGGGAAACGGAATTATCCGTGATCAAGAATGTCATTGTGTTTCGTTCTACTCGGCGTTGTCCAGGAGAAATAAATGTAAGATTAGTCTTACATTTAAAAGGGATAACTCCCGTAAATGAATTACACTATATTTTTTTTCAACACATTAAAACAAGAGAGAGGAATGGGATGAGCGGATGATAAAGAGAGGGAGGGGAATAATGGGGAAGGGAGAAAGATAGAAGTTTTTATATAAATATATTACATACACTATTTTGTGTTTTATGGTCCTGTTAGTCTACTTATAACATAACGAAGACATTCTCTGTCTGTATGTCCGTCGGTTGGTCATTGGGCCACATCTCAACTACTTATTTTAGAGTAAGTACTACATAAATAAACACTAAATAAATTTGACCCCGAGACTGGGAATCGAAACCGCCAACTTGACGTCTTCAGTCTTTAACCCTACCAACGGCAGATATCATGAAAAACTAAATCGAATTAGCTTATTTATACAAAAACGATCATTCTTGCTTATTGGTGTTAATTTTTTTTTTTTTAAATATTTATTGCTTTAACTACGTTTTGGCGTTAAAACAATTTAATATTTAAGATAAAAATAAATGTAAATTAAAAGTATATAACCAAACTTTATAAGAAAAATATTTCTGTTTTTTAATCGGGAACGAGACTATTTTTTTTTTTTTTTTAGATATTGTCGAGTCAGAGTTGATTTTCCTTATAACGATAATATTGTTGAATTTACTATTATTTAAAAAATAAAACATCAAACCTATCCGTGTTTTTTCGTTACAAAAACATCATAAGAAAAAAGTTTGGTACGAGAGTATTTTTATTTTAAAGTCGGTAAAAAATATCGTCGCAATCTAAGCCACTCGAAGCTAGCTACGAAACAAAGATAACACAAGTTTATAAACATTAGCTAGCATATTTCTCTTGGTTTATAAAGATGACGACTATATTTTTCCGCATAATTTTCATTTTGGCGTTTCAACAAAAACAAAAAAAAATATTTTTAACTTTTAGAGTTGGGATCACTTTCGTATATACATTTAACGTAAAATGATCACCAACTTTCGGACCAGATAACGTTTTAAAGGACATGTAAAAATAATTTTTTGGTCATTTTCTTAATTTCTTAGAGATCAATTTTGTGTTTATTTAGGGGTAATTAATTCTTTTTTTCTGTTGAAAAATACGTTAAAATATGTTATGAATAATTACTTATCTTTTTAGTGTTTTTTTATGGACCCATATCATGAATTAATAGTAGCAATGTCTCTATCCCCCAAATCGTTGGCCCATCTATTCAATTTGCCGGCCCCCGCATAACAGAACCACTCCCCACATGAGTGTGCTAGCTTCTACTGTTCATGTATTTTTATATTTTTATTTTTCATAGGTCAATCATAGGTCAATGAGCGGTTTTGTACTTATCTCCCTAAAAATGCTACGTGTCTTTAAAAACGCTACTTGGTCTGGAAGTGGGTGATCATAACCATCCGCTAATCCGGAAGTGGGTGATTATTTCACGCTAAATTTATATGCGAAAGTAATCCCCAATTCAAAATCTAAAATATTGTTGTCCGTTTCTGTTTTGTTTTAGAAATCTATCATATATAAAGTAGAGTGAGAGTTTCCCTTATATCGTATACGTCTCTAACCTAAAGCTACATATAAAAATCTACTTCGATGTCGATTTATGTTAATTATTCATACGTGTTTTCAGAAATTATAAATTTTGTTTTGTTAAATTTCATCACTTTTTATATTTTGTCCTGCTCCATATTTTTCTAAGATAGTCATTCATACAGGAAGTTAGATAAATTTTCATACTCACGCTAATATCTGCGACCATAGTCACCTACGTACACAGAGAAGACTTCTTTTATATGATATATATTTAATATTTTAATCTTACTATTCTACATTAGATACTCTACATTTTCAACCTAAACAAGAGACGCTTCATTTACATACACTTTTCCCAGCCATGCACGTTCTGATTGGCTACTCCAAATAATTTCTTTTCTATTCTCGCTTACCGGAATAAAATATTAACAGATTTATATTTATCAAACACTTTCTGCCTCTGGTCATTCTAAATCAATTCGATCTTCCTCACATGCATGGACTCCATTGCTTAATATAATATACTGTCTTTCGGTGGTATTGCGTGGCTATCCTTATTTAAAATGCAATAACTTTGCCTTCTCTATGCTTCAATAAATTCTCTCTAATTTATATTACGTCATTCTGTTCTTTAATACTCGATCTATTTAAGAAGAAAATGGGGTCGGCTTCGTTTAAAACACGCCCTGACTTATTTAAAATACTGACATAGGTCATTCTGTTGTTTTTTTTCATCAACATTTTAAAACACGCATTCGAAACAAGTGGTTGCCAAGTTGTGATGGTCGGTAGAAACAGTCATATTTTATCATTCTGATAGCTATCACGGTTACTGTTAGGAAACAAAGAAACACGCCGCTTTCGTATTATTTCGAATTCACTACACCTTTCAAAAGCGATGGAAGGTCATCCTCTCAAGCAGTGTCACCTCTTTTTAATGAGAGGGGTTATTGCCTGTTGTCTGTGTCACTCGCATCCGCGAGGGAATACCGACGTGACGAAAAAGGATATTTTCGGGCGAAACTGACTTTTACCAGTACTTTTGACTATTAATTGATTTAAATTGTAACATTATGTCCACTATATGTGCACAGTTTTCCTCTTCTTTCTTTTTTATATTGGTGTTACTGTAAAGATACAGATAAATACAGCGCCTTGCGTTATTTCGAATTCACCACAACATTCAAAAGTAACGGGAGGCCATCTTCCCAGATATTACAGCCTTCTTTCGATGAGAAAGGATGGTTCTTATTTGTCATCTGCGACGCTGTCATCCATGAGGGAGTGCCGATAGGACCAACCGTGACATTTTCTAGGTGGAATTGACTTTTATAGGAACCTTACAATACTACTTAACTTTGCGAGTGCCCAGTTTCTGTTTTTTTCTTTCATTTCTTTTGTTTGCATTTCTAACCGGACTCAAGATTAATGTTAAGATTAAAAGAAACACAGTGCTTTTGTGTTATTTAGAATTCATCACACCTGCTAAGGTAACGGAAGGTCACCCTTACAGGCATTACCACCTCCTTTCAGGGGGTATGGGTTTATTGTCTACGCTCTCATTTATGAGAGTGTTGACGGGACCAACCAGGATCATTTTTGGTGAAATTGACTTTTAACGAACCGGTAGACTATAAATTGACTTTTAACGAAACGGTACACTATAAATTGACTTCTAACAAACCGATAGACTATAAATTGACTTTTAATGAACCGGTAGACTATAAATTGACTTTTAACAAACCGATAGACTATAAATTGACTTTTAACGAACCGGTAGACTATAAATTGTCTTTTAACGTTTCGTTACTCCGACAACGCGTGCACCGTTTTCGTCTTTTTATTTGTATTTCCTCTCGGATTTAGGATTAGTGATAGGGTTATTACAAAGCGTGTATTTTTCCCCATTCAAAGCAAACATTACCTTTTTTCCGGTGGTCTCATATAGAAACAAAGCAATCGAGTAAAAATATTTATATCGAGTTAAGGGGCGGGAGCATGAGTTTCTTGTTTCCTTTGATTTTCCCGGGCAACGCCCATGCACGGGTCCCGTTAGTTCTAGATAAATAGAATCTTCTAGTGTGTGATGATCCTTCCAATACAGGAGCTGGCATACAACAACAACACGGTAAACATGTAATAGCAGTATGTGGCCGAATAATACCTGTCACAGCTGAGAATAGATATACATTCTTATAGTTACTTCATGAGTTATAGAATAGCAATGATTGTGCTCTGTTTACTCAGTTGCCCTCCCCTCCCTCTCTCTCTTTCTTTCTCCCTCTCTCTCTCTCTCTCTCTCTCTCTTTCTTTCTCCCCCTCTCTCTCTCTCTCTCTCTTTCTCCCTCTCTTTCTTTCTCCCCCTCTCTTTCTTTCTTTCTTTCTTTCTTTCTCCCTCTCTCTCTTTCTTTCTCCCCTCTTTCTCTCTCTTTCTTTATCTCTCTCTCTCTTTTTTTCTCCCTCTCTCTCTCTTTCTCCCCCTCTTTCTCTCTCGTTTTTTCTCACTCTCTCTTTCTTTCTCCCTATCTCTCTCTTTCTTCCCCCCTCTCTCTTTTTCTTTCCCCTTCTCTCTCTTTCTTTCTCCATCTCTCTTTCTTTCTCCCGCTCTCTTTCTTTCTCCCTCTCTCTCTTTCTTCCCCCCTCTCTCTCTTTCTTTCTCCCCGTCTATCTCCCTTTCTCCCTCTCTCTCTTTCTTTCTCCCTCTCTCTCTTTCTTTCTCCCCCTCTCTCTCTTTCTCCCTCTCTCTCTTTATTTCTCCCTCTCTCTTTCCTTCTCACTCTCTCTTTCTTTCTCACTCTCTCTTTCCTTCTCACTCTTTCTCTCTTTCTCTCTTTCTTTCTTTCTTTCTTTCTTTCTTTCTCCCTCTCTCTTTGTTTCCCATGAACCACTATTACATACCAGCAACAAGACAGAGTCTTCAAGATACTATTTGACTGCAATGGCTAAATCGAGGCCATTCCTCTTGCTGCCACCACCCTGTCTTTTCATCTCATTGACCTTGCCCAATTCTGAGGCTCGCTTACCTTATCAGACGACAACCGTGTCGGATGTACTTTAAACACAGACAGGCAACGTAACGTTTCGCCCCCATAGTCGGGAGAAACTGAAATGTTAGAAAACACGTGTCTTATGCATATGGTTCAATTTTCATTAAAATCGGATGTACGTATTTAAAGTGTTAAAGATTAAGGTTCTCCCCTTAAGAGTCGGAGCACGTAGATGTTCGACACATATAGGGTGACGTAGAAAGACAGGGCCACTTATACTGTCTTCCCCGGATAAATTAATACATCCAATATGAATATCATCCAAATAGGACATATTTGAGGTTTTAAATGAGGTTTACATAATAATACACCTTTAGATTTCCCGTAGATTCTCTAACCATTCTTTCTATATGGAACACACACAACCACAACACATACATACATACAAATTAGCATTTAGTCTTATATATATATATATATATATATATATATATATATATATATATATATATATATATATATATATTTAATCACACAAAATATCACAAAAAATTATAAAAAATCTGAAATTAACCTAATCGATAAAATCAACTCGGATAGTAAAACTATAACGGATAAACTTAAGATTAGCGATAGAGTAGGTAAACTAAAAACAAAAGAAGCATATATACTATTAAAAGATCACAAAATTAATTTCCACACTAAACCTCAAACCAGACTTATTAATCCTACTCGACAAGAGATAGGCAAAATCAGTAAATACATCTTAGAAAAAATAAATAAGCAAATTAAAAACACCTACAACTTAAACCAGTGGATCAATACCGCTGAAACCATAAGCTGGTTTAATAGAATTAGTAATAAAGATAAATGCTCCTTTATACAATTCGATATAGTTAATTACTACCCCTCAATAACCAGAGCACTCTTCGAAAATGTTATAGAATTCGCCACTCTCCTCTTTAATATCTCTGAAGACGAAATAAACAATTAAAAAATGCCGAACCACAGTACTAATAAATAATAATGAACACTGGACAAAGAAGGACCATTTCTCTTCCTTCGATGTTTCTATGGGCTCTCTTGACTCTGCCGAGGTGACAGACTTGGTTGGCCTGTACTTACTATATAACCTAACAAAAGATCTCGAAGTCGATTCGATCGGGCTTTACAGAGATGATGGCCTAATGTATGTTAAAAACACAAACGGACAAAAGTGTGAACAAATCAAAAAAATAATACTCAAAGAAATAAAACGTATAGGCCTAAAGGCTGAAATAACATCAAATGTTAAACAGGTCAACTTCCTCGATATTACCTTCAACCTCACTAGGGATACTTATGAGCCCTATGCTAAAGATAATTCCTACCCCCTTTATGTCAACCCACTATCTAACCACCCTAGATCTGTAAGTAAACACATCTCTGAATCAATTAGTCGAAGGATTGGCAACAACTCCTCCAATATAGATATATTCAATAAACATAAGAACTTTTATGATAAAGCACTAAAGGAGAGTGGATATAAAAATACCAAAATAGAGTATATTCCAACTACACAAAATAATCCTAGTAGGAACAAAAATAAGAATAAGAAAATTATCTGGTATACACCTCCATTTAACAATTCAACTAAAACCAAATTAGGGAATAAATTCCTGAACTTAATAAACATTCATTTCCTCAATAACAACATACTCCATAAAATGTTTAATAAGAACACACTGAAACTCAGCTATTGTTGTGGTGACAACCTGGAAAAAATTATAAAAAAGCACAACATGAAAATACTAAACACCTCAGTAACCTCAAATCCTAGAAGAACATGTAACTGTACTAACAAATCAAACTGCCTTCTAAACCAAAAGTGCCTATCAACCAAAGTGGTCTATGAGGCATCTATCTCCTCAACCGAAAACCCATCCCAGACTAACTATTATATTGGTCTGGCAGGTAACAACTTCAAGGAAAGATTCTACAACCATAAACTCTCCTTCAACAACCCTGACCATTCTGGCCAAACTGGACTTTCACTACACTACCACAAAATAAAAACAAAAAAAGAAACTCCCATAATAAAGTGGAAAATCTTTTTAAAAATCTAGCACCTGCAAATCAATGAACTCACCATGTAGATTATGTTTAAATGAAAAACTGGAAATTATCCGTTTTAAAGACAGAAATAAACTCCTAAATAGAAAACAAGAGACGTCTATCAACTGTAAACATAGTAGACTCTACCTCCTTAGCAACTCACATACCCCACCTTAACCCCACACCAACCCCCCACATATTTAAAAAAAAAAATGTTTTTTAAATGAATGATTACATTACCCCCCACCCCCATTATACACTACTTCAAAACACATTGCAACCCCCTACCCACCCACCCAAATTTAACACCCAACCCCACCCCCAACAAGTCCCGATGAATCTATAAATATATAACCACCCACTAAACCATCAATAACATCAAATCTCTAAGTATTACCTATAATTCTCAGCCTCAATAGCCTCTCAGTCATGCTACCAATTCTACCAAAATCATCTCCCACCTAAACCCATAACTGTGATAGCTATTAAATCTGATATCACTGAGATTAATCTAATCTCAATTACTTAATCCTTCGATTACTATCTTGAACACTTAATTATTGACTGGTGCTTAGTCCTTATTATTGGTAGTAGAACTATAAAAGCCTACCATCACTTGTAGACTTATTTCACCCAAGTACTTCACAAGTAACAGGATCATAATAATAATTATTATTATTGTTATTATTAATATTATTATTATTATTGATACTATTGTTACTGCGACTATCGTAGGTATGATTGGCATTATTATCATTATTGTTATTATAATTGTTTTTATTAATACTAAAGATAGTCACACCATTAAACTTCTTTTATATAATAATTTCACTAGTATTAATTTTAGTATAATATAATAACAATTAAAAAATATTATCACAACAAAATTCACTACCGTTACTGAGCTCATTATACAAGCCATAAATAATTATATTAAAATAGAATGCAAAAGTAACAATTAATACCCTAAATTAAAATTATCAAACATTTTTATCTACACGATATTCACATATACAACAGAAATGACAGTTATAACTTTATAATTATAATCCTATTCTCATTATTAAATTAAACCCACCCCGCCCTCCGCCCTGGTTGGAATTGAGGACACGATGGCCCAGACACTAGAGATCACCCCACTCAACTTGCTGAAACATCACTTGTTGGGGTCTCCCCCTCCCCCTTTCTTGTTCTCGTTATATCTTCGTCCCCCCTCCCTCTTATGCATCTTCAATTTCCGGTTGGGGTTGAATTTAAAATCTTAAACACTTGGATTCCATTGACGCTTGAAAAGTTGGCGTTCATTATGGATGCTAATGAAACAGCATATATTTTGTCGCAATTAATGGAATAATAAAATCACCAACAATATATATATATATATATTATCCTTGTTTTCTCCAAAGTCATTCATACTGGCATTTTTATCCTTCCCTTGTTTTTCCTTTTCTTGTTTAACAATATTTAGAATCAATTTTAGTTTTCTCTCGTCTACATTGTTTCCCGCCTTTTCACTGCTATTGATTAATTTGAGCTGAATTTCAACAACAAACTGTTTTCTTTTTCTTGCTCTGTTTTTTTTCTCTTTCTGATCTGTTCTTACTTGGGCGTTAGACACACACACACACACACACACACTTTTTCATTAGGAAATTCGAAATTCTCCCTTTTGTCTTTTTTATTTCTCATCTTCTACTACGTCCCTCTCCTCATTATCTACCATGTCTTTGTTTTTAATTGTTAATCTTCAAACCAAAATAACATATTTCATTTATTTCTGAAGAAGTCTTTTTAATAATAAAGACAAAATATTAAAATCCATACTTTTTCTTCTTGTTTTTCCTTGTTTTGGGCATTTATGATGTTGCGAGTGTCTCAGGGTCATCGGCAGACAACACCAGGCAGCGTCTCGTGCCTGATCTACATGCAGTCCGGTCCAAATTGTTGACATCAGTCCGATTGCATGCAGCTGTATCGCTTCTTACGCACTGGGGCCAGCTCTTCTTTAGTCTAGCACGCTCTATAGTGCCAAGGATGTCCAGACGCATTATGGGGCTGATCCAAGGGATGGCACACTGTATATGGCCGAACCACCTGATACGCCAAGCGTGTAAGGCTTCAGTGTTCCCACCAATACCAAGTTTCTGAGGAAGCACGGTTGAAGGAATCCTTTTAAGCTTTCAACCATACATCCATCTGATTATTATACCGAACCTGTGGCAGCTGAGTTAATTTGATTGTTTTGGTTAATATGATTGTTTATATATATATATATATATATATATATATATATATATATATATATATATATATATATATATATATATATGTGTGTGTGTGTGTGTGTGTGTGTGTGTGTGTGTGTGTGTGTGTGTGTGTGTGTGTGTGTATGTGTGTATGTGTGCTACATATTCCTGCGGTGGGAAGGAATTAAATGCCTGGGTCCACACCAGCCCGTTCAGTCTTTCAGTAACTTCGGTTAATTGAGGACTTCGGGATGGGTTAATACCAGTCGAGGATTCGTTCTCGATAATCAGCCCGGCAGGAACTGGGCCATTTCGGTGGCCTTTTATCTGTCGGGTTGAGGTATTAGTCCTGAGTAGTCCTAGGACGTGCACTCTCCCAGACCTTGCCTACCCTCTTTGGGATGGAGTAAGTTTATTGCTTACTGCCTAAGGCGCCCTGACCGGGGAATGCCGACGGGACTGCACAAGCAATTTCTTATAGGCCAGAGTGATCCTTCTCTAGGGGCGCTGGCTTGATTATTTCCCACCTTCAGGCCTTGCGCATCATATTCCTGCGGAGATAAGGAATTTAATACCTGGAACCACACCAGTCTATACTGGCAGTCAAGATTGACGTACAACCACTCTTGTTCTCTGTCGTATTGCACCTTTTTCAATATACTTGTTTTCTCTAAACTCCGAGTTCGTGTGATTTTCTTCCAGACCCTTTACAGGCCCACAACACCTTGCGACGAGGTATAGTAAGGGATCCTTGAGAACCTTAAAATATACACAACTTGCGACGAGGTATAGTAAGGGATTCTTGAAAACCTTAAAAAGACGCTAAACTGGCGACGAAGTATATTAAGGATTTTGTTTGATAACCTTAAAAAGACAAACGTGGAGAAATCAACGGCAAATTAAGCCGACAACGTCATAGTTCTAAAAACTAGCTTTACCGGCGGACCAAAATGAAAAAAAAAACACATTAAAGACGAACTTATTTTTTTTCAACGAAGAAAGATCAGTGATTTTTTATTGCTATTCCGGCACTGTGTTAATTTTTAACAAGAAGGGAATACAGAATATTTTCTTTCCTCTCCAAAAGAGAAAAGTCCTGCCGCCGAGGAGAAAAAAGTAAAACCTTATTTTTTCTTTTTACTAAAGTGCTGACCGTAAATTCTATTGTTATGTGAAAAGCTTACTAAAAAAAGAAGAAAGTGATTTTTGGGGTCGAAGAAAAAAGGTTTTATACACTCTTTCTTTTTTTACAACAAAGATTACGTTAGCAGCGTGATATAAAAGAAAGAACTTCTAAAAGAAGGATGCTATAAAGACACATTTAAAACATGGAAGATTTTAAAACAGCTATGTCAGAACTCGTAAAATTCCAAATGCAACAGCAACAGTTACCTGAAGAAATTTTTCAAAAGCTTCTACTAAAACAACAACAAAAAAGAAGCCGACGAGAGGCTACAAAAAACAGAAGAAATACTTCTGGAAGAAAAAAAGAAGCTAAAGAAAGACTTCTTGAACAAAATATAAAATCGATGGATTACTACAAACGATGTCGAACAGGGGTCAAAGTAACGAACACGATAATGATTTTTTGCAGAATGCTGTTTGGAGTGCAATTCACAATTTCACTTATTCCCCAGACGAGGATAACACCTTTGCTTCATATTTCAGAAGGCATGATGATCTATACAAAATAGATTGTGAAAATTGGTCAGACTCTAAAAAAGTTCGCCTACTGCTCCAAAAATTAAGAACCACCGAACATACTAAATTCGTGGCCTTTATTCTACCTCCAAAAGCTAGCGACTGAACTTTTTCTGAAGCGGTTAAACTTTTAACAGAATTATTCAGCCCCAAAACTTCTCTGTTCTACAAACGGTGGAAGTGTTTGAATTTGGTAAAAAAAAAGATGGCGAAGGCTACGCAACTTTCCCGTCACTTATTAATATAAACACGGTGACGATTTTAAGTTAGCCGAACTTAGCGCGGATATCTTTAAATGTTTCATTTTCGTGCAAGGACTTGTATCAGGAAAAGATGCAAAATTCAGGCATAGGATTCTAAACAAGTTAGAAAATTTAACATTACAGAAATTAGCTGAAGACTGCCAGAGATTTATAAGTGTTAAACAAGATTCTAAAGTCATTCAAAAGTCGGGCATTGCGCACATAAGAAAAGTACGTCAGAAATCACAAATTAACTCAAAACAAAAAGGGTGATTATTTTCACAATAAAAACAAGTCAGTCCAATAAAAAAAACACGATAAATTACCGCCTAGTCCCCGTTTCCGTTATGGATACATTTATTGGGCAATCGATAGCCCATACCGTTTTCAAACCTGTCTAACTTGTAATAAGGTCGGACAGTCATGTTTACATTGCAGAACGAATAGACGAAATAAAACTTAAGTTAAATCCATAAAAAACGAAGGAACAGGACGGCAGACTTATAGGAAAATATATACAGGTAAAAATCTCGAATAAAAATGTAAATTACAATTATATTCTGATTAAGATGTGTTTATTATCAACATGCATACATGGAGAAGGTTGAACCATGCTAAGAAGCAACAAAATAGCCAGAATGGTGACAGGTGAAAAAATTAAATTCGTGGGTGAAATTATTACCGACATTACTTTAAACAGAACTACCAAAAAAGTAAAAATGTTTGTATTAAAAAATACCAACAATTTATTTAGCACAGACTTAATGCAGCGGTTAAACCTATTGGGATTACCAATACACATTTTTAGCCAGAAAATAAAAAATCTGGCGACCTAGTCAGAAAAACGAAAGAAGAAATTTGTTTAAACCATTAAGATTCGTATGAAATGGACTCAAAATAAATTGTCGGAAGAAATTAAAGAACATAAGGACACGAAATTCACGCTGAAAATAGCTAGCACTAAACTGAAAGTTAAATTGTTTGGATAACCAATTGAAGGTTAAAGAGAGTGAACTCATGGTTCCAGAGCTGGAATCGCTAAAGTTGCAACTCAAAGATGTCTTAGAAGACTATGAAAGATAAAGTGACTTGTCTTGAAGTTGAATGTCAAAGCAAAGAAGAAATTATTTAAAGTTTAAAGATGTGCTCCAAAATCATAAGTCTAGAATTAAAAAGCTGGAGAATAAAATTAAGAAACTGCTATCGGAAGACACCGACAGCACTCCCCAGGACGAAGTTATGGTTACCTGATACGACACTTTTGACATACAGCTACCTCAATAATAGCGTCTAACCGCAGAATAGCGTCGCGTCAAAAAGGAAACGATAATGTGACTCCTGAGGGGGTAAGGTTTGGGAGGGAGGTATTGGATCGTACCTAAATGGACTACTTGAACTCTTCCACTCACCATAAATACTGGGAGCACGGGCTTCTCAGGAACTGGGTTATTTCGGTGGTCTTTTATCTGTCGGGCATTAGTCATGGGTAGTCCTAGGAGGTCCACCCTCCCAGGCCTTGCTTCCTCTCTTTGGGATAGAGTAAGTTTATTGCTTACTGCTTGAGGTTCCCCGACCGGGGAATGCCGACGGGATGCCCAGGCAAGTTTTTATAGGCCAGTGTGCTAATTCGTTAGGGGCACTGGCTTGACTCTCCCCCACCTTCCGGCCTTGTACCACATCTTTCTGCGGTGGGATGCAAGTAAACACCTGGAAACACACCAGTCTAGACTGGCAGTCAAGACTGGTGTGCAACCACTCTTTTTTTTCAGTTCTATTATACTTGTTTTCTGTTCTATTATACTTGTTTTCTCTACACTGCGAGTTCGTGTTTTCCTTCCGGACCCTTTACAAGGCCCACAACAATAAGGGATGAGAATAAAAATTAGATAAAGTGCAATGTTTATTAAATCATAAATTGTTCAAACGAGGCTTATATAAAAACTTTTTTTCATTTCCTTAATCCATGGAT
>OY744518.1:14581613-14899113 GCA_963556195.1 Sepiola atlantica
AACTTATATACGATCCTTACCAAGAATAATTCCCAATATATTTTAATACATTATTATCTAGAACTAAATCTACTAATATTACTGCCACTAATCCATATATGAATCCTACTAAAAATAAAGATAATTACCACTATGTTTTATTAATTAACTGATAAATACTATTTAAAATACATTTAACTATCCATCAAAATAATTAAAATTAAATGCCAATTGATCAAAATATAACAGCATAATTTATTAATATTAAGGTCATAAATCCATCACTAATAATAATTAAAACTAAAATATCCCTGTAAGCTTTTTGTCATGTAATTGTTATATGTCTGCATTGAAATAGATTGAAACAATGCCATATACAGGAAGCAGACACGATAACTTTCTTAAACGGCTACAACATACAATCTTGACACCTCCTTTCTTTCTCTTTCTTTATCTTCTCTTTTCTCTCTTGTTTCATCTCCCCCGACCCCCTTTTATCCAGCCCAGTGTTGGATAAAAATAAATATGAATTTAACTCGAATCTTACATTAACCATTCTCAGCCCGCAACAAATCCTAAATGGCTATAGACATCCACCCCTAACCTCCCTCTACCCCTCTCCCCTTTCCCTTTCTTTTTCTTTTCCTTCGACCCCCCCCCCTACCCTAGCTAAGCGTTAGATAAAAATAAAAAATAAAAATACAAATAGCTGTAAATTAAACTTTTCTAACGGCAAATATATTTTTCTTCCTTTTCTTTTTCCTCTCTTTTTCTTTTCCTCGCCCCCCTTTCTACCCCAGCTCAGCGTTGGATAAAAAAACGGCAATTATATTTTTTAAATCGGTCACATGACTTTTATTTCTTTCTCCTCTTCTTCTTTGCTTGACTTCATTCTTCCTGGAATTCAGCGACCAGGTTGGATCATAAAAAATTCTCTGCCTGATGAGACCTCAGCTCTTGAGAGCTGTAGATCGATAACATCGACATGCCAGTGTAGCAGACTTTGTACATGTTTGAATAAAAGCATTCACAATACAGCTCTATATTTTTATTGAGCACTCTTTTATAAGCCCGGTTTGATTCCCTTTGGATTTCTACCCTGTGGATTTTTACCCTACCTGGATTACTATATATATAAATATATATATCGTGGCTTCTGTGAAATGTTCCTATCTAAAGTTGAACTCTTTAAAAGTAGGATTAATCTCTCGTTGACTTATCGAGTTATTGGCGACGGCCGTGTGGGCAAAGACGTTGGAATTTGAGTTTGAAATATAACTCGAATTCCGTTTGTAAATAAAAAACGAATATTTATAATTATAAATATATATATATATATATATATATATATATATATATATATATATATATATATATATATATATATATATATATATATATATATATATATATATATATATATATATATATATATTACACAGTGCCAGGTCGAACTACCATCTCAATATTATTAAGGCGTTAGTTATTAACAATTCTCGACCTAGCCTGTGTAGACAAAATATTTTGAAGCATCAGTTGGAGATATTTAATGATTCAAATTCACTATAACGTTGAGAGATTTACGGTTTTTTTTCTCTCAATCGTTTTCTCCAACTATAACAATTTTCCCCTCATATCTCATTCGATTTTCTTAGTTTTAAATTTAGCATTCTGATGTTTCCTCTTAGAGGGTCAGACGATAAGGCCTTAAGGAACATTTTAGCAATTTTCTTCTTTTTTTTCCACCCGCCCGTTTAATTGATTAAAAAAAATGTTTCCTCTAAAATTTATCCTACGATTTTGTTGTACGCGAAATCGTAGGATAAATTTTAGAGGAAACATTTTTTATATACATATATATAATTAATCATATTATTAATAATATAATGTTTTATAAGCTTCAGTAAATGCAGGGAGAACATTTTCATAAATACATACAAAATATCAGTTTCTTGAGGTTTTATCAGTGCCTATAAAAAGTTCACCCATTGGACTGGGAAAACTGAAGTGCATTAAGTATTCATTTATTATTGAGCTATAACTCAAACCTTTGTGTTGTTATATATATATATATATATATATATATATATATATATATATTATTATTATTATTATTATTATTATTATTAAATAAATATTAAATTATTTCAACCTACAGACGTTTTGAAGCTCTTGCTATCATCAGTGTAGGAAGTGACAATTTCAGACGGTCGGAGGGCACGAACCCAGTACAGAATCAGCCTAGACTCCACAATCTAGCGCTTTAACCCCACGGTCACAGCAAATTCTCACATAAAGAAGGGCAATTAAGTTCTATTTGTACCTTAAGAAAGCGGACAACCGACAATAGACAGTCGAGAGGGTTCAACGAACGTTTTTCAGAACCTTGCGTGAGCTAAGTGACAGTCTATTTTTTAACTATTTCTTAAGGGGCTTATAACAATATTTCATTAAATAAATATAAAATTATTTTAACCTACAGACGCCGGCGTTTCAAGATTTTGCTATCATCAGTGTAGGAGGTAACAATTTCAGAATTAAGTGTTTTAGGAGAAATAACAAGAACGCTCAATTAGTTTTACAGTAGCATAGATAATTTTATTGAATGAACATTATACATTATTTTAGTCATCCATTGGTACCTTCGGTTTCGCGGAAACACTGGAAACTCAACCCGCAGGCTTAAAGAGACCAAGCGTGACCGATTCATCAGCCAATGTAATGATGATGAGTTACACTATCATTACATCGGCTGATGAATCAGTCACGTTTGGTATCTTCAAGCCTACGGGTTGAGTTTCCAGTATTTCCGTGAAACCGAAGGTACCAATGGATGATCATATTATTTACGAGCGCCGATCCCGTTGTTTTCCTTTGTGTGTTGACCGTTTTCGTTTACATAATACAATATTAGGAGTTGTACTTATTGCTCACTAGTAAAAACAGCATTCTATAAATGGTGACCCGACGTTAAAAAAAGATACAAAAAACACAAAAGACGTTTTGATAAACGAAAACGGTCAACACACGAAAGAAAACAAACTCTCTTTTAACACAATAACAAAAGGGGTTTATTTTATATTATAAACACCGTTGGGTATAGGTTTGCGAAGGTTAGGACAGTGTCCAAGTGAGGGAAGTGAAATAGAAAGTTCCTTGACTGTCGAAAGTCTATGAGTAGCTTTTCTTCGAGTGAAGATTAGCTGAGCTCAGGAATCAAGGTGATTCAGTGAGAGGAAAGAAGGGGAAGTGCCCTTCTTGGTTACTTAAATTAATACGCCCGGCAAGCTAATTGGTCAGTGTGCGACCGAGCACGCCAGCAAGGACAGTACTCCGCATTAGGAAATAGTTCCTTATTTACGACTACTAAAAACCTACCCCCTACGCCGATTAAAAGTAGATTCTATTATTTTAGGTCATTACGTGTGTATACACTGAAAAAAAAACTGACAGAAAGAGAAAACAATAACAGAATTATTTTTAGAATTTAACGTGGGAGATCAGTTTCGCATATAAATTTAACGTAAAATGACCTTCATTTCCGGGCCATTTTAGGGTTGGTTTTATGGCATTAACCATTTTGGTGTGATTAGAGATGTATTATGTGCGTTATTTTTTGGAGGGAAGGGGTCCACTTTTTTATTTCTTTTTTTTTATGATATTTCACCCCAAACAAGGCAGGTCGCCACTGTAGACGTAAGGGGCTACTGAGAATTAGGGAGTAGGTTTTGGGTGTCATCCTAACTTGGGAGCTGTGTAGCGAGATGTTTGTTTACATTAGTTTTAAACCTCTGCATGTCGGTACTGTCTGGAAACAAGGAACAGGGATGGAGTTACAGAGGTCGGCAGCACGAGAAAATAAGCTGCTGGAGTAAAAGGCTCTCCGGCATCTGGGGACCTCCACAGTGAATGGATGGGGCCTAGCTGATTGTCGGGTTGTTCTAGTGTATATGCGTCGAGGGAGGCACTAGAGCAGCTAGTTCATAGTGGATTACGTGTTGTTTTACGATCTTGCCAGTCGAATTTAGGGTTAGTGTTAAAAAAATATATTTGTTAATGCCGTAATAAGTTAGAATGACCCTAAAAAGTAGGATATAATTTTTTAAATAGGGGGTTCTAATTTAGCTGAAGGTGTTAATCTACACATTTACCAACATTTGTTGTTAAAATTTGGAATTCTCTGAGTACAACCATTTTTTTTAACTATATCCCCCCCCCCACACACACACACACAATTAATTGCTGCCCGGGGGGCGGATAGGTTTTACTACTGTCAGCTCGACGGTTGAGTTTAAATCCCGGCGGCTTGAGGCACTAGCTGGTCTAGCCGCACTGAGCAACTGTGATACAGCGAAACAGTCTGTATGTGGATGACTAATATATATATATATATATATATATATATATATATATATATATATATATATATATATATATATATATATATATATATATTAAATTCCCGAGACAGTTTTTCATGGTAAACAACTGATGATCCCTTAAAATAGTGTTAGAAACAAACTAATGTAATAACTGTAAAAAATGAATTGACTTACATGAGTGATTTTCCACTGAAAGACTTGGGACTATAAGTTTGTTTTTTTTGTTTTTTTTGTTAAAATATAGTTTTAATGGTTGAGAAACTTCCGAGACTATATATATATATATATATATATATATATATATATATATATATATATATATATATATATATATATATATGGGAAATGAAAAAGGAAAAACCAAGAGATATTTTTTCATATATTCATCAACGTTTCGTCTTTATTTGTAAGACTTCCTCAGGATGATAATTTTAAGAAAAATGTCATGCAAGTACATCGAAATATTGGGTTGACATGATGGGTTGATGAGAAAAAAGTAGTAGCCGTGGCTACTGAGAGCGCTTGACCAAGGTCCGGGCTGAGAGAAGTCAGTCAGTGGCAGAAAGTGAATTGAATGTGGATGACTGTGAGTGCCATTTTTCTTAAAATTATCATCCTGAGGAAGTCTTACAAATAAAGACGAAACGTTGATGAATATATAAAAAAAATATCTCTTGGTTTTTCGTTTTTCATTTCCAATTCGTCGGATCACTCTCATCCTCCCTTTCTCGTATATATATATATATATATATATATATATATATATATATATATATATATATAGCATAATATAAAATGAAATAATAAAATAAGGTGCGAATCAAATTTTATTAGAATTCAAAATTCAGCCAAAGTATCTCAACGTCCTTAACTCATGAGTTTTCAAAGATAATTCTTCTCCTCAGAGGACCATTACCGCAGTGACGTTACTGCAGGTGATAAAATTACACTTTGAAAATATATAAAAAATATATACAAAAATACCTCAATACCTGGATCAATCTTCAATCAACCTCTAGGATATCTTTCCTGAATATGTTTTAATTTGTATGACTTGGATGGATTTTATAACTTTAACAAATAAGTATGTTTTTAGCTTGATATATTTGATGTGTTATGTACTCTTATGTATTTTTGTATATATTTTTTATATATTTTCAAAGTGTAATTTTATCACCTGCAGTAACGTCACTGCGGTAATGGTTCTCTGAGGAGAAGAATTATCTTTGAAAACTCATGAGTTAAGGACGTTTAGATACTTGGCCTGAATTTTGAATTCTAATAAAATTTGATTCGCACCTTATTTTATTATTTCATTTTATATTATGCTATTAATGCTCTATCCAGTATATTGAGCTTCAGTCTTTATCCGGATGTTTCACTAATTAAAAGATATTAGTTGCCTCTTATATCTTTTGTTGGATTAACTTCACACACACATATATATATATATATATATATATATATATATATATATATATATATATATATATATATATATATATATACATATATATATATATACATATATATATATATATATATATATATATATATATATATATACATATATATATATATATATATATATATATATATATATATATATATATATATATGGTAAGTCAATGAAAATTGATTAGACCTGCAAATGGAAGCAAATCAATATCTTCAGTTGTTTAAAACAAGGAGCAGTTTAGTTAATAAAACACATTTATTTTTCTTCTCTTGCATTCCTTAAACCAGGCTTTTCAAAGATTAAAATCTTATCATCAGAGGAAAATTATTATTGATAAGTTGACAGAAGAGGACTGTCAAAGTTCTAAATTTGAAAGAGTTTAAAAAATTTTTTTTTTTAGTTCAAACGGGTATGAAAATCACCAATAACGAAATCCAAAAAAGCGTGGGTCTCAGAAATATTGGTAAATCCAGAGGAATCTGTATAAAAATTCAAGGACAACGATTCCACCCAGGTCTGTTTTTTTCATTTCATATATATATATATATATATATATATATATATATATATATATATATATATATATATAATAACGAATTAATTCATCCATGAGATTCAACGTGAAAACATAGTAACTTATCAGTTGTAACGTTGTAACGATCTAACAATTCTGACCATTACACATGTCCCAGTTTTGCAAGTTTTATTCGAACATTTCTGTACTGTTTTTTTTTAATGCTCTTCAAACAACACTGGCTGATCGTCGGGGGCACGTTAACCTTGATAGCAATCATTCAATGACTATCATGTTCCATTTAAATCGCTCAAGAAATGGGTCAGCCATATCTATATTATATAATGGAGAAATGATAGTTGCGTATCGAGAGGGTGAAAGGGGACGACACATATCTATCGTTCAGTGACACGTGTTAGGACCGTCTACAACAGCCGGGATCGACCTCGATAGTGCATTGTCGTTGGAATTCTGCCTGCCCCACACACGTAATTCTTGAAAATAATTTATGTCGCTAATAATAACGCGTATTTATATCTTTCTTTTGTTTTGTGTCTCATTATACGTAATACACAGGTAGTAAAGGGTTCTTTTCTAGAATAGGTCCCATATCGACACGAATGTTTCCGATTGTCTTTGATTCTGATTTACGGAACAGACCGAAAATGGCTCATGTGTAAAATCACAGAATCATAATGAACTAGCGGGACCCGTAGAAATTCCACGGTGCTTTCTACTGTATAATTTAGTTAAAAATAATTAGTGATTGAAACGATTCCAATATTTTTTCTGATTCCGATACAATTACTGATTCTGTTCTAAATAATTTCCGATCCCGATACAATTTTTATTTTTAACATAGTTCACCCCAAACAAGGTCTATTAGTAGCTGATTTATGGTGGCTGAATTTACGGAATGCTTGTTGCCTCTCAGCAATGGCAGCTGCACATTCCGAGGTGAACCATTGGGGGGAGTGGGACTTGCTAAAGAATTTTCGCATGGGGACATAGGCTTCAATGCCTGCTTTGACCCATTCAGTTAATTCGTTTGCACACTGGTTGGCAGGGAGTAAGAAGGTTTCCCTCCATGGGGTGTCACTGATGTGATCTCTGATTGACTCGAAATCAGCCTGCTCGTAGTATCTTGTTGTTTTGAACAACGGTTCATCAGCTTTTAGACGACTTTTTAGGGTGATATGTAACATTAGCACAATGTGGTCAGCATTCCCGAGTGGGCTATGAGCTTTCGTCACACAAGCCTCGGGCATTGAGGTCAAGAAAAGGTCTAGAAGTGAGGCTTGTTGGTCTACTCGATCGGGGATGCGGGTCGGAAAATCGACAGTCTGAGAGAGGGAGTGAGCTAAGGAGAAATTATACGTAGAATTGCCGGCTGCGTCAGTAAGGCTGGAGAATCCCAACCAGTCGCGGTGGTGGGCATTAAAATCCCCAAATACATGTATCTGGGCATTCGAGTCAATTAAGAGTGCTCTGTCTATGCTTTCAGAGACAGAGTTTAGCAGAGTACAGTCCTGGGTCGACGGAGAGCGGTATAAGAAATATAAGTAACTGACGCTGTGATGTAAAGTCAATCTAAAGCACATGTAGGCTTGGTCATCTGATTCTAACCTATGTTTGGGCTCCTTGCTGTCAGGGGGAGGGTGTTTCGAACACAAACTCCTAGCCCGTGCATATGTTTGTCAGAGTCTTTACGGTAGAGTGGGAGGTAGTCAGTCATGTTAAAGTGGTGAGAGGAGATTGAGGGTTGAAGGTTAGTTTCACTTAGGGCTAGGATATCCGGGGAGTTTGTCAGGAGAAAGGTTTCTACGTCGTTGATGTTGGTTCTAAGTCTCCGGATATTTGTGAATGCGAGCCTCAAGGGCGGAGGCGAAAGTGTTTTTTGTTGGGTGTCTGGTTTAAGTTTGCTTTTATTTTTTTGTAATGACATGTTTGTTTTGATTATAGGGTGGGTTGGCCTAGGTGGGTACTTGTTTGGTGCCAATAAGCTCACACCACCAGTCCATTAGTCACGACCTGGTCCATGGGGGTAGTGGCCTCGGGAAAGCCCACCGGAGATAGTTGGTCTTTTTCCATGCGCGACATGGCACATACAACTACCCACGGTATTATGCAACTGATGATGGAGCAGCCATTCTTGGCTCTACCCAAGAGTTTGGGCTCCTTGCTGTCAGTCGGAAACAGAAGTCAGACAAGCTGTCTTACCTGTACCCTCAACCTGTCGGAACACGAGAGACCCAGGCTGGTCATGTAAGACTTAGTGACGAAAAATCTTTCCCCAAGTTGCCCAAATAGAGAGAAAGAGAACGGCGTTCATTGTCCTAGTAAGGAAACAAGACTAGGCATTGAGTGTTTAGAGGCGTCCCAGCGCTGTTACCTCTGCGCCTGACTAATAAACAAAGAATGAGTGCAAGGGCCGGCGATAGGCAGAACCTATCTACTCCTTAAGCAATTGTAGGTTTGCAAACCGGATACTTTGTTCGAGATTCCAACTCTAGGAAGGTTGTCGATCAGGAGTAAGGAGGCCTCCCTCCCCAACGGTTTACTGCCACGGCGTAAGTAGCTGGTAGCAAGGTTTTTTGTCAGAGATTTCCTTCTTTTAGATGGATAGCCTTACGAGGTCTTACGGGTCCAACACTCCGAGAGGGGTAAAGATAGCCTGCCCCGTGTACTAGACAGGTATTTCCCCGCAGGTTTAAAAAAAGAAAGACTTCCATATAATATATATAAATATATATATATATATATATATATATATATATGTACATATGTAGATAGAATAAGTTCATTGTATACTAAAAAGGGAACAGAAAGTTGAAGATAGGCTTCCCTCTCCCCCCTCTTTCAACCCCGCACGCAATTGACCCCTCTATAATAACCTAGCAGAATATTAGCAAGAAAAGAAAAGAAAGACAAGATAAAGATTTTTCGAACAGTCAAGAAATCAAAAACCTGGGAAAAAAAAGATTATTTAACTAGATACTCATCGCAACGTTAATACATGGATTATTTTAGAAAGAAGGTTCAAGAATAAAATAATTAAGAAACTTAGCTTTTGTTGTTGTTGTTGTTGTTGTTAAATTTCACCCATATACTTCAGTTGAATGTTTGGCATATTCACGGTCGGTGGCAGATATTACCGATTTCGATTCCGATTCCAATAACGGAAACGCTAAAAAAAAAACACACACACACACACACAATCACAACAACATAAAAAGTAATCACCTGCGCAACTATAGACTCGCCTATCGGAATAGTTCATTTAATGGCGTCGATTTTCAGGTCGTTTATATAATAATTTTCCGATAATTGGAGCTTTTCTGATCGCAAACTTTTTCCTAAAAAGACGAACAATAATTCATGAGATTAAAATATAAATATACTAAAGTTATTTAAAAAAAAAAAAAAAAAGAATCAGCCAACAATTTATTTACGTCGGTTTTTTTTTTGGGGGGGGGGGGCACTGGAATAAAATCTACAAAAAAAACGGATGTTATTTTTGTTGTATCGCACCGAAAGTTATAGAAAAACGGTGCCCAGAAAATTTAGATAATTTGGGTAAGGTAGGAAAATTAGGCAACAGTGGAATAAATATCGATTAAAAATATATTTTAGGACCGTTCTTGAGGGAGAAATGGTTTTAAATAATATTTAAAAATAAATATTTAAAAATATTTACTGTTGCTTTAAAGCAAATAAAATCGATTTTTCTAAGTAAAGTGTTTGTTTCCAGAACACTGTTTTTGTATTATCTTTTCCAATTATTACATTAATAATCTATTATTTAATTATTTAATTATTTAATTATTAATAATCTATTATTTAATCTTGTATTATCTTTTCCAATTATTATACTAATAATCTATTATAATTATTTTATTATTTAATTATTTAATTATTAATAATCTATTATTTAATCTTGTAATATTTTTCCAATTATTATATTAATAATCTATTATTTAATTATTTTATTATTTAATCATTTTTATTATTAATAATCTATTATTTAATCTTGTAATATTTTTCCAATTATTATATAAATAATCTATTATTTAATTATTTTATCATTTAATCATTTAATTATTAATAATCTATTATTTAATCTTGTATTATCTTTTCCAATTATTATATTAATAATCTGTTATTTAATTATTTTGTTATTTAATCATTTAATTATTAATAATCTATTATTTAATCTTGTATTATCTTTTCCAATTATTATATTAATAATCTGTTATTTAATTATTTTGTTATTTAATCATTTAATTATTAATAATCTATTATTTAATCTTGTATTATCTTTTCCAATTATTATATTAATAATCTGTTATTTAATTATTTTGTTATTTAATTATTTAATTATTAATAATCTATTATTTATTTCTGTAATATTTTTTCAACTATTATATAAATAATCTATTATTTTATTATTTTAATATTTAATTATTTAATTATTAATAATCCATTATTTAATTCTGTAATATTTTTCCGATTATTATATAAATAATCTATTATTTAATTATTTTATTATTTAATCATTTAATTATTAATAATCTATTATTTAATCTTGTATTATCTTTTCCAATTATTATATTAATAATCTATTATTTAATTATTTTATTATTTAATTATTTTATTATTAATCTATTATTAAATTCTGTAATATTGTTTCCAATTATTATATAAATAATCTATTATTTTATTATTTCATTATTTAATCATTTAATTATTAATAATCTATTATTTAATCTTGTAATATTTTCTCTAATTATTATATTAATAATAGAAAAGTAGTAAATTAAAATCCTATTACGAGATTAAATCCACCATAATTTTCCATAATACACAAGTAAAATAAATTTGAATCGTATTTTGATGTTATTATGATCTATAGATTTTAGTTTTACTCATAGTTTAAAAACAATAAATATTTATCATTTCATCGTTAATATCAGCAGTGGGAAATTAAGTTTTAAACAAATTTTAAAGAATCGTTTTTGGAATCAGAAATTGTTTCGATTCCGATACCGATTTCGATTCCGATTAATCGCCCCAACACTTTCAATGAAAGTATCTCAGGTTCAATGCTATTAAGAAAAACAAATGACTCTTTTTCTTCTGTGAAAATAATTGTTATTGTCAAGTAAATATCATTTAAATAAATAACATTTACATGTAGCAATTCAAATATTTTTAAAACAATAATTATCTTCCTACCGTAAAATAATTGTCAGCTAATAAATAAACAATATCGAATAACTAAAAACGAATGTCACTTTTTAAATGTATTTATTTTAAATTGTATTGTTTTAGTCGACGGGACAACATAATTTTATTTTGGAACAATTAATTTCAAAATAGGAAAAATCGGAATTTTTAACCTTAGTGACATCAGATTAATCACTAATCACCGCCATTTCCAATCGAACGATCTCATTTTTTAAATATGTATGAAAGGTGATAATGTACGTACGAACCGGAAATGCCGTAGAGTATGTATTATTAGTAAACTAGTGTGAGCCGTGGAAATTCCACAATTGTGTCCTTACTCTGTTGTATATAACTGCAATGTTTAAAAATATTTCCATTCTATGGACGTCGGGCGCGAACGCAAATCCCACAATATCATTGTACCACCTTTGTTCAAACTGCAAAATATTTATACGAGTATATCTGGTTATGGGATATTATATTTATACAGGTATATCTGGTTATGGGATATTATATTTATACGAGTATATCTGGTTATGGGATATTATATTTATACGAGTATATCTGGTTATGGGATATTATATTTATACGAGTATATCTGGTTATGGGATATTATATTTATACGAGTATATCTGGTTATGGGGTATTATATTTATACGAGTATATCTGGCTATGGGATATTATATTTATACGAGTATATTTTGTTATGGGGTATTATATTTATACGAGTATATCTGGTTATGGGATATTATATTTATACGAGTATATCTGGTTATGGGATATTATATTTATACGAGTATATCTGGTTATGGGGTATTATATTTATACGAGTATATCTGGCTATGGGGTATTATATTTATACGAGTATATCTGGTTATGGGATATTATATTTATACAAGTATATCTGGTTATGGGGTATTATATTTATACGAGTATATCTGGTTATGGGATATTATATTTATACGAGTATATCTGGTTATGGGATTTTATATTTATACGAGTATATCTGGTTATGGGATATTATATTTATACGAGTATATCTGGTTATGGGGTATTATATTTATACGAGTATGTCTGGTTATGGGATATTATATTTATACTAGTATATCTGGTTATGGGATATTATATTTATACGAGTATATCTGGTTATGGGGTATTATATATATACGAGTATATCTGGTTATGGGGTATTATATTTATACGAGTATGTCTTGTTATGGGATTTTATATTTATACGAGTATATCTGGTTATGGGATATTATATTTATACGAGTATATCTGGTTATGGGGTATTATATATATACGAGTATATCTGGTTATGGAGTATTATATTTATACGAGTATATCTGGTTATGGGGTATTATATTTATACGAGTATATCTGGTTATGGGGTATTATATTTATACGAGTATATCTGGCTATGGGATATTATATTTATACGAGTATATCTGGTTATGGGGTATTATATTTATACGAGTATATCTGGTTATGGGATTTTATATTTATACGAGTATGTCTGGTTATGGGATATTATATTTATACGAGTATATCTGGTTATGGGGTATTATATTTATACGAGTATGTCTGGTTATGGGATATTATATTTATACGAGTATGTCTGGTTATGGAATATCATATTTATACGAGTATATTTGTTATGGGATATTATATTTATACGAGTATATCTGGTTATGGGATATAAAATTTATATCTGGTTATGGGGGTCTATTTCCAAACCATTCTAGGAGTTTGTGAGATATATCCAATTCTATGGACGTTCATCGCGATCGCAGACCCTACGATATTACTGTATTATTTTTGAACAGAACAGATACTACACTTTGAATCTAACCGGAAATTCAATAAAGTGTTTTAAAGTTTTACGTTCGACACGACAGCGACATCAGATGATTTTTAAAAATTACTTTTGGGGGCATTTCATTTTCGACGATCGGGTGATCTCATTATTTTAAAAATTTGATGGAAGGTGATAACGTACGCTTTATCGTATTATTATATAGATTAATGACTAAATTATAAATGTGCTTTCGTCAAAGTATGTGTGATGAAGGTATAGACATAAATCACCCGGTGGGTTATAATTCATTGAGATGACATTAGGACCATCTAGAGCAGTGGTTTTTAAACTGTGGTCCGCGGACCACAGGGGGTCCGCAAGGAAAAGATAGGGGTCCGTGAATTAACTGATAACGTGAAATTTAAAGTATAATTTTTCACTGTCTGGATATTTATTTTTACTTATTAATGTTCCTAAAAGACAAAAGCTTGCATTAACGCCCATTGCATGTCTACGTGCGTATTTAAAAAATCATGTTTGTGTAATTGACAATAAACCTATTTGTAAAGTACTATTACGATTTTCATTTATACTAAAACTTAATTTTTTAATAAAATAATATTTAATTTTGTTACTTTTTACATCAAGATGCAGTTTTAATTTATTTTATTAATTTATTAATATATTAATTTATTTTATTAATTTATTAATTTATTTTATTAATTTATTAATTTATTTAATTTATTAATTTATTTGACTAATTTATTAATTTCTTTTATTAATTTATTAATTTAATTTATTAATTTATTTTATTAATTATTCATTTGATTAATTTATTAATTTATTTTATTATTTTATTAATTTATCAATTTATTTTATTAATTTATTTTATTAATTTATCAATTTATTAATTTATTTTATTAATTATTTTTTATTAATTAATTTATTTTATTAATTTATTAATTTATTTTATTAATTAATTAATTTATTTTATTAATTCATTAAGTAATTTTATTTATTAATTTATTTTATTAATTAATTTTATTAATTTATTAATTTATTTTATTAATTAATTAATTAATTAATTTTATTTATTAATTTATTTTTAATTTATTTTATTAATTTAGTAATTTCTTCATTCATTTTATTAATTAATTTTTTTAATTAATTAATTTATTTTATTAATTCATTAATTTATTTTATTAATTTATTAATTTATTTAACTAATTAATTTATTTATTTTATTTACTAATTTATTTTATTTGAACACTTACGTCTAAAATAAGCTTAAAACCCTTTTGTTGCGTTAATGCGAAATTATATGTTTTTTTAGCAAAAATGTCTGTATAAATTTCATAAGCATTTATTAGGGAGTGCCTAGGGTAAAACCCGAAATATAAAGAGGTCCGCGAGTCAAAAAGTTTGAAACCCCTAGATCTAGGGCTCCACATGAGAACTAGCGAGTGGATTGTTTAGCCCGAACACGCGGCATGGGAAAGATTTGAAGTCAGATTTTTATTTGCTTAGATATTTTTTAAAATAGCTAGACGCAATGTAAAAACTCGATAAATAGGAGTGCTATGCCCCTCGTTTTCCCCGTAAGGACACTCTAAAATTATGTCCCGGTAGTTAAGTGAATAAAATATTTTTTTAAAGTTAAAAATCATTGCAGTACTTCTTCATAAACATACCTACTGTAGTTTGAAGATTAAAATGAACAAGATGTCGCTTACATCGTGGTGGGAGGGGGGAGGGGAGGGATAAGTGTCGCCGATGATTGATATCAGTAGAGAAAATAAATTCAAGATGCTCGCCTACTTAATTATCGTTTGATGTATTCATCTTTTATTAGCCCCCCCCCCCCCCGACTATCATGACCAATAGCAAGTCTCGTCTTGAAAATAAAAAGGGTGCTTTTGTATTATTGGGGCAGATGCAATGTTCATCTCTAATTTAGAAGAGTCTGTTGAAAGGGGAGATAATTCAAATTGTTTTGTTTTTTTTGTTGTAACCATAACCCATAAGGACACCCCAGATAATTTGTAGAATTTTTTTTTTAAAGGGTACTCATGTAGTTTACGGAACTGACTGAAATACCGTTATAATTTAGAAAGCCATTCTTAACATGGTGAGGTGGGGAGTTGATTAACTATTCTGTTTATTAAATTGTTAGGTGAAAGTACAGAATAGTTAATCAACCGCCCACCTTCCCATGTTAAGAATGGCTTTCTAAATTATAAAGTTATTATTTTAGCCCGGTCCGTAAACTGCATGAGTACACTTTTTAAAAAATTACTTTCTTACTAATTTTCTGGATTTTCCTTATGTGTTATTGTTATAACAACAAAAAAGAACAGTTTGAATTATCTCCCCTTTCAACTGACTCTTCTAAAATGAAAATGAAAGTTTAATCTGCTCCAATAATACATAAACACCATACAAAAGCTGTGAATTTTTTTCAAATTAAAAGGCAGTGTGATATTTGTTTTGTAGAGGGGGGGGGGGGGTACGTTGGTGTAAAGTTAGATTTGCGATCCTGATCTGTTGAAGATAATTTGGTTTTTGGAATTACGCAGTTTGCTGCCATTGCATATTATTGTTGGCATATTTTTTTAGCTGACCCCAGTAGACAAAAGAATCAAGGTGAGATCGTCAGTCATGGCAGACGAAACACGGATAATAAAGCATGATATGGTTTAAGAAATATATAATTTAAACACCTCTGACAAACACACACACACACACACACACATATATATATATATATATATATATATATATATATATATGATAATTTTATTTACACAGACATGTACAAAATCTGCAACACTGGCATGTCGATGTTATCGATCAACAGTTACTATAAACTGAGATCTCATCAGGCAGAGTTAGAATCCGATCTTAACCTCAGATCATATTTGGAGAGAACCTCCAAATATGATCTGAGGTTAAAATCGGATTCTAACTCTGCCTGATGAGATCTCAGTTTATAGTAACTGTTGATCGATAACATCGACATGCCAGTGTTGCAGATTTTGTACATGTCTGTGTAAATAAAATTATCATATATAAAGCTCTATTTTGATATTGAGCACTTTTTATAAACCCGGTTAAAATTCTCTGGATTACCACCCTGTGGATATTTTTCACCTGGATTATTACCATTATTATATATATATATATATATATATATATATATATATATATATATATATATATATATATATATATATATATAAGAAATAGACATATTCTTTTAGTTCATTTTCTCAGAAAGTCGTTACCACGATAATCAGGCAACAACGTTCAGCAGTTTGAACAATGCAGACTTCTCGCGTCAAATAATCACTACTTGGAACAACTCGTGGGAGAAAAATACATACAGGCTGAACTTCTCATACTCACACAATATATATATAATCGTCGATAACATCAAGACGAATTTCAACTTGACTGCGATAAATATGTCTCAATCAAGACGGATTAAACGAAAAAAGAAGAGGAAAAAAATAAATATGATTATACTTTTGATGAGGGTGTATATCACCGAAAGTACTCAACTTTTTAAAGTAAATAAATAATTTATTTTTAAAAACATAAATAAATGCGTTGTCCAGGTTTTCAAAATATGTGTTCAAAATATTCTCCTTATTATTGCCATTTCATCAACGCTTCCAAGTGTGACTTTTCATGATATATATATATATATATATATATATATATATATATATATATATATATATATATATTAATTTGTATGAATTATGTTATCAATTTAATTACTGTACGTTGATTCCACTAGAAAAATTGCTGACCCACTGCTTTAAACGCATCATGTTGAAATCTGATTCGCCGCCAACAACTATTAAAATGTGGAACAAGAGAAGATAGCGACAACAATAGAAATAGGAAATGCTATACAAATTAGGATACTTCACTTCAATATGCTTTTAACAAAGATGGTAGAATTGGAGATCAAGCTGATTTGACATATATCGATAATGCTCCATCTATACAGCTGATTTTGTAAATCGACGAGTCAGATATCGCGCTTGAAACTGTTTTACATTAATTAAAAAAGAAAAGTTTAATTTATTTTATTAATTAATTTATTTATTAATTTATTTTATTATTTTATTAATTTATTTTATTAATTCATTTTATTAATTCATTTTATTAATTTATGTTATTAATTTATTGTATTTATTAATCAATTTTATTAATTTATTTTATCAATTTATTAATTTATTTTATTATTTTATTATTTTATTAATTTATTTTATTATTTTATTTATTTATTTTATATATTTATTAATTTATTTTATTTAATTATTTATTTTATTTATTAATTTATTTTATTATTTTATTAATTTATTTTATTAATTTATTTTATTTAAACATTTATTTTATTAATTTTACATTAATTAAAAAATAAAAGTTTCAGATATTTATTTTTTTCTTTCTAAACTTAATGGTCGTTTACAAAAGTATAAAACTTTTGGTCGAAAACATCTGACCGTTTACCTCTCTATATAGCATTTCAATCGTTTGTTAAAGGGTAACAAATTTATTATATCCACGGGTCACAAACCTTTGACTTTTTCTTTTAATGTAAAAACTGACAAGTACTCTTCTCAAGAAATACATTAGTTGGGCTATATTGCATCGTTTTCAACAGACACACTTAGCTCGTGCCTTTCAATCGTAGGCGTGTCCCTTTTCTTCCTGAGATTTTCATGGATGGCTCTATTCTTGAGAAGAGATCAACTCTGAAACTTCTCTTTCTTTCTTTCTCATCAAATCTTTCTTGTAGTTTATACATTAGACCCATTGTACTTTCTGCTTCTCGTAAAGTCGGTTCTCTCTATCGCTCTGAATACTTTCTCACGTATAAGGCTATTCTCTATCTCTACAAATCTACTATCAAACCTTGTATGGAGTACTGTTGTCATATTTGGGGCTGGTGAATCTCTGTCCCATTTGGGGGTTCTTGATAAGGTTCAGGGGCGTATCTTTAATTTGATTGGCCCAACCCTTTCTTCTTTTCTGCACTCTCTCTCACAGACGTGATGTTGCTAGTCTCGGTATTTTTTATAAATACTATTATGACATGTGTTCTTCACAATTGTCCGATCTAGTTCCTGCTTCCTTTGTTCTTGCTTGTTTGACTCGCTGGTCTACTGGTCTTCGCAAAATCGTTGTTTTTATACTTTTTGTTTTAATAATACAGCTTCATATTCCCGTAGCTTCTTTCCAAGAACTGCATGCTTGTGGAACTCTCTTCCAGCTGACTGTATTCCTTCTACCTATAGTTCTGATCTTTTCAAGACTAAGGCCAATGGGATTCTTCTGTCTTTGCGATAATCATCTTTCGTTCTTTTTAGCTCCTTACATCAAGTAGCTTCATGTCTTGTTTGCAGAAAGTTCCATAAAAAAAGACGTTCGTCACATTTCAGGTAAGGAAAATATCGTTGCCGATACTTTTTCACGTATATCTAATATTCAGATTATCGACGAACTCTTGGATTTAGATTTTGTCGCACACGAATAAACGAAAGATACTTCTTTGAACCACATTTCTGAAAATACTTGTTTGAAACACATTTCCGAAAATATTTCAATTGTAGTTTTTACTGTAGTTTTTTCTGTTCCTTTCAGCGATATAGATACACCCCTGAGACTAAAATATTGAGCTTGCCTAATTTTTTATGTCTATTTTGAAAAAAAAGGCAAAGAAACATTGAACTTAGCTAACGTTGAATATTTATTTTGAAAATAATTTACGCAAACACAAATTGGCATTTAACTAATACCGGATATAACAAGGCTATTAATTTGGGTAAACTGTCAGCTATTTTGCGGAGTGATATTTTCCCATTCTTCTTTTACTGCCTCCCAGATTGATTTTTTGGTTGCACATTTTCTATTAATTAATATTTTATTTTAATTGTGCTTTATAAGTTCTTGATAGGGTTGAGATCGGGACTTTGTCCGGGCCAGAACATTGTTATCATTCAATTAATTTTAATTAATGTTATAGTCTGAGCTGAAACAAGATATTTTCCGGTGACTGGAAGAAGACAACTTTTGAAGTGTCGGAATTAAGTCTTTTACTAAAATACATATGCATTATTTAGTGTCGATGCTCATATCCCACAGAATTAACACCCCATTAACACTACTACAAATGCACTCCAAACCATAATACCGCCATGCTGTACTGTTGTTTGAAGACCATAAACCCTGAATCTCTCACCTGATCTTCGAAGATACCGTTCGGGAGCATCACTCACAAGAAAAAAAACGCGACTCATTCGACTAAATAACTCTCTGAAATCATTTTGAGAAGAAAATGCCATATTCAGTAACAAAGCTGATCCTCTCCATAATATTATTTTGTGATAACAAAGCCTTTTTGCGCATTGTCTTGATAATATATCGTTTTCTTTCAATCTCATGGCTATTGTTCTTCAAGAAAGAGGCTTATTGTAACCGGTTTTGAACTCCTTAGCCAAATTTGTAAGGGTGCCTTTCCTGTAACGAAAAGCTGCTATTTTCAACCTTGAGCCATCTCTTGTTAATTATTTGGGACGGTCTGAACCTGTCTTCCTTTCCAAGTTATCTGTTTGTTCGTACTGCTTACCAATTCTTTTCACAGTGGAAAAGGAAGTAGCACATTTTTCCTTGTTCAAGATGGTAAAAATTTGTTTATATTCCAAGCCTTTCTTTCTGATCTTTCCAATTTTGGTTTCCGTAATTTCATCCAAATGCTTCCTCTTCTTCTTAGGTGACATTTTATATTAAATATTAAAATAAATTTAGCAGCCCAGATACTAATTTCAGAAAAAAAGATCTGATGTCAATAAAAATTACTTGAAATCACAATATCAACAAAATTATTGAAAAATTAGCCATGCTCATTTTTTTTTTCGCCCGGGGGTGTATACTATAGGATAATGCTAGATACTATGCCAGGACATATGAGCCATCTTCATGTCGTAAAATGATATTTCGTTATTTTCAGAGGATGTCACACCCTGTCAAGCATGACATACATTATGGGGAGATGTTTTAGGCCGAATGCAAATGTGTATTCCGTGTTAAACAAACAAAATTACAGACCTACCAAAAGTAGTCATGCTTCATTTCATAACCTTATGTAAAATCTAAAAGCAAAATGTATTTCTCTGTTTTGTTATTGTTTTTAAAAGTAGGTCATTGATTTCTTCCCTCCCACTGTTGACAACGAAAAAGTTTTTTAATTTCACCATTATTTATTAAACACCAATGAAAAAATAACGGTGATCTCCACCAAAAAAAGGGTTCAATGAACTTTAAACTTGCAGTTTATAAGTGATGTCAACGTCCGAAATTCTAAAGTCATTCCATACCATAACGCTGTATATAATGTACGGATGCACGTATGCGTAATAATAGCTGTTTCATCTGATGATCTTATCTAACGTGTATTTAAAGTGTGCCTTTAATTTTTATAGAGTTAATTGATGTAAAAATACGACGAATAACTATTCAGCGTTTGCTATAAGTTAAGTAGTTAGCCGTAAGCATTTTCAAACCATTCGTAAGTCACATAATAGAAAATGCGAAAGATTGTTATTGAAATGTGCCCTCACTACGTGTATAACTGATGACGCGAACATTATTTATCTTACTAAATAATTTATTCCGGGGTAATGGGTTGTAGTAGTAGTACATGTTAACGAGAGGGGGAAAATCCTCCCCATTTCTCTTAATATGACGAAAACAAAACAAAAAATGTTGATCCGGTCTAAATGGTGAAATTGATTAATATAACTGAAAATGGGATCTTTCATTTTTAGAACATGGACCAATTTGTGGCGAAAATGAATGATGAAACAGTTTTTGTTTTTTTATATATCGCTCTGTATTAGCTACGGGCAGACGAGATGCCGAACTCTAGGATATTACATTATCTAACCAACATGAGCTGGCTTATTGCACCATCACTCTTTTGTTCCTGTGTTCCCGTGAATAAATATTAACATCTATTTAGTTGTGGAGACATTATTTATTTCAATGAAGAATGGTGACCTTTTTCTTGTGTAACATTTATATTTCAGTCAGATTCGGCCAGACGTACTAACTCTTCCAAGTAAGTTCGCCATTCTAACTTTCTTCCTGATTTAAACCTTCTTAATTCACCCCGTCTTTTACCTAACTAAAACTGGTAACCCCAACTGTCTCCGGCCAGCTAAAATTCTCAGTTCGTGTTTCTGCTCCCTAAAAAAAGTCTGCCAGGGGAGGTCGTAATGTTGCTTACCATATCCAGGTTTAAAGTCGCCCTAGACAAACATTCTGATGGTATATAGATGCAATAGCTTCTAAGTGTCTTTTTACATGGCTTGTTGCACTTTGCTATTTTCTGTCAATAGAATTGATTGATTAAAAAAACTAAATTAAAAAATTGACCGTGGAGATACGATAAATACGACAAGAGTGAATTACTAAATCTGATGACGGAAGCTAAACTGGTTTTCATTTTTTTCTTTTTGAATTTTAATAATGTAATAATACTTTTTTAAAACTAACTTTAGCATATTATCTAACGAATTTAATCAAATTTTAACTGCTAACATACAGAGAAAAAAATATAACTAGCAGCATCTACCCGGCGTTGTCAGGGTAGAGATATGTTTTCGAGTGGAAGGTTCCTAGAGAAAAATATAGTCAGGTTTACATTTTGTCTTGTAAGTCACATGCAAAACTGCACCCGAAACGAATAGAAAGGGTGCGTTTAATTTTGCGTGATCCGACAAAAAAATAAAAATAAACACACATTTTTTAACGATTTTTTTTTAATTATTGATTATTATTTCTGAATATATTCATCTGCCCAAACGACGTTTTAGGATTAAAAACAATTAAAAAAATAAAAATACATAAAGTGTTGACATCGCTGTGTACATAGTGGTCATGATGAATTGCTGCAAAGTTAACGCTATCACCGAGCACACAGCTGCGATGGATTTGTAGCTGTGATGAATTCCTAAGTTATTTTAAACTTTTAAAGTGTCAATTCCAAAAGTCATTTCTGGCTGCAATGAAAGTTTACAGGCTAAAGTCAAATATATTAAAAGACGCTCAGTGGGGACCCCCAAAGCTAACCATAGAATTTACCCCCTCTATATGTAACGCGATTTAACTTTAATATATGTTTATATCATTATAACCTTTTTATCATTCAAAAGAAAAAACATAAAATAAACTGCTGATGATTTTTGTAAAAAATTTCAGCGTATAAAAATAATGAAAATGAGAAACTAAAAACGTGTGTATTTTATTGACGTCTTAAACCAACGTTCCCATGTTGTGACCAATTTTTATGTGCTAACACCCGTGTGTTTAATAAATCTAGCAAAAATCAACTAATGGTCAGATTTTCACGACATTTTCGATACTTATTTATTATTCGACTCATTTATCTATAAAAATGCTTTTTTTTTTCGTAAAATATATCAGGGAAAATATTTTTTCTACGTGATTTTGTAGCCTTTAAATTGTCAATTCCAACAGTAATTTCTAGCTAGAATAAAAGTTTACAGGCCAAAGTCAAGTATATTAAAAGACATTCTGAAACAAAATAAACATTACCCGTTCTTTACAGAACTATTCTAATCAACAGAATCCTGAAAATAATAAGAAAGCCGATGACTAACTTTTTATGCATTCACAGCACAGGGGAGGAGGCTCAGAAGTGGTTACACGATTGTATTAATATAGTTATGTAGAGAATTTAACTTACGTTCATTTTGCTGGAAATCAATCAACACGAATTAATGTGAAAGTGCGTTAAAAAGTACAACACCGGCGGTGTAAAATCGATATGAAAAAAACAACTTCTTTCTGTTTCGAATATTTATCATTTTTGACATTAAAAAAATTCATATAATTTTTACCATTTTAAAATTATTAAAATTATTTGAATTGGATATTTACTGCTTGAGTGTAAAACTATTTCGCTTGTTTGTTCATGGCAGTGGGGGTACTTATTTCTCTAGGGCAATAAATTCTCCTAAGAAAAAATTGAATGTCGATCCGGATAAAATACCTTTTCAACAAAATTGATTGGAAATATATTTTTATGCAAGAACAGTGTTCGATCTGCGTCTGGTATTAATAGAAAAATAATATTTAATCGATTCTCGATAAACGCGTTTATAATGCATCGACAGATCCACAAAATTCCGAATTACGGTCTATTTATACTAGCAGGGTTTTCTGGCGTTTCCCGGGACTAAAAAACAAAACAAAAACAAAATAGAAGATGTTAAAAAGTGTGTGTAACATCTTTATATTAAAACTTCTATCTTTATCAATCCGTCTCTCTATCTTTCTCTCTTTTCCTTCCCCTATTTTCCACATCCCTCTCCCCCACCCTTCTTCACCTCCGTCCAGCGCATCCCTTTAATGTATTGAAAATAATAATGATGTAAGTCATTCACCTCTCCTTTATATAATAGATAACATCGGAAATGGCTGAAAAAACTGACACCCCCTGAGGAAACCCGGCTCAGTTGACCCTCAAGGAATTAATATTTTTTTTACATTTTAGATATTATTCAACCAGGGCAACGCTGATCAAGAATATACAAACTTTGTGGGTGTTTGTTTGTAGTATTTTTTAACTTTTAGCTTGACACACACACACAACTGCCCTTTATATTATAGATAATAATACGCTAAGACAATTTTATGTTCGTACGTACATTATCATCTTTCACACCCATGAGAAAAGTGAGATCGTCCGATCGCCAAATATGAAATACAAAATATAACTGAGAAATTGCTAATATCACTGTTTGCCAAAAACTTCAAATTTTACTCATTTTGAAAATAAATTATCCTGAAATCGAATAAACAGAATTCTGTCGTTCCCTCGACTTAAACAGTTTCACAACAACAGTTGCATTCTTTTTATTTTTTATTATTTTATCTAATTGTTACAATTTTAAATAAGTAAATGATTTATTTTAAAATGATTTAAATTTTTACAATATATCGACAAATTAAAGGGTGAAAAACGTTCGTTTTACTTATTCAAAAATGTATTTAGTTCACAATTAGGTTAGGGTTAGGTTAGGGTTAGGGTTAAAGTTATAAAGAATTCGGTAGGTAAGCCACCATGGAATTTCTACGGGATCTTGCTAGAATTAGAAAATAATAAAAATGTAATAATCTGATAGTTATTCTCATTTTCTTGTCGCAGAAATAAACTCTGATATTTTCTAGGTTCCATTTTTTTGCACAAATACTTTTTGAATCTTTTCCATTTTTATTATTATTATTATTATTAGTAGTAGTAGTAGTAGTAGTAGTAGTAGTAGTAGTAGTATTCGCTAGGAGTTATCACACAGGTCATTGTCTATGATTGATCATCGACAACAACCAGTGGTGTTCCCTAGAGTCTGAGTGACAACAAGCCTCCCCAGATTTCCAGTATTCTTCACCTCTTTTCGATAACCACCGCAAATGACCTTACGGTATCGCAACAGGCGCTTACGATTAGTTTCTCGCTGGTAAGGACTTTACGATCTCTTCCAATGGAGGTCTGGTTTGTGCTGTCCCTCCTCGGTCTTCTCATCCTCCTTGACCCCCTACAAATATATTGTGATGTCAACCTAAGCTGGCACCATTTTTTTTGTGTGTGTATGGGGGGGGGGGGCAGCTTATGATATTTCTTGTTCATGCGTTGTTCATGCATTATTATTGTTATTATTATTATTATTATTATTATTATTATTATTATTATTATTATCTTTGAATTTCTTTTAATTAGATAAGATTACTTTGGTTAAACATAAGGAGAGAAGCTGAAAAGGAATAGAAAAATAATTTGAGATAATTTCCTTTTGTATATACCGTTCATTTTTTTTTTTAATAAATATGTAAAAATAACATAATGAAATCGAGTAATTATTTAATTTTGATAAGATTTTTAAAATTTGCTCGATTAAGTTTTTTGGCTAACATCAAAGTGTAGTATCTGTTCTGCTTTTGATCACTTATATACTGGGGCAATTGTTTATTTTTGTTCCAATCCAGAGTGCCTGTTTTGGGGGAACGAATGACTACTCAACTCACGCACACAAAAGTTCACACATACTCATACACTGACAAAGGACGCATACGCACAATGTCTCCTCAACTCACACACGCATATTCACATTTACAGAAAACCTGCATTTTTAAAACTTTCATTCACCCCAAACAAGGCACATTGGAACTAAGACGTAAGGAGCTACTGTGATTAGGGGCCAGATATATAGGGGGCATCCTAAGTTGGGAGTTGAGCAGCAAGATTTTTGTTCACATTACATTTAAATTTCTACATGGTAGAGTTAGGAAAACAGGGAGCAGTGACGGAAATCCAAAAGCAAGCTGACCCAGGAAATAAGCTATTAGAGTCGAAAAATTCCAGTATCTGAACACCTTTACAGTGAAGAGGTGGGATTTTGCTGCTATTCGGATTTTTCGGGGTTATATACGTTGAGGGGGGAGGGGCAATGCAGGAAGTTCGTCAGAGCACATTCCGTGGAAATACTTGTAAAACAAAATCGTAATGCAACATTGCGGTAATGGGACAGAAGCTGGATTTTGACAGACAGTGCATGACCTATTAGGTTGGAGACGCTTTCTTGTACCCTGTCCAACTAGTGGTTGGAGCACCAGCTCAGAACATTCGTGTTTTCTTCCACACAATCGAACATTCTACAAACACAAGAACTTTTAACTTTTCTAACGAACAAATTAGTCACTCAAAAAATCTTTCGCATCGCTGTAAATTTGTAAATATATAAATATATTTTGTTAGTTAACCATGTTTTTCTTTCTTTTATTCATAAAACCCTGTTTGGTGAATTTAGCACTTGCTAAATGATGACCTAATCTCAATCATTCATAACATTCACGGTTTTGTCCGTTTTTCTTATTTGACAAATGTATGACATCTTATTGTCAGCGTTAGTCTTGGTACATTTCCAAAGATGTAAATGTATTCTTTATCCTATCCACGCCAGAATCCACACTGCAAAAGTAAAAAAGGTCCCCGGGCAACGCCGGTTAGATACAAGTAGTTTCTCATGAACAAACAACCATATTATCATTAGTATCGTCTGTAATGCAGAACAGAAAGGTGTAACCAATATGTAAGTGTGGTTCATATATGTGTGGTAGACATGTTAATTGGCCCAAATAATAGTATATGTATAATAGTATACATGTGAGATATGCTAACCCTAACCCTAACCATGACACTCTCAGTTAAAACGTAATATTTACTGTTTAGGCTGATGTTTTATCTTTTTGCTTTTTCTCTTTTCAATAAAACAGACATTTTTACGAATTAAACATTCATTTTTATTTTTTATAGAAAATCTCTCCTGACAATACATGAAGCCACTTGATGTAAGGAGCTAACAAGAACAAATATGATTATTGTAAAGATGGGAGATGCCTATTGGCCTTGGTCTTGAAAAGACCAAGATTATAGGTAGGAGGAAAACAGTCAGCAGGAAGAGAGTTCTACAAGCCTACAGTTCTTGGAAAGAAGCTACTAGAATAGGAAGCTGTATTACAAGTATCAAAACAACGAATTGATGGAGACCACTAGACCAAAGAGTCAAACGAGCTGGAACAAAAGAAGCGGGGAATAAATCACATAATTCTGAAGAACACGTGCCATAATAGTACTTATAGAAAAGACTGAGACTAGCAACATCACGTCTGTGAGAGAGAGGGCGCAGAGAAAAAGAAAGGGTAGAGCCAATCAAATTACAGATACGTTTCTGCACCTTATCAAGAACCCTCAAATGGAACAGGGATTCACCAGCCCAAATATGACAACAGTACTCCATACATGGTCTGATTGTGGAGTTTTAAAGATAGAGAATAGCCTCAGGCGTGAGAAAGTGTTTGGAGCAATAAAGAGAACCGACTTTACGAGAAGCAGAAAGAGCAATGGATCTAACGTATGAATGCCAAGAAAGATTTGATGAGAGAGAAAGACCAATAAGTTTCAGAGTCGATTTCTTCTCAAGAGCAGAGCTATCCATGAGAATCTCAGAAAGAAAAGGGGTTTCCCCTCTTATTAAAACTTGAATTTTTTCATAAATTTATTCTTTCAAATTGCTACCATCAATAAAGTATATCTTGTTTTTATCGGTTTTAAGCCTAAACAGGGTGTTTTGCAGCAGTTACAATTTGTTGGACTATTTTCTTTCCATTTAAGTTAAAGTTCCAACGCGGAGTTATTCATTTTTTATCCAATGAAATACTTTGCATGGGATGTACTTCTGCTAAACTACTTATATATATTTCCCCCACTTCAAAACCAGTTGAGCTTAAGATGCGAACCCAAGCGGACGTGAGGCGTGCCCGTCCAACTCAGCAGCAACATGGAAACCGTTCTTAACTTTTGGCGTAAAATATTTTCTTAACTTCTTTTGTGTGTTCAGTGAAGACGTTAACAAAAGTTGATAGAATCTGTTAGAATGGGCTTGTCATTAACTTACCTCTTGACTAAATTTTTTTTTTAACATAGTTCACCCCAAACAAGGCAGGCCGCCACGGTAGACGTAAGGGGCTACTGAGAAAAAAGAAAAGGGGAGAAGGTTAGAGGGGGTTCAACCTAAATTGGGATCTGCGCAGCGAGATGTCTGTTTACATTAGTTTTAAATTTCTGCATGTCAGTAATGTCGGGGAAACAGGGGGCAGGTAGGGAGTTCCAGAGGCCAGCAGCACGAAGAAAGAAGCTATTTGAGTAGAAGGCTCTCCGGCATCTGGAGACCTCCACAGTGAATGAATGAGATTCAGTTGATTGTCGAGTTGGTCTAGTGAATTTACGCCGAGGGGGCACCAGAGCAGCCAATTCATCGGAGCATAATCCATTGAAGTATTTGTAAAACAAACACAAGGATGCTACATTGCGGCGATGGGACAGGGACTGGAGGTTGGTTGACAGTGAGGGACCTATTAGGTTGGCGACTCTTTTTTGGACTTTGTCAAGGAGGGAGAGACTAGTAGATGATGCACCAGCGCAGATGTGGCAACAATACTTCATGTCTTATTTCTAAATGATTTATTTCTATATATCCATTAGATGTGACGGAATTTGAAAATGTAAACTAAACCTGACCTTTGCCCTTCCTTTTGGGTCGCTCCATTCGTGGTACTCTGCTTGTTTTAACATGAATTCAGAAGCGAGTTGTTTGTCATTTTCAGTTCTGTAACGAACCCATCACAGAATTATGTAAACATTTTCTTTTTTTTAGCCAATGGCATCTGAAATGATGTGCATAGTTGTACAGGCAATGTTTACTGTTTGTAGCAAGCAACAGAAAAACGTTTCGCTGCTAGCCATGTGGTAATTCGATGATAGTCTAGCAAAAGAGAGATGGAACAGATCTGGGTCGGACAGCGGTTGGACGAAACTGCGAGAAAATGGTGTCGATAAGACGACGAAGAAAGGCAAAATAGAAAAGGATATTTATTTCATGACGCGTCATGATATTCGTTTTTCTTAAACGTTGCTTTTTTTGTCTCATAAATATTTTAAAGACTATTCTGATTGAAAAACAATAGTTTTGTAGCACTGTCCTAATTACAAAACAATATTGATTCGTATTTTGATATGATTGTAGATTAACATCCTCTGCGAAATTAACCCCCATCCACCCCAAAAGTATTCTACCTGTTTTAGGCGATCATGTGTGAACACCCTGAAAAACTTCACGGAAAGATGAAAAGAAAAAAAATGTATTATTTTGGAATTTAAAGTGGGGGGATTTTTTTTGTATATAAATTTGATGTAAAATGATCCCCATTTTTGGGGGCCAGTTTTAGGTCAGTTAACTAAATTCTTTTTTACTATGGGAGTTAAGTTAAAACCGCTTCGTTTTTTTTTGGGGGGGGGGGTAGATACTATTTAGGTGATAATTTATCGTTTTATGACCTTGCTAGCCGGACTTAGGGTTAGTAGAAAATGTTTTGGTAAGTTCCCTAAAAAGATAGAATGGCCCGGAAATTGGGAACATTGTACGTTTGTGTGTGTGTGTGTGTGTGTGTGTGTGTGTGTGTGTGTGTGTACAATTGATCCCCCACTAAATTCTAAATTATTTGTCTTTCTTTATCTCTGTTTTTCACGGTGTTAACACGTAATCGCCTAAAAATGCAGAATGTCATTTTTCGGGAGAGGGGGGGGGTAATCGAAGGGTATTTATCTGCAAATTTACCTATATTTATTTTTTTTAAAACCTTATACATTTTTTTAACTGTACGTGACTTTTTTAGTTTTATTTTAATTGATTGTAGTTGTGTTTACTTTTCCCGTGAAAATTGAATAACAAACTTTAAAATTATCTAACTAATTAAATACCTTATTTTTTATGGTACGAATAAAAATATTAAAAGTTTGGATATTATTGTAGATGAACACCCATCACCCGATAAAATGAAATTCTACTTTTTTAGGCGATTACGTGTGAATACCTAAAAAAAACTTTAGCACTCCTCTTACTTTAGATTAAAGTAATGGAAATTCACGAGTGAAAAAGTTTAGAGGAGAGAAATGTTACATCCATAGTTTATTGATCTTATGCGAGTCAAATACACCTAAGAGATTTAACCAAATGTGCAGCCTATGTCTGCAGGAAAAAATAAGAATTACAAAATACGAATACAATAACATATTGAATCAATGAAGTGAGTTAAACAGAAATAAGTTTAAAATAATATAACGGTATTACACAAAACCTTTCCTCCTCTTAATTAGACTGTTACAGTTTATAAAATTATAATTTAAACTTTATTAAACTTAACTCAAGTAAAGATCGAAATATCGGAGATTTTTAGACTTGAGTATATTTAGACAAGCGTTTTTTGTATGTAAGAATATCAATTTATCACAGTACCCACGTATTAATAGCGGAACGGCATCGTTGGTTCAAACTAGTTTTTGTTGAGTTTTAAAATTTAATTTAATTTTTTTATTTAATTGGAAGTGGGATTTTAAATGACTATATGTTTTTATGTATAATATCTATATATAACTTCCCTCATGGACATATATTTTTGTTTTTTATTGTACATATCTTCTGACTCTAATGTGAACGAAGTCATGTGTGTGCGCGTGTGTACCATGTGTTCTGCCTCACACTGTCTATCAATGGAGATCAAACTTTGTCACACATACGATGGAATCCCTGCATTTTGTAAAAAAAAAACTCTCCATTCGGCGGATATTTGTCGTCTTATAGTCGTGTCAGGTCTAGGTAGGTGAATTTATTGACTTTTCCAACACCTGAAACAGTTTCTGTTTCCATGGGAGTCGGATTTCAACAATCTCCTAGTAAAATCTATGATATTTTTTATTAGCACGTCAAAATGTTTTAGCCTTGGTTTTCATATATTTTGATGGTTGGATGTGGTGTGTCATAAAAGCGACACAACTCACCTTTTGAAAATTCATATATATTCAATATGCATTAAATTTCAACCATAGGTATTTGAGACCCATTAAAAAAAATTTCCAGAATTTCAATTTTATTTGTTTGTTTTTTAGGGTAGTTTGGTGCATACTGGGTGCATAATCCCTTATTTGAAAATTCAAATATTTCTGATTTGCATGAAATTTCCGCAATAGATATTAGGCAAAAATTAAGCAAGATTCTAAAATATTTAATTTATTTTTAAAGAATTCAAAAACACATTGTGAATGGGGCGCTCCCCACTTCCCATAAAAAATTAACACATTACTTTAAGTGGGATGGTGCCATTTTCAAAGGAGAGATGAAAATAAAAACTGAAGAAATAACAATAAACCTAAACTCGTGAAGCTCTCTCCATGACCTGAGCATCTTTTTCAAAGCCCCGAATGTATTTTCAGGAATGTAAACCTAATTGTTGTGGCCGGAAGAATCTGCCAAACAAAGCATGTTGCAACTCAAGCATAAGGGGCTACTGCGATATGGGTGGGGACTTGGGCAGCAAAATGTCTGTTCACATTACTTATAAATTTTTGCGTGTTCGTACTGTCGAAGAAACAAGGAGCAATATATTTGGGCTGGTGAATCTCTGTCCCATTTGAGGGTTCTTGATAAGGTGCAGAAACGTATCTGTAATTTGATTGGCCCTACTCTTTCTTCTTCTCTGCACCCTCTCTCTCTCACAGACGTGATGTTGCTAGTCTCAGTCTTTTCTATAAATACTATTATGGCATGTGTTCTTCAGAATTATGTGATCTATCCCCCGCTTCTTTTGTTCCAGCTCGTTTGACTCGTTTGTCTAGTGGTCTCCATCAATTTGTTGTTTTGATACCTCATTGTAATACAGCTTCCTATTCCAGTAGCTTCTTTCCAAGAACCGCAGGCTTGTGGAACTTTCTTCCTGCTGACTGTTTTCCGTCTTACCTATAACCTTGGTCTTTTCAAAACTAAGGCCAATAGGCATCTCCTGTCTTTACGATAACCATATTTGTTCTTGTTAGCTCCTTACATCAAGTGGCTTCATGCCTTGTCTGAAGCGATTTCTATAAAAAAAAAACATCACTTTTTAACAATAGATGCCGACGGGTGCGCCCAAATAAACTACTTCGGACATTTTTTGACCGAAAAATGTTTTATTCATATGCAACTTTTTATTTATTTTCATAGATTTTTGCGGGGATTTTTATGACCATCCGATTAGTCGTTTTAAAGGAGCAAACAAAGTCGTACAAAAAGGTTGTATGCACACATCAACTGAATAGAAGAAACAATTAAATATAGAGGCAGAGTTGCTAAAGAAAATTGGGTTTAGCGGTTTTGTGCCAACGTGATTGAAATAGAGTAATCTTCGTCAAGTCTGAGATTATATATAGTGCCCGTTTCCATCTGTGTATTGGTTCATGGCAGCCTTTTCATGGAGACAAGGAAACACCATGCAATTGCAGGTACCATCTGCTTCTCTCTGTGTCCAACGTGATTCTGCTTCTAGCACTTCCTTCAAAGTTCGCGCCTTAATATTGTCCCCGTGTCTCCTTCTTGTGGCAAATCTCTGAACTAAGGGGAATTAACCTACATGTTTTTGTTTTTTTAATAATTTGAAATAAGCAAACTAATACTCTTCTATTATGTTTTATTGTAATTTTGGTGCTAATCTTAAATAGAGATTTTGTCCGTATATCCATCTGTCCGTCCGTCAGTCACAATGTTTTTAAACAATTTGTCTCATTTCGAAATATCATAGATCTTAACTACTTTTAGAAATTGAGAATATTGCATTAATAGTGAATAATAAAATTCACAACAAATAAAGCGGATGCCCGGACTAGAAATCGAAACCAAAACCTTGAGATCTTCAGTCTGATGTTCTACCAACTGACCTATTTGGAGTTATAAATAAAGCAGTAAAGAATATTGCATTAAGTCGCCCTTTTTAATAGAACGTGTGATTATTTTTTTTATTTTTTGTATATATTTATTAATTCATTTTACGTACATAAAAAGTAATCCATGGACACGTGTTTCTGGCTATCAGCCGTCATCAGCATGGCTAACCTCGGCAAGGATCGAACCTACGTTAGTAATGTCTGCAGTCTAGCGTTTTACTACCAGAACACAAACACCTTGCCGAAATATGTACGATTTTTTCATCGCCATCATGTTACGCAGTCTTTGTTCTTATTGTTTACTGGCGATAGAAACATCGCTGTTTTTTTAGGTCTATAAAGCTGTCATTCATTTCAACATGTGGCCCCCACGCATAAAAATGAACACTTTGTGAACTTGTAGCAGCATGATGTGTCGTCGTTGCCTTACGGTTTGCTGGTTTCCATAGAGATTATGATGCTTACAAGGAGGGTCGAAGATTCCATGCTTGGTTGCCCAAACTCTTGTGGAGCCAACACTCGTTCATGGGGGTTTATCATCTCTGGGTTTTTTTTTTTGTTTTTTTTAAACATAGTTAACCCCAAACAAGGCAGGCCGCCACTGTAGACGTAAGGGGCTACTGAGAAAAAAGAAAAGAGGAGAAGGTTGTGGGGGGGGGGTCGACCTAAATTGGGATCTGCGCAGCGAGATGTCTGTTTACATTAGTTTTAAATTTCTGCATGTCAGTACTGTCGGGGAAACAGGGGGCAGGGAGGGAGTTCCAGAGGCCAGCAGCACGAGGAAAGAAGCTATTTGAGTAGAAGGCTCTCCGGCATCTGGGGACTTCCACAGTGAATGAATGAGATTTAGTTGATTGTCGAGTTAGTCTAGTGAATTTACGTCGACGGGGGTACCAGAGTAGCCAATTCATCGGAGCATAATCCATTGAAGTATTTGTAAAACAAGCACAAGGATGCTACATTGCGGCGATGGGACAGGGACTGGAGGTTGGTTGACAGTGAGGGACCTATTAGGTTGGCGACTCTTTTTGGGACCTTGTCAAGGAGGGAGAGACTAGTAGATGATGCATCAGCGCAGATGTGGCAACAATACTTCATGTCTTATTTCTAAATGATTTATTTCTACATATCCATTATATGTGACGGAATTTGAAAATGTAAACTAAACCTGACCTTCGCCCTTCCTTTTGGGTTGCTCCATTCGCGGTACTCTGCTTGTTTTAACATGAATTCAGAAGCGAGTTGTTTGTCATTTTCGGTTCTGTAATGAACCCATTACAGGACATCTGGGGACCTCCACAGTGAATGAATGAGATGGTTGTATTATTCTTTATCTGCTAATGCAAATCGACGATCTTGCATTCAAGGTCCCGTGTGTTATCTCCTGGTCCGTCGTTAATCTGATAAAGTCGCGATCAATTTTTGTATATATCCTATCAGCCAAACCGGCCAATCGATTCAAAGGTCTATCGTCTGGTATTGGGTCAAGGATTTGTATCGCTGTAGTGGTATCGGAGGATGGGTTTTATCATAGAGTCTGTCGTTTATGAAACATAGAAGCTGTGATGGAGTCCTGTTGTCTTCGGTTATGTTGGTGAAAAGTTCTCAAATGAGATCTTCGTATAGGCGGCCGGTCTGTTTCAGTATCACCCGCTTTGGACGAGTGTAAGATTCGGCGTCTGGCATATTCTAAAGAGTTTAATCAACCTCAACCTAATTGTAAAGTTTGTACCACCTTTGCAAATTTAGCTCGCTGCATGGCCACTCCTTCCGCTGTGAATATTGGCCCGAGTTGGGTGAACTAATACCATATGTTTATGGTATTTTAAGTCGGCAGCTGCACCAGGATAGCTGATGCATTCATCGCCGGTTCATCTTTACGTGCCTTCACCAAAATTTGTTGAGCCATCAAAAACAAGTTTGTCGTCACAGCATCTCATTTTTATTGGTTAGAGAGTTCGCTAATGGGCTGGGAGACCGGGGTTCAATCGTCAGTCGAGTCATACCAAAGACTCCAAAATTGTACTTGATGCTCCCTTGCTAAACACTCAATACTATAAGATGAAAGATCAAGGGTAAGTGGTGTAGTCTTGGGAAAGGAGTGGCATCCCCCCTTACACTTGGAAATAGTAGCTAATAAAAAGGGAGTCGGACACTTTACTTATTTATATTGAAAGTTCAATCAAAGGTGATACATTAGTAAAACCTTTGAGAACGTTAATAAATGACTGATCATATCGGGGTCACCACTTGTTGCGTGGCTCAAGTATGGTGGTCTATCTTATAGTTTTTAGAAACAAAAGCAAACACGTCAATAGGCAAGGTAAAATCGCGGACACGAGAATTTCGTTAAATAAACAAATGGTTAGTTTATTCTATCATAACAATACAACTAGTTCAGTCACCGACATCGAGGGGTTAGGGTTAGGGTTAGGGTTAGTATCAGGTGTTTAAATCACGATCTAGTTTATGAGGATAGCACGGTAGACTGAAATGGAAAGTTCTCATGAAAAAGACAGTTATTACTCGCAAACTATTGTAATGTGTTCACCCGGAAAAGTACAATGTGTTGTTCTGAAAAGGGCAGTTGGTAATTGTGGGTGCTGAAAAGGGCAGTTGATAAACGGGTGAGACTGGGCAAGAACTTGCAGTGATGGTTGTTGGGTTTTAGCTTAACTGCTAGTGGTCTCCTTCAATTCGCTGTTTTGATATCTCATTGTAATACAACTTCCTATCCCAGTAGCTTCTTTCCAAGAACTGCAGGCTTGTGGAACTCTCTTCCTGTTGACTGGTTTCTTCCTACCTGGGTATTTTCAAGACGAAGGCCAATAGGCATCTCCTGTCTTTGCGATAATCATATTTCGTTCTTGTTGGCTCCTTACATCAAGTGGCTTCATGCCTTGTCTGGAGCGATTTCGATTTTAAAAAATGAGAGAGTTTTCCAACGTTTCAGTTTCTTTCGACTATATTAGGAGGCGAAACGGGGGGGGGGACAGTAAAAACAAGAAAGTGATAATGTGTTATGAGCATAGTGAAAAACTACATAGCAGTTATCCTCATTCAATCCCGAGCAACGTCGGGTCTTCCCACTAGTTAAATATAAAGGAACCGTCCACGACCCCCCCCCCCCCAAAAAAAAGAGTCTGGTAACATACTCAGATAGAGTAAGTAATTTTGATTGACCAAGTAACAAAACTGATTCTTGTTTCTCTCATGTGAGGCTCGAAACCGAGTTTATAAAACCGTTTTTCATCTGATGATCATTAAAATCGAAACTGATTCGCCCAAACCGATTTTATGGTTATTCGGAAAAGTAACCCAGCCCTGATTTATACGTTTAGCTATTGAAAGTACGTTTGTATTATGAAGTTTACAGAAATAAATTATTTGTGAATAAATACATTTTGAACAAAAACAAATTATTTAAAAATCTCATGATATTAATTTTATTAACTTATTTTTTTAGTGTTAATAAATAAAAAGTTCATATTTTGTAACGCATCAAATTTACTTCAAGAAATATGTCTGTAATGAAAAATTACATAACGTTAATTTTATTTCATTTTTTAATATAAATTTTTTTAAATTGTATGCCAAAAAAAAAGAATTCCAAGACTTTTTTCTTTTTTTTCTTTTTATTCCATTATGGTAGCTTTATGTAATGACTTTTTTGAAAAAAAAGTCATTAACCTAGATTTTAGATTTTTACCGAGATTATTGTTCTTCCGGACATCCATACTTACAAAAGCTAAACGTATAAAGCAGGGCTGGGTTACTTTTCCGAATAACCGATTTTAATGTTTGCAGTTTCCTATTTTCGTAAAACATTTCTTTAGTTTTCATTTGAAAAATATCGTTCTAACTCCAGTCAGTTAGCCTTTCGTTAGCTGAGTGCTGCCTGTTTCATTGAAACAAATCGTAATATATCAATGTCCTATCTTGGTTACACTGTAACATATCAATGTTCTATCTTGGTTACACTGTAACATATCAATGTTCTATCTTGGTTACACTGTAACATATCAATGTTCTATCTTGGTTACACTGTAACATATCAATCTCCTATCTTGGTTACACTGTAACATATCAATCTCCTATCTTGGTTACACTGTAACATATCAATGTTCTATCTTGGTTACACTGTAACATATCAATGTTCTATCTTGGTTACACTGTAACATATCAATCTCCTATCTTGGTTACACTGTAACATATCAATGTTCTATCTTGGTTACACTGTAACATATCAATCTCCTATCTTGGTTACACTGTAACATATCAATGTTCTATCTTGGTTACACTGTAACATATCAATCTCCTATCTTGGTTACACTGTAACATATCAATCTCCTATCTTGGTTACACTGTAACATATCAATGTTCTATCTTGGTTACACTGTAACATATCAATGTTCTATCTTGGTTACACTGTAACATATCAATCTCCTATCTTGGTTACACTGTAACATATCAATCTCCTATCTTGGTTACACTGTAACATATCAATCTCCTATCTTGGTTACATTGTAACATATCAATGTTCTATCTTGGTTACACTGTAACATATCAATGTTCTATCTTGGTTACACTGTAACATATCAATCTCCTATCTTGGTTACACTGTAACATATCAATCTCCTATCTTGGTTACACTGTAACATATCAATCTCCTATCTTGGTTACACTGTAACATATCAATCTCCTATCTTGGTTACACTGTAACATATCAATGTTCTATCTTGGTTACACTGTAACATATCAATGTTCTATCTTGGTTACACTGTAACATATCAATCTCCTATCTTGGTTACACTGTAACATATCAATGTTCTATCTTGGTTACACTGTAACATATCAATGTTCTATCTTGGTTACACTGTAACATATCAATCTCCTATCTTGGTTACACTGTAACATATCAATGTTCTATCTTGGTTACACTGTAACATATCAATCTCCTATCTTGGTTACACTGTAACATATCAATCTCCTATCTTGGTTACACTGTAACATATCAATCTCCTATCTTGGTTACACTGTAACATATCAATGTTCTATCTTGGTTACACTGTAACATATCAATGTTCTATCTTGGTTACACTGTAACATATCAATCTCCTATCTTGGTTACACTGTAACATATCAATCTCCTATCTTGGTTACACTGTAACATATCAATGTTCTATCTTGATTACACTGTAACATATCAATGTTCTATCTTGGTTACACTGTAACATATCAATCTCCTATCTTGGTTACACTGTAACATATCAATCTCCTATCTTGGTTACACTGTAACATATCAATGTTCTATCTTGGTTACACTGTAACATATCAATCTCCTATCTTGGTTACACTGTAACATATCAATCTCCTATCTTGGTTACACTGTAACATATCAATCTCCTATCTTGGTTACACTGTAACATATCAATGTTCTATCTTGGTTACACTGTAACATATCAATGTTCTATCTTGGTTACACTGTAACATATCAATCTCCTATCTTGGTTACACTGTAACATATCAATGTTCTATCTTGATTACACTGTAACATATCAATGTTCTATCTTGGTTACACTGTAACATATCAATCTCCTATCTTGGTTACACTGTAACATATCAATCTCCTATCTTGGTTACACTGTAACATATCAATGTTCTATCTTGATTACACTGTAACATATCAATGTTCTATCTTGGTTACACTGTAACATATCAATCTCCTATCTTGGTTACACTGTAACATATCAATCTCCTATCTTGGTTACACTGTAACATATCAATGTTCTATCTTGGTTACACTGTAACATATCAATCTCCTATCTTGGTTACACTGTAACATATCAATCTCCTATCTTGGTTACACTGTAACATATCAATGTTCTATCTTGGTTACACTGTAACATATCAATGTTCTATCTTGGTTACACTGTAACATATCAATGTTCTATCTTGGTTACACTGTAACATATCAATGTTCTATCTTGGTTACACTGTTGGCACAAAAGTAGTTTCATGTTACCGTGGTTATGATTTTATATATAAACATTTTATGTACATTCGTTCTTCTACAAAAAGTCAAATGTCGTAGCTTACAACAGTGTAAAAATTTCAATATCATAAACTCGAGTGCTCTATGTTAAAAACAGAGCACAAATGGAAATAATTTCTCAATTTAATTCCTTAGGCAATAAACAATTAAGTTTACGTATTTGTTATTGTCTTTACAGCAGTTGTATTTTCCACTTCCTAAGCGGTAAAGAGTCATGCAGAATATTGCATTGTCGCCCTTAATAGGACGCGTGTTATTTTTAAATTTATATATACATTTATTAATTTTTACGTACATAAAAGTAATCCATGGACACGTGTTTATGATAACGGCTGATAGTCAGAAACACGTGTCCATGGATTACTTTTATTTACATAATAATTAATAAATAACAAATTACTTTTATAATTATGTATGTTTTTTTTTCTTGCATTGCATTTAAGTTGTGAACTGTTTTAAGCTTTAAATGCTTTATTTTTGGTCCCCCGATTTATAAAATCGGGGGACTTATGTTTTGAGGCATGTCCGTCCGTCCGTCTGTCCGGATTTTTCTCCGCAACCATTAATTGAATTTCTCTGAAATTTTGCATGAAGTTGTAACTTTGGTTAGGTTAGAAAGTAACATTCTCCGATTTTTGAAAAAAAACATCTGGTTAGCCCCCCAGGGGGTCAAAGGGCTCCGAAATGGCAAAAAATGACATTATTTTGCCCATAACTTTTCATCCATCCATTCAATTTCTCTGAAACTTGGCCAAAATGTGGAGGCAATTGTTCTTAATAGAAAATAAGTATCGCTGACCTTGGAAAAAATTTGGTTCGTGCCCCCAGGGGGTCAAAAGCCCCAAAAATGGCAAAAATAACCTTTTTCTCCCATAACGTTTGATCCATCCATTCAATTTTTCTGAAACTTGGCCAAAATGTAGAGGCAATTGTTGTGGATATAAAATGAGCATCCTTGACCTCAGAAAAATTCTGGTTCTCGCCCCAGAGGGTCAAGGGGGGGTCAAAATGCTCCAAATTGCCCAAATTTATTGCATTTTACACTCGCCACATCGAATAACATACAGAGAGGGACCACGCATGCGCGGCTTGTTTATATTGTTTCTATTGGTTATATTGTTTCTATTGTTTCTATTGGTTATATTGTTTCTATTGGTTATATTGGTTATATTGTTTCTATTAGTTATATTGTTTCTATTGGTTATATTGTTTCTATTGGTTATATTGTTTCTATTGGTTATATTGTTTCTATTGTTTCTATTGGTTATATTGTTTCTATTGGTTATATTTCCGACGCGAAGTTCCCGGAAACTGATTCATATTCGATATCAATACCGAAAATTCTTCAAAACAACCAAAGGTGGCAAGATACTAGAACTGAGGTTCCAATACAAAATATACGTGGCTGACAGGACGACGTGAAGACTTAGAAACGACTTGACTGTAATTGATATCACAAACCTCAGGTACGAATTGTTGAGTCTATTTACAGTCAGTATCATCCATGAAACGAGACTTCTTCACCCGCTCACAAAGACAGAAAAAAAATCAGCTGCACGCTTATAATCACTAGCTTGAAACCGTAACACTGCATTCCAAATATCTTTTATGTTAAATATCTACAGGGTGATTCATAAGTCACTTCACTTAGCTATTTAAAATGATTACCATATGAAGCACAAACATACTATGAACTTTTGATAATTGTTATCTTACTCTCTAATTACTGCTATTTATTATTTTAAATTTGTTCGTTTATATATTTGTTTCTATATATATTTATTTCATAATCAATCAAATATGCTACAAAGAGTCGTAAATTCCTTGCAAAAAAGAATGGAGCTATGCATGCAGAACGAAGGTGGAAATTTTGAAAGTTTGCTGTAATTTTAAACTCCCATAAATGAATTTGTTGAATAAACTTTCTGTTTTGTATTACCGTATTTTTTAACTATAGAATTTCAAAAATAAATAGGTAAGTGACTTATGAATCACCCTGTATATCTCCCACCCCCAAGAAAAAAATGGGACATAAACAGATAGTTTCACTGATAACACTGCCTCCCTAAGACACTTGTGAGCATAGCAAATTCACGGGTAGGTAATTTATCAATGATACGACTCAAGGTATTTAGCACAGAATGCGACACATATGAGCGCTCACTATCAGAATCAACAAGGGCATTTAAACTGTATCCCACTCTTTCATAGCTGACAACAACTTCTATGGCAGACAACAACAAAGTTCTACCAACATTATCATCAAGGTAACAACCTTAACCCTAGCACCAACGTGATGGTTGCATCTAACAACACCAACAAGGTTGGAAAAACTCTTTTCGCAATGTAATAGGTTTCTGGGTGTTACGGGTCAGTGCATAACGTACACGGACTATAAGGTGTCAGTCGGCCCTATTCTGTAATGCCTCGAATAAGACGACGAGTTCGCGAGGTCAAATATTCACTCCTACATCTAGGAAAATTGAGTGCCATCAGCCCAGTTCGCGTCGAGTTGTCAGCTTTGATATGTAAACTTTCAAAATATTAAGTTGGAGTCATCCCTTAGAAAGTTGACTGTCCTCCCATGAGAAAGAAAAAAAGTGAAGTGAATTTCTAAATGGAATAAATCATTATGTTTTACATGTGAAGGGGTTCGAGGCTGTAAGTGAAGACTAGTAAGAATTAAAAACGAATTGGACAGTGGAATTTTTTAAAAAAGAGAGAGAATGAACCCCATTGGTTAAAAAAAAAAAAAGTTTACAAAATGGAGAGAAAAAAGAAAAGAATTTCATGAAAAATGATGCATGCGTAAACTAACATTACATCCTGGGTCTTTATTGATGAACTGTTGGAATTTGTAAATGAACTTTTTTTCTCTTTTCTTCGAGATTTTCCTGAAATGATTTTGTTTGGTGCTCTTTTTCAGCAAAACTGAGTAAAATGCTGCAAGACGAAGCATCTCCTGAATAGGAAGGGTGGGGGGTGTAACCATTCACAATGATGCATGTTTAGTGGGTGCATAGTTACATGTTTAGTGGGTGCATAGTTGCATGTTACAACCGGCAGAATTGAAAATATATAGACAAGAGAGGAGAACACCAAAGAAATTGATTAGCCTCTTTGAAAAATAATGGCTTCTTAAAAACGAGGTTTCATGCCGAGAAAGTACACCACTTGAGATCGCACAGAAGTTATATCCACTCTAGATAATAGACACCATGGTGTCCATAGATTTACAGCTAATGAATCTCAAGTAATCCTGTAGTTTGGTCCAATTGTTATCTATATATATTCGGTTTCTGTGGTTCTCAGAAAAATGTCGGCCTTTGGGCCCAGCCTGACAGAGTTGTCGTTTTGTGTTTTGTTTCAAAGGACTGTTGTCGTGATTGCAAGTTTGTCGTTTGTCAAAAAATCATTTTAACTTTAGAAAATAAAACATTGTTACTTGTTTAAAAACTCCATTTAATTTAGAAGGAAGATAGGGTTAGGGTTAGGGTTAGGAGATCCCTTTGGTACAGCACTGACTGAGACCACATGAGTGACACTACGGCCAGTGTTGACATCAAGCATCAACTTCGGACAGCGGCAACAAACGGACGACCACGACCTGCGCAGCGAACGCAAGGGTAGAGAAAAATATTCTCGTAAGTTCTATAAAAGAATTATTTCATAATAGAGTATGATGAGTCGTTATAGCTTGCAGTTAATTTTAGCTGAAGAACGTTGTGGGACTGCGAGAAAATAGAGCCCGTCTCTACCTTCTTGAGACATCTATATGTTGGTAATTATCAGAAGAAAGGAAAACTAAATGAAAAAAATAATTATCCAAAATTTGTCTAGAGATGTGTCGCAAAAAAGATCCCTAACTATCTAACTGTTAACCCCATGACTCTCGAACTATTAATGCCCCTCCATATATATATATATATATATATATATATATATATATATATATATATATATATATATATATATATATATATAAAGTGAAATATTTTGAAAATCAACAATCGTGCAATTTAAATGAAAAATTCATTTTTTTTTTTGCAAGCTTTCGTTGTAGAGAACAACTTTGTCAGGCGAGATTGTCTTATAGTTTTTTTCTTCTTTTCTTCCTCCTCATTTTGATGGTATTAACCCCCGAGGGGTCGAATCACGATAAGAGCAGAAAGAGACGTCAAGTTTTTAAAGACGTTACGATAAGTGTAGTCCTGGCGATGTTATGCGCAGATTGGCGCTTTTTTAAGTAAGGAAATTGACATCTTTGAAGCACGGATTAGAATGTATTAAAGTGAAATATTTTGAAAATCAACAATCGTGCAATTTAAATGAAAACTTCATTTATTTAATATATTTTTTAATTCGATTTCTGTAGAGAAAGAAATCTTGTGCCTTACGAAACAATTTTCAAAGATGTGATCAACTAATATATATATATATATATATATATATATATATATATATATATATATATATATATATATATATGTAAAAATAAAAATGGAATAAAGGATAAGCGAATTAACAACTAGCAAATATAAACTCAAAAACACATATTGAATAGTTCGACCAAAATATTTCGACTGTTAAAATACAATCATCCTCAATCGATAGCAGAACTTTAATTAAAAACAGAAAAGTTTTCAAATTTATACAAAGAACGCAATTTGGAAAAAAAATAGTCACGTGTAATAAACAGTAGAAAGGGAGAAAGAAAGAAAGAAATGTTAAGAAAGAAGACGAAAAAGAAAGAAAAAAATCGACAGTTAGCTATAAACGCCGATTGGAAACGCTGTAAGTTAGTACAGTGGCAAGGAAGATTAGTGGTAATTTAAAATGGATCACAACCAGGAATTAAACAAAAATGGAGAAGGAGGAGGAAAAAGGACTAAAAAAGTTATCCGTTATCATATTGATTTAGGTTCATTTCGATTAGAATCGATCTGGCAGAAGAAGTAGAAATGTTATAGAATCCTGGTCTTTGAATAATTGTTATTATGACGTGGGATATATATATATATATATATATATATATATATATATATATATATATATATATATATAAAGGAAATAAACTAAACACACATCAGTGCTGTCCGCATTATAAATTATTTCTACCTAGATGGGTCTCCTCAGACGCGTGCACAGCCACATTTCGAAACTGAGTTCCTAAATGTGGCTGTGCACGCGTCTGAGGAGACCCATTTAGGTCGAAATAATTTATAATGCGGACAGCACTCATGCGTGTTTAGTTTATTTCCTTTAAATTTACTCCTGCTCTTTTAATAAGTACATTGAGCTCTCTTACTCGGATTCCCATCGAAACCAGTCAAATCTGCAAACACACACTAATATATATATATATATATATATATATATATATATATATATATATATATATATATATATATATAATATGAGTGTCACTACAGCATTGAAAGCGTCGTTATAATGAAAATTTGAGAAACCAGTCAACAGACGCGGGAATTTATATCAATTAATGAGATTTATTAATCTTTTTCTTTTTTTTAATATATTTTATAAATCCGAAATTTCGGTTTCACAAACCTTAATTATGGCAGATAGTATATACATTTTTTCTTTTTTTTTTCTTCATGGTGAAAGTCAACAGCAACGTCGAATATTTACGATCCTCTCCGATGTTATTGGAGTGTGTTTTTTATTTATATATATATATATGTCCGGTGCAAGCAGTTGATGCGCTGACAAGCATGGGTTAGAATAATATGAGTGTCACTACAGCATTGGAATAATATGAGTGTCACTACAGCGTCAGAATAATATGAGTGTCACTACAGCATTGGAATAATATGAGTGTCACTACAGCATTAGAATAATATGAGTGTCACTACAGCATTAGAATAATATGAGTGTCACTACAGCATTAGAATAATATGAGTGTCACTACAGCATTAGAATAATATGAGTGTCACTACAGCATTAGAATAATATGAGTGTCACTACAGCGTCAGAATAATATGAGTGTCACTACAGCATTGAAAGCGTCGTTAAGAGATATATTTGAAAAGTTGAGAAACCAGTCAACTGGTTTTTCAAATTTTAATATATATAGTAGTATGTTTTTAAAGGCTGTGGGCAATGCAAATTCCGGGTAAGATGTAAACTAGAAGGAACAAAAATAATAAATCGAATACGAAATGTGACTTACTATTTATTTTTTCTTAAAATCTTACATAACAGCAAGTGTGGTGTTAGCTGTTTGTGTGATGTCCGGATGATTATAAAAATCATTTATTTAATATTTCGGGAAAAGAAACTTCCCTTTGTCAAAAATAATAAACACCAGAGGAAAACTCCGTCTGTGCAGATATATATATATATATATATATATATATATATATATACTTAGGCAGCATTTCTTCATTGATGCATGTTTGATTAAACAACAGGGACAATTCCTGCTCGATATGAGGGGAGAGGAGGTATACTGAAATGTCTTTAATATATTAAAAAAACATTTTTTAATCGAGTTTCTTAATAAATTCACCAGTTTTAGTTTGCATAACTCCTCACGTGCCTGAAGAAGACTCATGGGAGTCGAAAACGTTAGCAGTTTTGGCGAGTTCCTGTTCACACTCGAATAGAACATTAGATCATTAGTCCGTCAACATGAAAAGATGGATCAAAAAAGAAACAAACAAGAATCGTCCCTGTTGTTTAATCAAACATGCATCAATATATAATATATATATATATATATATATATATATATACATATATATATATATATATATATATATATATAATGTGTGTGTATTTTTATTTAGATTTAGATTTTTTTTATATATATTCACATATAAATTGTATAACATAAAGTAATTATAATAGCTCAATGGTGTAAGGTCAGAGCTATGTTATATTAATCTTTTAAAATTTAATTTATACCATATGAATGTGCCGCACTGACGAGCTGTGATACAGCGAAACAGTCTGTATGTCGATGACTATATAAAGCTCCCTTTCTTGGGTAGAGCTTATTTGTAAGGATATCGCCAACTGCCATTAGCTTTAAGGCATAACTCATTGGGTAAAACTAATTCGAACTCCCGACACTTGACGATGTTTACATTGAGATATCACTTACGTGCAGTCAGTGTCGTATGATAGGTCAGGGGTATAGGCGCCGACTGTCAGCTCGACGGTCGAGTTTCAATTTTGAGGCAGTATCCTATCTCTTTACCCTATTTTCACCATTTGACCTAACCATGCGATTAAACGTCGATTCATTTGTCCTGTTACTGATTCAACTCTAATAAGATAAAACGATTGGTTAAACAGAAAGTTTACACAAATATTGAATCCCAATAAACAATTCATTAAATACAAAATATACATGAATTGTATTCCATTCTAAATTATACAAAGTGTTGTGCAAAAAAAGTAACAATCAACTTGAAGTAACACAAATTCTAAATTATACAAAGTGTTGTGCAAAAAAAGTAACAATCAACTTGAAGTAACACACAAATTCTAAATTATACAAAGTGTTGTGCAAAAAAGTAACAATCAACTTGAAGTAACACACAAATTCTAAATTATACAAAGTGTTGTGCAAAAAAAGTAACAATCAACTTGAAGTAACACACAAATTCTAAATTATACAAAGTGTTGTGCAAAAAAAGTAACAATCAACTTGAAGTAACACACAAATTCTAAATTATACAAAGTGTTGTGCAAAAAAAGTAACAATCAACTTGAAGTAACACACAAATTCTAAATTATACAAAGTGTTGTGCAAAAAAAGTAACAATCAACTTGAAGTAACACACAAATTCTAAATTATACAAAGTGTTGTGCAAAAAAAGTAACAATCAACTTGAAGTAACACACAAAGTCTAAATTATACAAAGTGTTGTGCAAAAAAAGTAACAATCAACTTGAAGTAACACACAAATTCTAAATTATAGAAAGTGTTGTGCAAAAAAAGTAACAATCAACTTGAAGTAACACACAAAGTCTAAATTATACAAAGTGTTGTGCAAAAAAAGTAACAATCAACTTGAAGTAACACACAAATTCTAAATTATACAAAGTGTTGTGCAAAAAAGTAACAATCAACTTGAAGTAACACACAAAGTCTAAATTATACAAAGTGTTGTGCAAAAAAAGTAACAATCAACTTGAAGTAACACACAAATTCTAAATTATACAAAGTGTTGTGCAAAAAAAGTAACAATCAACTTGAAGTAACACACAAATTCTAAATTATACAAAGTGTTGTGCAAAAAAAAGTAACAATCAACTTGAAGTAACACACAAATTCTAAATTATACAAAGTGTTGTGCAAAAAAAAGTAACAATCAACTTGAAGTAACACACAAATTCTAAATTATACAAAGTGTTGTGCAAAAAAGTAACAATCAACTTGAAGTAACACACAAAGTCTAAATTATACAAAGTGTTGTGCAAAAAAAGTAACAATCAACTTGAAGTAACACACAAATTCTAAATTATACAAAGTGTTGTGCAAAAAAAGTAACAATCAACTTGAAGTAACACACAAATTCTAAATTATACAAAGTGTTGTGCACATAAAGTAACAATCAACTTGAAATAACACACAAAAACATTAGAAAAAGATTTTAGAATTATTCTACGTTGCACAATACAAAGTAAAAAAAATTTTCTGTATTTTTTAAACGGTCCGTTTTTTTAGGGTTTGAAGTACACAGATAGTTGGTTTGGTTGTTTTGTTTTATGGTATATCAACCCTTTTCGGATTATTTAATACCGAATCCAGTCATTTTGGTAAAAGTTTTTATGCTTCAAGTTCTTTATAACTTTAAATATTCAACTTCATGCTGTTTGGTTTGGTTGTTTTGTTTTATGGCATATCAACCATTTTCGGGTTATTTAATACCGAATCCAGTCATTTTGGTAAAAGTTTTATACTTCAAGTTCTTTATATCTTCAAATATTTATTCATGGTATTTGGTTTGGTTGTTTTATAGAGAGAAATTGTTGTTTTGTTTTTGTGCTTTGCAGAACATGATTGAGTTTTGCAAAGAGAAAGGAAAAAAACAATAACATCAATGTTTGGTGCATTTTAGGTCAAGGAGCCGATATCTTCAGAAAGCCTGATCTGGTAGCACCAACGAAGTAAACAGAAAAGGTTCAAATGGTTTTTCTTCTCTTTTCTTAGTTTTTCTCTGACACTTAGATTCTATAAAGAAATTGTGTTCTTGCTTCTTAAAGCTGTTTTTTTCTTTGAAACCGATAAATGCCCTGTGTTCATATTGTTTGTTGTTTGACTGCCTCACAACCGGGATCACCGGAAAGTAATGCGGAAGTAAATGACAATATGAAAGAAAATGACGATACGAAAGGTGTTCGGAAGTAAATGACAATACGACGGTAATACGAAAGTAGATGACAATACGATAATAATGTGGAAGTAGATTAGAATATGAGAGCAACAGATGAGTTGTGTTGTACAGACGAAGTGACGCCATGAAGAATTTACCAGGGGATAAATGCGATAGATAATTCGGAAGGAAGTATTTATTTCCGGTTGAATTAAGCTAAGAGTAACTGGATGAATCCGACATATCGGATTTCCGGTAGAAAGTATGTATTTTTTTTGGGGGGGGGGGTACTGACCGTAGACGAGCAGACGGGAAGACGCGTTCGAGGAGATCGACTAGACGGGTCCAAGATCGATGATCAGGTTGATGATGAATGGTCTCAACAGGCAGATGGGTTTGTGAAATCTCAGCTGATATCCTGAACTTTGGGAGATGGGAGGCTTAGCTTAGAAGAATGACACTAACGACGGGGTCATAACGACACACACACACACATACACCCGTGTTCAACATGTTTTGTTTACACAATGCATATATCTGTGCCTGCGTTGTTAATTAGTTTGAATGCAAATTGTAAACTATGCTTCCCGCTCGCTCGACAAGCGCCAATGCTAGAATCGACACAACCAGAATAAGAAGATAAAGAAAACTTACGTTTTGGGTTAGGGTTAGGGTTAGGGTTGGGCTTGGGGTTAGAGTTAGGGCTTGGGGTTGGGGTTGGAGTTGGGGTTGGGGTTAGGCTTAGGGTTAGGGTTAGGGTTAGGCTTAGGGTTAGGCTTAGGATTAGACTCAGGGTTAGGCTTAGGGTTGGGGTTGGGGTTAGGGTTAGGCTTAGGGTTAGGGTTAGGGCACATAACGTTTTGGGTTAGGGTTAGGGTTAGGGCACATAACGTTTTGGGTTAGGGTTAGGGCACATAACGTTTTGGGTTGGTCGGTTGTTCGGGCGCTGGCATAGTTATACAGTTGTTGATATTGAAGTAAATTAATCTTAATTCTTATTAGAATTGTCTTTTCAGTGTTCTATTATAAATGTATTCTAAAATACCAAATCAAAGTGTTTGGTTTCCTGTAGCGAAATAATTTCATTTAGACACTTATTAAACTGATTATAGTCATGTGTCTTGATGTAGACTCATTTTTTTCTCATTCAACAAATTCCGTTGATGAACATCTATCCATTTTCTTATGTGCTTGAATTGCTCCATTTTCTAACCCTAACCCTAACACCAAATAGCATGCATCCGCCAAATGATGGCATATAAGTAGTTGAAGTGGCTTAAAAATAAAATACGTGAACAGCAGAGTTTACGGAGAAGAAGAGGGGAAAAAGTATCCTTTTTATTAGGCGCTAGCCTTTTTTTTCTTTTTTCTTTGGTCCAAAGGAAATTGAACACTTGATAAATGTTTTGCTAGATTTATGGTTAAAATTGAACACTTGATAAATGTTTTGCTAGATTTATGGTTAAAATTGAACACTTGATAAATGTTTTGCTAGATTTATGGTAAAAATTGAACACTTGATAAATGTTTTGCTAGATTTATGGTTAAAATTGAACACTTGATAAATGTTTTGCTCGATTTATGGTGAAAATTGAACACTTGATAAATGTTTTGCTAGATTTATGGTTAAAATTGAACACTTGATAAATGTTTTGCTAGATTTATGGTGAAAATTGAACACTTGATAAATGTTTTGCTAGATTTATGGTTAAAATTGAACACTTGATAAATGTTTTGCTCGATTTATGGTGAAAATTGAACACTTGATAAATGTTTTGCTCGATTTATGGTGAAAATTGAACACTTGATAAATGTTTTGCTAGATTTATGGTTAAAATTGAACACTTGATAAATGTTTTGCTAGATTTATGGTTAAAATTGAACACTTGATAAATGTTTTGCTAGATTTATGGTTAAAATTGAATACTTGATAAATGTTTTGCTAGATTTATGGTTAAAATTGAACACTTGATAAATGTTTTGCTAGATTTATGGTTAAAATTGAACACTTGATAAATGTTTTGCTCGATTTATGGTGAAAATTGAACACTTGATAAATGTTTTGCTAGATTTATGGTTAAAATTGAACACTTGATAAATGTTTTGCTAGATTTATGGTTGAAATTGAATACTTGATAAATGTTTTGCTAGATTTATGGTTAAAATTGAACACTTGATAAATGTTTTGCTAGATTTATGGTTAAAATTGAACACTTGATAAATGTTTTGCTAGATTTATGGTGAAAATTGAACACTTGATAAATGTTTTGCTAGATTTATGGTGAAAATTGAACACTTGATAAATGTTTTGCTAGATTTATGGTTAAAATTGAACACTTGATAAATGTTTTGCTAGATTTATGGTGAAAATTGAACACTTGATAAATGTTTTGCTAGATTTATGGTGAAAATTGAACACTTGATAAATGTTTTGCTCGATTTATGGTGAAAATTGAACACTTGATAAATGTTTTGCTAGATTTATGGTTAAAATTGAACACTTGATAAATGTTTTGCTAGATTTATGGTTAAAATTGAACACTTGATAAATGTTTTGCTAGATTTATGGTTAAAATTGAACACTTGATAAATGTTTTGCTCGATTTATGGTGAAAATTGAACACTTGATAAATGTTTTGCTAGATTTATGGTTAAAATTGAACACTTGATAAATGTTTTGCTAGATTTATGGTTAAAATTGAACACTTGATAAATGTTTTGCAAGATTTATGGTGAAAATTGAACACTTGATAAATGTTTTGCTCGATTTATGGTGAAAATTGAACACTTGATAAATGTTTTGCTAGATTTATGGTTAAAATTGAACACTTGATAAATGTTTTGCTAGATTTATGGTTAAAATTGAATACTTGATAAATGTTTTGCTAGATTTATGGTTAAAATTGAACACTTGATAAATGTTTTGCTAGATTTATGGTTAAAATTGAACACTTGATAAATGTTTTGCTAGATTTATGGTGAAAATTGAACACTTGATAAATGTTTTGCTAGATTTATGGTTAAAAATGAACACTTGATAAATGTTTTGCTAGATTTATGGTTAAAATTGAACACTTGATAAATGTTTTGCTAGATTTATGGTTAAAATTGAACACTTGATAAATGTTTTGCTAGATTTATGGTTAAAATTGAACACTTGATAAATGTTTTGCTAGATTTATAGTTAAAATTGAATACTTGATAAATGTTTTGCTAGATTTATGGTTAAAATTGAACACTTGATAAATGTTTTGCTCGATTTATGGTGAAAATTGAACACTTGATAAATGTTTTGCTCGATTTATGGTGAAAATTGAACACTTGATAAATGTTTTGCTAGATTTATGGTTAAAATTGAACACTTGATAAATGTTTTGCTAGATTTATAGTTAAAATTGAATACTTGATAAATGTTTTGCTAGATTTATGGTTAAAATTGAACACTTGATAAATGTTTTGCTAGATTTATGGTTAAAATAGAACACTTGATAAATGTTTTGCTAGATTTATGGTTAAAATTGAACACTTGATAAATGTTTTGCTAGATTTATGGTTAAAAATGAACACTTGATAAATGTTTTGCTAGATTTATGGTTAAAATTGAACACTTGATAAATGTTTTGCTAGATTTATGGTTAAAATTGAACACTTGATAAATGTTTTGCTCGATTTATGGTGAAAATTGAACACTTGATAAATGTTTTGCTAGATTTATGGTTAAAATTGAACACTTGATAAATGTTTTGCTAGATTTATGGTTAAAATTGAACACTTGATAAATGTTTTGCTAGATTTATGGTGAAAATTGAACACTTGATAAATGTTTTGCTCGATTTATGGTGAAAATTGAACACTTGATAAATGTTTTGCTAGATTTATGGTTAAAATTGAACACTTAATAAATGTTTTGCTAGATTTATGGTTAAAATTGAACACTTGATAAATGTTTTGCTAGATTTATGGTTAAAATTGAATACTTGATAAATGTTTTGCTAGATTTATGGTTAAAATTGAACACTTGATAAATGTTTTGCTAGATTTATGGTTAAAATTGAACACTTGATAAATGTTTTGCTAGATTTATGGTTAAAATTGAATACTTGATAAATGTTTTGCTAGATTTATGGTGAAAATTGAATACTTGATAAATGTTTTGCTATCTTTATGGTTAAAATTGAACACTTGATAAATGTTTTGCTAGATTTATGGTGAAAATTGAACACTTGATAAATGTTTTGCTCGATTTATGGTGAAAATTGAACACTTGATAAATGTTTTGCTCGATTTATGGTGAAAATTGAACACTTGATAAATGTTTTGCTAGATTTATGGTTAAAATTGAATACTTGATAAATGTTTTGCTAGATTTATGGTTAAAATTGAACACTTGATAAATGTTTTGCTAGATTTATGGTTAAAATTGAACACTTGATAAATGTTTTGCTAGATTTATGGTTAAAATTGAACACTTGCTAAATGTTTTGCTAGATTTATGGTTAAAATTGAACACTTGATAAATGTTTTGCTAGATTTATGGTTAAAATTGAACACTTGATAAATGTTTTGCTAGATTTATGGTGAAAATTGAACACTTGATAAATGTTTTGCTCGATTTATGGTGAAAATTGAACACTTGATAAATGTTTTGCTCGATTTATGGTGAAAATTGAACACTTGATAAATGTTTTGCTAGATTTATGGTTAAAATTGAATACTTGATAAATGTTTTGCTAGATTTATGGTTAAAATTGAACACTTGATAAATGTTTTGCTAGATTTATGGTTAAAATTGAATACTTGATAAATGTTTTGCTAGATTTATGGTTAAAATTGAACACTTGATAAATGTTTTGCTAGATTTATGGTGAAAATTGAACACTTGATAAATGTTTTGCTAGATTTATGGTTAAAATTGAACACTTGATAAATGTTTTGCTAGATTTATGGTTAAAATTGAACACTTGATAAATGTTTTGCTAGATTTATGGTTAAAATTGAACACTTGATAAATGTTTTGCTAGATTTATGGTTAAAATTGAACACTTGATAAATGTTTTGCTCGATTTATGGTGAAAATTGAACACTTGATAAATGTTTTGCTAGATTTATGGTTAAAATTGAACACTTGATAAATGTTTTGCTCGATTTATGGTGAAAATTGAACACTTGATAAATGTTTTGCTAGATTTATGGTTAAAATTGAACACTTGATAAATGTTTTGCTAGATTTATGGTGAAAATTGAACACTTGATAAATGTTTTGCTCGATTTATGGTGAAAATTGAACACTTGATAAATGTTTTGCTAGATTTATGGTTAAAATTGAACACTTGATAAATGTTTTGCTAGATTTATGGTTAAAATTGAATACTTGATAAATGTTTTGCTAGATTTATGGTTAAAATTGAACACTTGATAAATGTTTTGCTAGATTTATGGTTAAAATTGAATACTTGATAAATGTTTTGCTAGATTTATGGTTAAAATTGAACACTTGATAAATGTTTTGCTAGATTTATGGTGAAAATTGAACACTTGATAAATGTTTTGCTAGATTTATGGTTAAAAATGAACACTTGATAAATGTTTTGCTCAATTTATGGTTAAAATTGAACACTTGATAAATGTTTTGCTCAATTTATGGTTAAAATTGAACACTTGATAAATGTTTTGCTAGATTTATGGTTAAAATTGAACACTTGACAAAGGTTTTGCTCGATTTATGGTGAAAATTTCAAACCGTAAGTTATTAGTTTGCTTTTAGCAAACTTTTAATCCCTTTAAAAAATTTATTCAGTTGATTTCATTTAACAGTCTTTACTAAATTTGTAACATAAATTTGAAGCAGTTATAAAATTACGATCTATTTTCTTTAGCGCTAGCTTGTTGTTTTTTTTTTAAGTGGAAATCGCTCCAGACAAGGTATGAAGCCACTTAATGTAGGGAGCTAAAAAAAATACTAGTTCAAGGTAAAAACTAGCCAACGATAAGTGTTAGATAGATAGATTTCTACCCAGAAAACAGCAATTCTTCCCCCTTTGTCAGAGACATCGCTCATGGAATGTGAGGACTAACGAACAAATTAAAGAATTAATACGTTGTCGAGTCAGAACATTTTTGCGGTGGAGACACTTCCGCCAAATCATTTCCCACACTTTTTGAACAGTCAGTGCGTAAACGTCAAGGTGACAAGACGTCATATTCCTGTCTCGACCTTAGCCACGACTTAGGCGAGGCGAGATGAAAGACCCAGACGCAAACCTACTTATTTCTTATAGTACATGCATATCTACTAACCCTAACCCTACTAACCCTAACCCTAACCAACCCTAACCCTATTAACCCTACTAACCCTACTAACCCTAACCCTACTAACCCTAACCAACCCTAACCCTAACCCTATTAACCCTACTAACCCTAACCCTACTAACCCTAACCTGACCCAAATCATTTCCCACACTTTTTGAACAGTCAGTGCGTAAACGTCAAGGTGACAAGACGTCATATTCCTGTCTCGACCTTAGCCACGACTTATAGTACATGCATATCTACTAACCCTAACCCTACTAACCCTAACCAACCCTAACCCTACCCCTAACCCTACTCCTAACAACCCTAACCAACCCTAACCCTACCCCTAACCCTATTAACCCTACTAACCCTAACCCTACTAACCCTACTAACCCTTCTAACCCTACTAACCCTTCTAACCCTAACCCTACTAACCCTACCTCTAACCCTATTAACCCTACTAACCCTAACCAACCCTAACCCTATTAACCATACTAACCCTAACCCTACTAACCCTACCTCTAACCCTATTAACCCTACTAACCCTAACCAACCCTAACCCTATTAACCATACTAACCCTAACCCTACTAACCCTACTAACCCTAACCCTAACCTGACCCAACACGTTTTTTGTATTCTTGTTCACGTAACTCTTTCCGTTGCGTTGATGAACCTGTACGAATAAAATTGATTTAAATTGTAGAAGAGGTTTGTTCTTATAACCAAACTATGGTAACTCGTTTTTCTTCATACACTGCAAGGCCAGAAAGATGGATATCTGGACAGCAACCCTTTCCTACCCCTAACCCTTTCCTATCCCTAACCCTTTCCTCATACAAAACATGACCCCCCCTCCCCCTCCCTACACATTTACGTGCATCTTTCATTGAATTCCTTTTGGGGGTGCGTAATATCAAAAGAAAGACTAACAAAATCTATACAAAAATATATCACTTTTTGGTACTTATGCAGATTAGGACCCAAGCTAACCGACGTCAAGTCGATTTTAGCTTGAATGAAACTCTTCATTACTACCCACTTTTTATTAACAACTTGTTAGGACAACCAAAAATAAAGACGTAGTAGTGAGTAAGGGTTCAGAGTGTCTTAGAACGTTCCATCTGAAGAGAATTATGATTTACTCCGTGTTGAGTATTTATTTACTCCTCTCCAGGAGTTAGGCACAAGGCTAGTTTTATCTTACTCCCACAAGATGTGACCCAAGGTCGGGTCGGGAAAGTGGGGTTTGAAAAGCCAGCGCCCGAGAGGTGAGCACTCTGGCCATTAAAAATTGCCTGGGCAGCCCGTCGGCATTCCCCGGTAGGGGCGCCTCAGGCAGTAAGCAATAAACTTACTCCATTTTGCTGTCGCAGTGTAAATAGGAGACTATCTTATCATTGACCGTAAGACAAACTCCTATCATATTTCGTGTAACAATAAATGGTCGTCAAACGAAAGGAATACAATGTGCTTTTTTAAACAACAACGAAAAATATTTATGTTACCTACACCGTTGGGTGTAGGTTGGCTAAACTTAGGATAGTGCCAGAGTGAAGAAAAGAATCAAGTAAGAATGTTAGTGGGCTGCCGAAAGTCTTCTGGAAGCAATATATCTTCAGTGAAGATAGCTTTGCTCAATGACGAAGGCAGGAGATAGGAAAGAGGACGTCTTTCTTCGTTGTTTCTAGGAATGTCTGACTGCTGTCTGCGATTCCCGAAGGGGGTGGATTTAGTATTTCAAGGATCGGTTGAAATTAGTACATCCTGGAAGCTGATTGGTTGTCGTGTGACCAAATCACCTCACAGGGGCTGCTCTCTGCGATAGAAAATAAATGTCAATGTCTATGACTGCTACAAAGATGCGTGCGATGGTGTGTAAGTTCAGTGGAATAGAAGGCAGTGTGTGTATGTATGCGTGAACTTGTGTCTAAGTGATCTCGTTATGCAGTATGTGTGTATGCTGTCGGTGTGTGTTTAATAGTTTGTAAATGTTTGTTGTTGCGTTTACCGTATAGCCAGGGGATGTGGCTAGTTTTTATGTGCGAACTCATGTTCATTGAGTCTGAAATAGACTGATAAAGAAAGAAAGAAATCTGTGTGTTTGCATTTCATATTACACGTGAAATTATAACATGCGGAGGTGAATATTTCGGCGCTTCTGATTGGCTAAAAGAAGCTGCTGGTTGAGATCTTGTCCACAGTCGATACTTTTAAACACCATTCGCTGGCTCCTGCTATCTCGAAATGCGGGACTGAATGCCCTAAGATCGGGTAAGCAACTTTGGGTGCTGAGAACCCTTTTGCAAAGAGACAGAAAAAAAATGGTTACAATCGAAGAAAAAACTGAATGCAGCTGTATAATGTTCCATTACTACAATGCAGAATCCAGTGAAATCGTCATATCCAATTCCATCGCTTGCGGCGATATCTATTTAACGAATCGTGCACCCGCAGACGATTATGAAGATGAATTTGAAATAAGTACTCAGTAATTACAATAGACGCTACACTTTTCTGTACTTACTCATGAAAGGTGCGGGTTAAGTGGTCTGAGCCTTTGCTATTTATTACATTGTAGTATTTAGTGCACAACAAAACCACTTAAAGAAGGCAACTCCACCAAAGCTATACCCCCCCCCCTACTTCACGAAGCGAGGAAGAGAGAGGGAGGGGGATCAGGATATATCCCTGATGCATATAGAAGAGTACTGCGGCATGTTAAAGTCGTGGTTCGTAACTGTTCCATCACATGTCAGTACACACATTAAACTGGCGGACTCTATGCGAAAGTTCTAATCCCCCCCCCCCCCCAAATTTAGTTTCTAGCTAGACCCCCTCCTCCCCTTCCTCGCCGACATCAGAAAACAAGAGTGCACATACTCACATATCACTAAACGGACTGGATAATGATACACTCGACAACCGAAAACGGACACCGGAGTCTACTTTATTGGTTATAATATAAGATGTAGCTGACCCGATAAAGCTGTGTTTATACTACATATTATTACATACCAGCTCTGCCAATGGAGGGAAGTTTACTTTAGATAAATGTTTTATCTAATACCTTTGAACTGAGAGAGAGAGAGGGGGGAGGGGGAGAGGGGGGAGAGAGAGGAGAGAGAAAGAGAGGGGGAGAAAGAGAGAAAGAAAGCGAGATCGTGCATACGAAAAAGATCAAGATAATGATCTAAATAAAGAGAGATACCCGGGAGGAGGGGGAGGGGGATTATTACCACTTACTAGTATACAATGGAGGTCTGTCATTTATTATTCATCCCGACCGAGTCGAGGTTCATTACCATTACAGCAATCGAACAGCAGTAAAAAAAAAGAAAAATTTTTTTTAAAAAAGACCGGTATTGTCTGGGCCTTCGGGACTGGATTCACGCCGGTCTATCGGTTGTCCGTCCTGTGCAGTTCTAGGAGGTGCACCCTCCCAGGCTTTGCCTTCTCACCCTTTGAGAAGGGGTTAGTTTATTGCTAATCGCCTGGGGCGCCGCTAACGGGGAATACCGACGGGGCAGCCCAGGCAATTTTTAAATGGCCAGAGTGCTCAAATTCTGAGCGTTGGTTCCCCCCCACCCCCACTTTCCCGACCTTGTGTCACATCTTACCTTGTGGGAGGGAGATAAATAGAAGCAGTAACAAATGTTCAAATCTTCTCTTCTTAGCTTATATATAAAGTAAAGCCGGTCTATTCACTGTTTCTTTGGCGTTAATAGCTTTTTTAATACAAAGTAGATACTCAATTCTGTTTCGCAAATCACTTATCGCAAATATCAATCCGTGTCCTTAAAAAAGAAAAACCGTATTTCCAATCGATTTTTATATTTAATATTGTTCGATATTTTTTTATTTTTTTATTAGAGCCATTATAAAGTGAGTGGGAGGAGCTAACGGTCCCACGGTCTTACTCCTTCTGCTGCCACATAAAAAAAAAACCGGAACATGTTTAGTAACAAACAATACGTGGCGATTTGCCGTTATTTGACGGTCGCATTAAATAATAATAATAATAATAATAATAATAATAATAATAATAATAATAATATCAAAATACATTTTGTATTATATAACGTTAAAAAATAATATATTATTTAATTTGATTTTAATAAGGCAGACCAGAAGTACTCCTGACTCGAAGTCCGCAATAAACAGTGGTCGATCAAAATTCGCTCCTGATATTTCTATTTTGGTTGAAAATAAGTATTCAAATAGGTGTTAAATAAAATCAGAAAAAGCTTTGTACTCATTTTTATTTTAAATAATTTCTTTTACAAAAATAAGTATTCAAATAGGTGTTAAATAAAATCAGGAAAAGCTTTTTACTCATTTTTATTTTAAATAATTTCTTTTACAAAAATAAGTAATCAAATAGGTGTTAAATAAAATCAGGAAAAGTGTTATACTCATTTTTATCTTAAATAATTTCTTTTATAAAAATAAGTAATCAAATAGGTGTTAAATATAACCAGGAAAAGCTTTGTACTCATTTTTATTTTAATAAATTCCTTTTACAAAAATAAGTATTCAAATAGGTGTTAAATAAAATCAGGAAAAGCTTTGTACTCATTTTTATTTTATTAAATTCCTTTTACAAAAATAAGTATTCAAATAGGTGTTAAATATAACCAGGAAAAGCTTTGTACTCATTTTTATTTTAATAAATTCCTTTTACAAAAATAAGTATTCAAATAGGTGTTAAATATAACCAGGAAAAGCTTTGTACTCATTTTTATTTTAATAAATTCCTTTTATAAAAATAAGTATTCAAATAGGTGTTAAATAAAATCAGGAAAAGTGTTATACTCATTTTTATTTTAAATAATTTCTTTTACAAAAATAAGTATTCAAATAGGTGTTAAATAAAATCAGGAAAAGTGTTATACTCATTTTTATTTTAAATAATTTCTTTTATAAAAATAAGTAATCAAATAGGTGTTAAATAAAATCAGGAAAAGCTTTTTACTCATTTTTATTTTAAATAATTTCTTTTACAAAAATAAGTAATCAAATAGGTGTTAAATAAAATCAGGAAAAGTGTTATACTCATTTTTATCTTAAATAATTTCTTTTATAAAAATAAGTAATCAAATAGGTGTTAAATAAAATCAGGAAAAGCTTTTTACTCATTTTTATTTTAAATAATTTCTTTTACAAAAATAAGTATTCAAATAGGTGTTAAATAAAATCAGGAAAAGTGTTATACTCATTTTTATCTTAAATAATTTCTTTTATAAAAATAAGTAATCAAATAGGTGTTAAATATAACCAGGAAAAGCTTTGTACTCATTTTTATTTTAATAAATTCCTTTTACAAAAATAAGTATTCAAATAGGTGTTAAATAAAATCAGGAAAAGTGTTATACTCATTTTTATCTTAAATAATTTCTTTTATAAAAATAAGTAATCAAATAGGTGTTAAATATAACCAGGAAAAGCTTTGTACTCATTTTTATTTTAATAAATTCCTTTTACAAAAATAAGTATTCAAATAGGTGTTAAATAAAATCAGGAAAAGTGTTATACTCATTTTTATTTTAAATAATTTCTTTTACAAAAATAAGTATTCAAATAGGTGTTAAATAAAATCAGGAAAAGCTTTTTACTCATTTTTATTTTAAATAATTTCTTTTACAAAAATAAGTAATCAAATAGGTGTTAAATAAAATCAGGAAAAGCTTTTTACTCATTTTTATTTTAAAGAATTTCTTTTACAAAAATAAGTATTCAAATAGGTGTTAAATAAAATCAGGAAAACTTTTGTACTCATTTTTATTTTAAATAATTTCTTTTACAAAAATAAGTATTCAAATAGGTGTTAAATAAAATCAGGAAAAGTGTTATACTCATTTTTATTTTAAATAATTTCTTTTATAAAAATAAGTATTCAAATAAGTGTTAAATAAAATCAGGAAAAGTTTTGTACTCATTTTTATTTTAAATAATTTCTTTTACAAAAATAAGTATTCAAATAGGTGTTAAATAAAATCAGGAAAAGCTTTGTACTCATTTTTATTTTAAAGAATTTCTTTTACAAAAATAAGTATTCAAATAGGTGTTAAATAAAACCAGGAAAAGTTTTGTACTCATTTTTATTTTAATAAATTCCTTTTACAAAAATAAGTATTCAAATAGGTGTTAAATAAAATCAGGAAAAGTGTTATACTCATTTTTATTTTAAATAATTTCTTTTACAAAAATAAGTATTCAAATAGGTGTTAAATTAAATCAGGAAAAGTTTTGTACTCATTTTTATTTTAAATAATTTCTTTTATAAAAATAAGTAATCAAATAGGTGTTAAATAAAATCAGGAAAAGCTTTGTACTCATTTTTATTTTAAATAATTTCTTTTACAAAAATAAGTAATCAAATAGGTGTTAAATAAAATCAGGAAAAGCTTTGTACTCATTTTTATTTTAAATAATTTCTTTTACAAAAATAAGTAATCAAATAGGTGTTAAATAAAATCAGGAAAAGCTTTGTACTCATTTTTATTTTAAATAATTTCTTTTACAAAAATAAGTAATCAAATAGGTGTTAAATAAAATCAGGAAAAGTTTTGTACTCATTTTTATTTTAAATAATTTCTTTTACAAAAATAAGTAATCAAATAGGTGTTAAATAAAATCAGGAAAAGTTTTGTACTCATTTTTATTTTAAATAATTTCTTTTACAAAAATAAGTAATCAAATAGGTGTTAAATAAAATCAGGAAAAGCTTTGTACTCATTTTTATTTTAAATAATTTCTTTTACAAAAATAAGTAATCAAATAGGTGTTAAATAAAATCAGGAAAAGCTTTGTACTCATTTTTATTTTAATAAATTCCTTTTACAAAAATAAGTATTCAAATAAGTGTTAAATAAAATCAGGAAAAGTTTTGTACTCATTTTTATTTTAAATAATTTCTTTTATAAAAATAAGTAATCAAATAGGTGTTAAATAAAATCAGGAAAAGTGTTATACTCATTTTTATTTTAAATAATTTCTTTTACAAAAATAAGTATTCAAATAGGTGTTAAATAAAATCAGGAAAAGTTTTGTACTCATTTTTATTTTAAATAATTTCTTTTATAAAAATAAGTATTCAAATAGGTGTTAAATAAAATCAGGAAAAGTTTTGTACCTATTTTTATTTTAAATAATTTCTTTTATAAAAATAAGTAATCAAATAGGTGTTAAATAAAATCAGGAAAAGTTTTGTACTCATTTTTATTTTAAATAATTTCTTTTATAAAAATAAGTAATCAAATAGGTGTTAAATAAAATCAGGAAAAGCTTTGTACTCATTTTTATTTTAAATAATTTCTTTTACAAAAATAAGTATTCAAATAGGTGTTAAATTAAATCAGGAAAAGTTTTATACTCATTTTTATTTTAAATAATTTCTTTTACAAAAATAAGTATTCAAATAGGTGTTAAATAAAATCAGAAAAATCTTTGTACTCATTTTTATTTTAAATAATTTCTTTTACAAAAATAAGTATTCAAATAGGTGTTAAATAAAATGAGGAAAAGCTTTGTACCTATTTTTATTTTAAATAATTTCTTTTACAAAAATAAGTATTCAATTAAGTGGTTTTATTTTCTTTCGGAAAATGCAATAAAATGATTTTGTTGTTAGATATTTTGGGGTGAAATAATCAAAAAAGTTGTTTTATTTTCTTTCGGAAAATGTAACAAAATGTTTTTGCTTTTTTTATATTTGGGGGGGGGGCTAATCAAATAGGTAGTTTGAATTTTTTTCGGAAATATAATAGAATGTTTTTGTCAACAGTTAAGTATAGAGAAAATGAAACTACCGAATGCAGGGAATATGAAAAAAATCTCACCGGAAGTTATATTACCGATGAAGTTTAATAGCAGGAACTAATTTTAACTGAACACTGTTTACTGCAGACTTCGAGTCGGGAGAGTACTTCTGGTTTGCTTTTTAACAAATACTATAGTAATTTTTATGAAACAAAAAGAAAATTAAATGCATATTCACTACATATGAAGCCATTAACTGTTTGCAGGTCTGGATCTTCCGACATAAGTGATAATTTACACTTCGTTAATATTCGAAACTAATCTTTGAAATAATCGATCTTAAAATGATATTTTCAAATGGACAGTTTAAAACATTTAAAATCACTTTCAGATTTCCCACGCCATGACGAAAAATCATTGTGGCGAATGCACAATGTTTACGCCGTACAATCGATATTCGAAAGTGATCTTTAAGAAATTTCTGCTTAGAATTAACAATTAAACTTGACAATTAAAATTAATTTCTGATTAGAATTAACAATTAAAATTGACAATTCGAAAGTAATTTCTGCTTAGAATTAAAAAGTAAAATTGACAATTCAAAAGTAATTTCTGCTTAGAATTAACCATTAAAATTGACAATTCTAAAGTATTTCTGCTTAGAATTAACAATTAAAATTGACAATCTGAAAGTAATTTCTGCTTAGAATTAACAATTCAAATCGACAATTCGAAAGTAATTTCTGCTTAAAATTAATTAAACTTAACAATTCGAAAGTAATATCTGCTTAGAAGTAATTACAATTGACAATTCGAAAGTAATTTCTGCTTAGAACTAACAATTAAACTTGACAATTCTAATTAATTTCTGCTTAGAATTAACAACTAAAATTGACAATTCGAAAGTAATTTCTGCTTAGAATTAACCATCAAAATTGACAATTCGAATTAATGTCTGATTAGAATTAACAATTAAAATAGACTATTCGAAAGTAATTTCTGCTTAGAATTAACGATTAAAATTGACAATTTGAAAGTAATTTCTGCTTAGAATTAACAATTAAAATTGACGATTCGAAAGTAATTTCTGATTAGAATTAACCATTAAAATTGACAATTCGGAAGAAATTTCTGCTTAGAATTAAAAAGTAAAATGACAATTCTAATTAATTTCTGATTAGAATTAACAATTAAAATTAACAATTCGAAAGTAATTTCTGCTTAGAATTAAAAAGTAAAATTGACAATTCGAATTAATGTCTGATTAGAATTAACAATTAAAATTGACTATTCGAAAGTAATTTCTGATTAGAATTAAAAATTAACAATTTGAAAGTAATTTCTGCTTAGAATTAACAATTAAAATTGACAATTCGAATTAATTTCTTATTAGAATTAAAAATTAACAATTTGAAAGAAATTTCTGCTTAGAATTAACAACTAAAATTGACAATTCGAATTAGTTTCTGCTTAGAATAAACAATTAAAATTGACAATTAAAATTTATTTCTGCTTAGAATTAACAATTAAAATTGACAATTCGGAAGTTATTTCTTCTTAGAATTAAAGAGTAAAATTGACAATCTGAAAGTAATTTCTGATTAGAATTAACCATTAACATTGACAATTCGAAAGTAATTTCTGCTTAGAATTAATTAAACTTGACAATTCGAAAGTAATATCTGCTTAGAAGTAATTAAAATTGACAATTCGAAAGTAATTTCTGCTTAGAACTAACAATTAAACTTGACAATTCTAATTAATTTCTGCTAAGAATTAACAACTAAAATTGACAATTCGAAAGTAATTTATGCTTGGAAGTAACAATTAAAATTGACTATTCGAAAGTAATTTCTGCTTAGAATTAAAAATTAAAATTGACAATTCGAATTAGTTTCTGATTAGAATTAAAAATTAACAATTTGAAAGAAATTTCTGCTTAGAATTAACAACTAAAATTGACAATTCGAATTAGTTTCTGCTTAGAATAAACAATTAAAATTGACAATTAAAATTTATTTCTGCTTAGAATTAACAATTAAAATTGACAATTCGGAAGTTATTTCTTCTTAGAATTAAAGAGTAAAATTGACAATCTGAAAGTAATTTCTGATTAGAATTAACCATTAACATTGACAATTCGAAAGTAATTTCTGCTTAGAATTAATTAAACTTGCCAATTCGAAAGTAATTTCTGCTTAGAATTAAAAATTAAAATTGACAATTCGAATTAGTTTCTGATTAGAATTAAAAATTAACAATTTGAAAGTAATTTCTGCTTAGAATTAACAACTAAAATTGACAATTCGAATTAGTTTCTGCTTATTCTAAGCAGAAACAATTAAAATTGACAATTAAAATTAATTTCTGCTTGGAATTAACCATTAAAATTGACAATTCGGAAGAAATTTCTGCTTAGAATTAAAAAGTAAAATTGACAATCTGCAAGTAATTTCTGATTAGAATTAAGCATTAAAATTGACAATTCGAAAGTAATTTCTGCTTAGAATTAATTAAACTTGACAATTCGAAAGTAATATCTGCTTAGAAGTAATTAAAATTGACAATTCGAAAGTAATTTCTGCTTAGAACTAACAATTAAACTTGACAATTCTAATTAATTTCTGCTTAGAATTAACAACTAAAATTGACAATTCGAAAGTAATTCTGCTTAGAAGTTAAAAGTAAAATTGACAATTCGAATTAATGTCTGATTAGAATTAACAATTAAAATTGACTATTCGAAAGTAATTTCTGCTTAGAATTAACAATTAAAATTGACAATTCGAATTAGTTTCTGATTAGAATTAAAATTGACAATTTGAAAGTAATTTCTGCTTAGAATTAACAACTAAAATTGACAATTCGAATTAGTTTCTGCTTAGAATAAACAATTAAAATCGACAATTTAAATTAATTTTTGCTTAGAATTAACAATTAAAATTGACAATTCGAAAGTAATTTCTGCTTAGAATTAACAATTAAAATTGACAATTCGAAAGTAATTTCTGATTAGAATTAACCATTAAAATTGACAATTCGGAAGAAATTTCTGCTTAGAATTAAAAAGTAAAATTGACAATCTGCAAGTAATTTCTGATTAGAATTAACAATTAAAATTGACAATTCAAATTAATTTCTGCTTAAAATTAACAATTAAAATTGATAATTCAAAAGTAATATCTGATTGGAATTAACAATTAAAATTAACAATTCGAAAGTAATATCTGCTTATAATTAACAATTAAAATTTACAATTCGAAACAATTAAAATTGACAATTTTAATCTAATATCTGCTTAGAATTAAAAATTAAACTTGACAATTCGAAAGTAATATCTGCTTAGAATTAAAGATTCATAAGTTTTTATCGAGTATTATTTGTGCTCCTATTTTTCCATATCAAAAATTCTAATCAAAAATTTTTTTCGAATGCGCAGTTTAAATTTCATGCGGTTACAAAGAAAAATCATTTGTGGCGAAGATACGGTACAATGTTTATACCTTACGAAAAATCGAGTATTAAAGTTCCTTCGTTCTCCTATTTTGCCCTATAACCATTCTAATAATAATTACTTTTGATGGGCAGTTTAAAGGATTTTAAATTGCTTTCAAAGTTCCCACAGCAACGAAGAAAAATCATCGTGGCGATCGTTTAATTAAAAAGAAAACTCGAAAGTATTTATGAGATTCAAATGTCAACATGTTCGATTGATTTTATTACTAAATAATTTTTTTATATAAAATTGTTTCGTTGAATTAGCTTTCCAAAAATGTAAATATTTTCTTACAAAATATTAGATAAAGAACAAAAAATGAAACAAAAACGAAACTTAAAAGACTACCGGGCAACGCTGGGTAGGGATGGCTAGCATATAAATAAATGAACGTATGTGGGTGTGGATTTGTCTTTCTCAAATAAATCTGACAAAAATGGTGATGAATTATAAATGGGAATTCAGAAGTCTATGACTAAACTCCAAACGTAAAACAGACAATAAAAAAAAAACTCAGTTCGGTTCAATTCCTGTAGAAGCACAAAAAAAAAACCTGAACGAAAATAATTCAGCTCACCGTAGAATCTCATTCGACACTCTCTTTTTCCCATCTCGCTTATTCTCATTTTTCTTCTCTTTTTATTAGCAGATTTTCCCTCAGTTAATTCCGAAAAAAACATAATCCACTGGCTCACTATTTGTCATTATAATTAAATCTATTATTACTGTGCAGCAACCAGTAGATTTGTTACTTCGGGGTTGTGAGTTCAATCCTCACTAGAAAACTAGTAAGCCAAAACTTATTTCCCTTTACATCTGCAAGCCAGGCAACGGCAGACCCTCTTACTGCGGGGATGAACTAAGTCCGGGCCACCTCCATCGCTCGATTCTGGCTCAAGATCATCAATTCCGCCACATGAATATAACGATGTCGGCGATAACCATTTGCTAGTAAAATCAAGGCCAAGAGCATCCATCACTTTGATTGCAACAGTCTGATGTAACAAGATGCGATTCACCTGGGTTCAAATGAAATGAACTCCTATAAAAAGAAAAACAACCCTATTCTATATTCTAAATGAATAACAAGCAATTGATTTCACGTTCAGTTTCAGTACACCATGCGTATTAAATGAACAAATTATCTGTAAAAAAATGCCCCTAGTCGATGGGGATTTCTCAAAACAATGTATGGATATATATTCTCTAGGTACGTGCAAACTCAATGGCCGATTCCCAAAATGAAAAAAAAACATTTTGACCCCCCCCCCCCCCCTTCACTTAAAAATACACTAAAATTCAGGAAATCAACCAATTTTACTGAAATTTTCAATATTTATTAATCAACAATCACGGAATATAATGAAACCATTATTTTTTTTTAAATTTTAGTGAAAATGTATTACTTTTTAAAAAGAAAATACACCTTTACTAAAGTTATATTTTTATATATTAATAAAAAAAATGCATGATTTTTTAAATGTTGCTTATGTAAATAAAGCATCGTAGATGTTAACAATTAATATTTTTTCAAAATATTTCGTATATATTACGAAAAAGGCCAGTAAATACCGTGTTAATAAAATCACTATAACTCGAAGAAAAATTAATTTTTTGAATTAGCGATATTATTATTGAATAAAGCATTGTTTAATCAATATTTTCACCAAAAACATAATTTCACAAAATATTTTATGTGATTTTAATGATTAGAGTTTCTGGAAAAATAAAAGATGCGACATAATTATATTTCCCTTTCATACATGAACGTGGCATCATCAGCGCAAGAAATTTTTTTTATAATCTTGAAAATAGACCAAAAATTGACAAATTTTAGATCCAGGAACTTAACGAAAAATATAATTTAAAAAATTGAATAATTTATACTTACGATGAACTTTCGTTAGTATGGTAATAACCAGGTGGGATTAGCCTTCCAACAATCACTCACTTTTACACCGCACTCAAATTTTTTTTTTTTTTTAGAGATTCAACAATTTCGTTTATTTTTCACAATTCATCGTCAATTATTTGGAAAGATTTGTATTCGTTTTGTCTTTTTTTCATTAATAAATATTTAAGTTAAAAACAATTATTTATTAATAAATAAAGAGAATTCAAACATGACATTTTCTTTCAAAATTGAATTCTGTTTATCAATAAATAACTGTTTTAACTTTTTTTCAATGAATAAATTGTCAGTGCAGTCATTGACTTTAATTTACTTTTTCACACTTAAAATTAAAAAAATAAAAAACACTTTATTTTTAAAAGAATCAATGTAATTTATCGTTACGACACGTTAAGAATAAATCGAGTAACTAAAGTTTTAAATCATGTAAAACAAAAATTGATAAAATTGACGCAGTTCGTAACGTAAAAATATTTTTAACATTTAAAAAATAGTTTTATTTCAAATTCTAAGGAAAAACATTGGTAAACAGACGTCATCAATAATTTCAGAGTATTACGAAATTAAAATCTGAACCTTTTCAGTTAAAAATAATTGCGTACACTCACAAATAATTAAATAAGCATTTCCTTTTTTATTATAACAAAATAAGGGTACTTGAATTTGTTTATAACCTTAAAAAGAATTAAAAAATTAATGGATAATAATTTTTCAACTTCTATAAACTATTATTACATTTTTATATATAAAGTTAAAAATGATAAATTATGACATTTTTGTCTTCCATATATTTTGCATAGCGATAGTCAATTTGTAAACAACGTCCTTTTCCGATTAAGTTATGGCGGATTTTACTCATTTATCACATTTGAAGGGATAATTTTGCTAATTTTTAGTTAAACGTGGGATTTATTTATTTTTAATTCAGGGTCTTATGACTTTAATTTAATAATTATCTTTGAAATAGTTCCCAAAAACTTATATTTATCTTTTAAGGGATTTTTACAAGTAATTTTTTCATAGTTCAAAATTCATTGAATTTTAGGGGGGTTTTGACCGTCGTAATTACATATTTTATTATAATTTATTTTTCACACGTAAATATGCAGTTTTTATCGTTTAGAGATTAAGTTTAGGGTTTTATCATTCAAACACAATCAAAGTTTACACGGAAACTAATTAAATAATTAATGATAAGCGCTTTTTAATAAGCATAGTCCGTACAAGAAGCGGCCATTTTTGCACATACCTAATATCTTCTAATATCGATGACATTAACGATCTATTGCAATTTGCAATTTGCAATAAAAATAATGAAATGGCGCAAGAAATTATACAAAAAGCCATATGCAATCGAGACGAACAAACGAGCAAGGCGGAAGTGATAGAAAGCCCGCAAAATTTCAAGCACCAACTCAACACTACGTCATCAACTGTCACTATTATGGTTACAATCATCAGAAAAATAAGTGCCCAGCATTTCACAAGATATGTAATTTGAAAGAAAGTTCTGCTTAGAATTAAAAAGTAAATTTGACAATTCGAATTAATTTCTGCTTAGAATTAACAATTAAAATAAACAATTCGAATTAATTTCTGATTAGAATTAACAATTAAAATAAACAATTCGAAAGTAATTTCTGTTTAGAATTAACAATTAAATTTGACAATTCGAATGTAATATCTGCTTAGAATTAACAATTAAAATTAGCAATTCGAAAGTAATATCTGTTTAGAATTAACAATTAAATTTGACAATTCGAATGTAATATCTGCTTAGAATTAACAATTAAAATTAGCAATTCGAAAGTAATATCTGCTTAGAATTAATTAAAATTGACAATTCGAAAGTAATTTCTGTTTAGAATTAATTAAACGTGACAATTCTAAGGTAATTTAGGCTTAGAATTAACAACTAAAAGTGACAATTCGGACGTAATTTCGCGAAATTTCAAGCGCCAACTCAACACTTTGTCACCAACTGTCACTATTGTGGTTATAATCATCAAAAAAATAAGTGCCCAGCATTTCACAAGATATGTGGAAAAATGCACAAAAAAGGACACTATGCAAAAATGTGAAAATCAAGAAAATTTGTGCATAAAGTAGAGACACATTTCGACGATGAATCAGACGACAACGCACACGAACTCAAAATGATCACTTCAAATAAATCCCTCGTGCACAAAATTGAAAAGTTCGAGACTCCGAAAGGCGTCCGACTGAATTCAAAGTAAATAACTCGAACATAATATTCAAAACTGATATTGGAGCTGACGTGACAGTTTTGCCATTCCGAGTATATAAAACTATTAGACCAAAACCCCAACTACAAAAAACAGTGACTCGATTGTCAGCATACAACAACACAGCGATAAAAGTGCTAGGGAAATGCACAGCAAGTGTTAAACACAAGAGAGTAACGAAGCAAGAAAAATTCATTGTTGCTAAAAACCAAATCGGACGCTGTTATAGATGCACAGACAGCTCAAGATCTAAACCTAATTCACAGAATCTTAAAAATAAATTCGTCGAACGCAAACGATATAACAACACAAAAAAAACACGAAAACTGCTTCGGAGAAATCGGCATGTTACCAATTACCCATCATATTACAGTGAGTCTTCATATAACTCCTGTAATTCATCCACCAAGATCGGTCCCTTTTTAAACTGGTATTGTCCTGGCCTTTGGGTCTGGATTTACGCCGGTCTATTGGGGGTTGTCTGGTCCTGTGCAGTTCTAGGAGGTGCACCCTCCCAGGCTTTGCCTCCCCTCTTTGTGGAGGAGTAAGTTTATTGCTTACTGTCTGAGGCGCCCCTACCGGGGAATGCCGACGGGGCTGCCCAGGCTATTTTTAAATGGTCAAAATTGCTCACCTCTCGAGCGCTGGCTTATCTAATCCCACTTTCCCGACCTTGTGTCACATCTTACCTTGTGGGAGGTAGATAAATAGTAGATCGGTCCCTTTTTCTATAAGGGAAAAACTCAAAAAAAGGAATTAAAAATATGACAGAATTGGGTATCATAAAACCCGTTAATGAACCAACAGGCTGGGTGAATTCACTAGTAATTGTTGAAAAGGCGAACGGAAAACTCTGACTTTGTTTAGATTTTTAGGGTCTAAACAAAGTCATAAAAAGGCAACACTTCAAGCTCCCTATAACGGAGGATATCTTTGCACTGATGCATAATCCAAAATATTTCTCGAAACTCGATGCATCTAATGGATACTGGCAAATTGCAGTTCACGAGGAAAACTCCTACTTACTAATATTTAGCACACCTTTTGAAAGATATCGGTTCACTCGATTACCTTATGGAATTAACAGCGCCAGTGAAGTTTTCCAAAAGAAAATCGCAAAAATAATAGAAGGCATAGAAGAAATAAAAAATTCACAAGATGATATTATAATCTGGTCCAGCACTTTAGAAGAACACACAAATAGACTGCAACAAGTTTTCGAACGAATCCGAAATCACGGATTAAAATTAAATAAATCAAAGTGTATCTTCAACGCATTACAAATAACGTTCCTTGGGCATCTAATAACCAGCGAAGGGATAAAACAAGATCCAACCAAAGTGGAAGCGATCATTCACATGTCACTACCTACACGCAAAAAAGAACTACAAAGATTCCTAGGCATGACAAATTACATATGTAAATTCTTACCAAACTACTCCGAAGTTACAGCACCATTACGACAGCTTCTGTAGAATGATACTTTATGGTAATTTGACAAACCTCAAATCGAAGCAATAAAAAAGATAAAAGAAATGATTACCAGAAAACCAGTACTACAATAATTCTATGATCCAGATCTACCAGTAAAAAATAACTACAGATGCTAGTAAGCATGGACTAGGATCTATACTCGAGCAGAAACACAACGAAAGATGGTTACCTGTTTCGTTTGCATCTCGTGCAACAACGCAAGCGGAACAAAACTACTGTCCGATTGAGAGCGAAACTCTCAGTATAGTTTTTGCATGCAGAAAATGTCATCAGTTCATATATGGAACTCATTTCACAATCGAAAACGACCATAAACCGTTGAAACAAGTATTCAAAAAAAATCAATCACTAAATGCAACGAAAGATGGTTACCTGTTTCATTTGCATCTCGTGCAACAACGCAAGCGGAACAAAACTACTGTCCGATTGAGATTTCTATTAGCATTACAAAGACACGATTTTGATCTGAATTACATACCTGGTAAAGAATCAATTGTTGCAGATACTCTATCTCGTGCATATCTCGAACAAAAGACTCCACAAGTATCAGACGAGGATATGAAATCGCACATAGATGCAGTAATTAAAAATTACCCCATAATCGACACTAAATTAAACGAGTATAAAAAATCTACTGCAGATGACCCATCACTTCAAACACTCATCATATATACTAGAACAGAATGGCCCTCAAAGGATAAAATACCAACAAACATTACACCATTCGCCTCTGGTTTTTTTTAAACATAGTTCACCCCAAACAAGGCAGGCCGCCACTGTAGACGTAAGGGGCTACTGAGAAAAAAGAAAAGGGAGAAGGTTGGGCGGGGCAACCTAAATTGGGATCTGCACAGCGAGATGTCTGTTTACATTAGTTTTAAATTTCTGCATGTCAGTACCGTCGGGGAAACAGGGACAGGAAGGGAGTTCCAGAGGCCAGCAGCACAAGGATAGAAGCTATTTCAGTAGAAAGCTCTCCGGCATCTGGGTACCTCCTCTGTTCGTGATGAGATATCAATCGTTAATGGTCTCGTTTTAAAAGGTTCAAAAATCATTGTACCTAAGTCATTACGTAGAGAAGCTATACAGGAAATACATACCGGACATATTGGTATCGAAAAGTGCACAGAGCGAACCAAGGAATGTATATACTGGCACGGAATTAACGCTTAAATCAAAGACATGATTTACACATTCTCATACTGCATCGATTACAAAAATTCAACAATCAGCCGAACCACTAATACATCATAAAATACCTACCATACCATGGACCAAAGTAGGTACAGACATATTTCACCTATATGGAAATTCGTATGTCACAATCATTGACTACACAAGATTCTTTGATTTACACGAAATAAAATATTGCCAGTCAAAAACTGTAATAAAAAATAAAATAAACTTTTGCCAAATTCGGCATTCCACAAACAGTTGTCAATGGCAACGGTCCAGAATTCAATTCGGCTGAATTTAAAGAATTTGCAAAAAAGTGTCATTTTCATCACACGAAAACAAGTCCACATTATCACCAAGCAAACGGTATGGTTGAGAGGAATATTCAGACAATTAAAAAGACGTTAAAAAAATCATTCAAAAGTGGCGAAGAACATCAATTATCGCTCTTAGCATTACGCACGACAAAATTACAGAATGGTTCTCCATCTCCTGCAAATCAAATGATGAATAGAACATTGAGAACAAATCTCCCAAACATACAACACGAGAAAATTGTTCTCAGGCCACACGAGCAGAAAAAAATCCAAAACTACAAAAGAACTCCCAGAATTAAAACCACACGATACGGTTAGAATTAAGTTCGATAACAATTGGTTTAGAAGGAGTAAAATAATTAAGAAACGAGAACAACCTCGCTCATATTTAGTAGCAACAGAAGACGGTAAGACAGTCAAACGGAACAGACAACACCTCTTTGAAACAAAAGAAAACATTTGCATAAACGAAGAAGTAGATTATGAAAATATAATTCCATATTTCGAAAACACGCATGAAAAAACAAAAACAGCACAAAATTCAACAGTCCAAAGTGACAAAACCACCAAAAGTGAATGACGAGTAATCCTCCCCATAGGTACAGAGAAATATTTTTAAAAATATATTTAAAGTTTTTTTTTAAAAGGAAGATGTTGATATCTGTATCATCATCATCATCATCATCATCATATATACATACACAAGCCAATTAGCGTCGCCCAGTTATTTCCTTTGTTACAAAGACAATTGGAATTCTCCTGATTGTGTAAATTTCAGTCTAATAAAAATCTCTTGTCTTATAGCACGTCTTTACATCTCCCCCTCTCGATCTTTCAATACCATTCCTTTCCGTTCATGCTTGAGATATATATATATATATATATATATATATATATATATATATATAACAACAGCAGCACACACTTAACCCACCGATCCATCTACTGCCAGAAACACCTCTCGAAGTCTTTTTTTGGAACGATGTTCATCTCTGCCGTCACGTTCCGCATTATCTATTTTTTCGGACCCTCTCAACAACAGCTGCACTCCGAGCAGTTTGGGGCCTGCCAGAACGCTGGTCACTCTCTGCTGATGTACGGCCATTTTTGAATCGGTTGAACCACTCCTTAATTTGTGTTACACATCGTATCTTCTCCAAACACCTGCTGAATCTAACGAAATAGATATGAAGTTTTATTCACGAGAACACTGGAACAAAATGAAGATAGTACAATGGGCAGATTCATGTCGGTTAGACGAAATAATATCCTGGAGTTCCTCTACCTGTCTACCGTTGGCCTAGGTAGAGAACGCAGGATATACGTCTTGGCTGTTTGAGAGATAAACTGGAACTGAAGATCCGCGTGGTGTGGCTTTCGCGCCAAAAAGATTTATTGCGTATGAATCTAGTAACATACGTCCACAAAGTAAAGAGGTGATGATTACATAATCCACAAGCTGAATTACAATCTCACTGCCAGTACCATAGACCAATATAAAATAGTTTGTTCATGCAACTTCTATAGTTGGTTTCTCTACCCTACGACATATTTGCAATCAAATTTCTGAGCCCCTCTTCTCGTTTGGCAGGAACATATATATATATATATATACATATATATATATATATATGAAGCAATCCAACAAAAGATATAAGCGTCAACTAATATCTTATAATTGAACTTTCTACATTATTTGATTTATTTATCATTAACATTGAATATTGACACATTTCGCAACTGGATAACTTTGTCAGCTCCTTCAATTTCACGTATAAGGACTGCTGTTTATAACTTGGAGTAATGTCTTTCCTGATTATGTTTCTCAATTTGTATGACCTGGATGGATTGTATGGATTCAACAAAAAGTATGTTTTTGGGTTGATATATTTGATGTTATGTATTTTTATGTATTTGTATATAATTTTATATATTTTCAAAGCGTAATTTTATTACCTGTAGTGTTATAACTGCGGTAATGGTCCTCTGAAGAGAAGAATTATCTTTGAAAACTCATGAGCTAAGGACTTAAGGATACTTTGCTTGAACTTTGAATTCTAATAAAATTTGATTGACACCTTATTTTATTACTTCATTTTATATTATAATATATATATATAAAATATTTGTTGTTGTTTATTATCTATGTACGTATACGTTTCGTCCCTTTTCAATCAGGACTCATCAGCATAGAGATATGACTATTCACTACCGGTCGTACGATTCGAAACCCTGGATTACAAGTATTTTTCAACTTACATTACTATATATATATATATATATATATATATATATATATAGAGAGAGAGAGAGAGAGAGAGAGAGAGAGAGAGAGAGAGATTGGTGTCATTTGGGGTAGATCACACAGCCAGTCTACTTGAAAGTGACGGCTGTTTTATCACTGAACATAAAATCCTACTGACCATGGGGGCTCTTATCTGGAATAGACATTACCTCTGTAAGATTTTGAGTGGTCTGACCTCCTAGCATGAACCTCTGTTTTAAAGAGGAAATCACTTTTTACAAATGGTCCAGTCAATTTCTGATATGTTATAACCGTGACCCAGATATTTTCCCATCACCTGACTGTCGTCTGTAGCATGCACCTATGCACCCAACTAAACATGCACCTATGCACCCAACTAAACATGCACCTATGCACCCAAATAAACATGCATCTATGCACCCAACTAAACGTGCATCTATGCACCCAACTAAACGTGCATCTATGCACCCAACTAAACGTGCATCTACGAACCCAACTAAACGTGCATCTATGCACCCAACTAAACGTGCATCTACGAACCCAACTAAACATGCACCTACGAACCCAACTAAACATGCATCTATGAACCCAACTAAACATGCATCTATGAACCCAACTAAACATGCACCTACGAACCCAACTAAACATGCATCTATGCACCCAACTAAACATGCACCTATGAACCCAACTAAACATGCATCTATGAACCCAACTAAACATGCATCTACAAACCCAACTAAACATGCATCTATGAACCCAACTAAACATGCATCTACGCACCCAACTAAACATGCATCTATGAACCCAACTAAACATGCATCTACAAACCCAACTAAACATGCATCTACGAACCCAACTAAACATGCACCTATGAACCCAACTAAACATGCACCTATGAACCCAACTAAACATGCACCTATGAACCCAACTAAACATGCATCTATGAACCCAACTAAACATGCACCTATGAACCCAACTAAACATGCATCTACGAACCCAACTAAACATGCATCTATGAACCCAACTAAACATGCATCTATGAACCCAACTAAACATGCACCTATGAACCCAACTAAACATGCATCTATGAACCCAACTAAACATGCATCTATGAACCCAACTAAACATGCATCTATGCACCCAACTAAACATGCAGCTATGCACCCAACTAAACATGCATCTATGCACCCAACTAAACATGCATCTATGCACCCAACTAAACATGCATCTATGCACCCAACTAAACATGCATCTATGAACCCAACTAAACATGCATCTATGCACCCAACTAAACATGCAGCATTGTGCATGTTCACAGAAAATCTATAAACAGAAAAGACAATGTTTTACTTGATTTGATTTGATTTATAACTTTCAAGACATTGGTGGTTCAGGGATGGGAGCAGCAGGATTAGACAGAGGTTTTCATTCACATTCACAGGGAAAAACCGATTTTGCCTGCCAGTATATATAAGAGAGAATGGTAGTATTTTTAAGCATTGCTGGGAATTGTAATAACTGTATTAAGAAGGCTGAAAGCAATGCAGAGAGCCGGATTTAATAGATAGTTGTAAGTCATCTCCTTCGATTGTTTTTTTTTTTGTTCTTTTCAACTTCTCATCAATCCGGCTCTCTGCATTGCCTTCAGCTTCTTAATACATTTATTTATTATATATATATATATATATATGAAGTATCCGTATACATCGGATTTCTCTAATCTTTCCCGACTTTTATAGCCATATTATTATTATAATTATTATTATTATTATTATTATTATGGAAATCACTCCAGACAAGGCATGAAGCCAATTGATATAACGAGCTAAAAAATACTACTTCAAGGTAAAAAAAAACCCAGCCAACGATAAGTTTATATGGATAGATTCCTACCCAGAAAACAGCAATTCTTCCCCCTTTGTCAGAAACATTACTCATGGAATGTGAGGACTAAAGAACAAAATAAGGAAGCAAGGGTTACAAGGCTGTCGAAAGTAAACCCACCAATCACTTTCTACTCTCCATTATGAAAGCCATCCAGTCATTAGAACCAGGTTTTCGAAATCACCAAGATAAATAACTTTAGCATGAAAAATCAAGTATTTGTACAATTTATTAAAAAAATAATTACTTCATGATTAGATAAAATGTAGATATAAATGATTAGAGTTTAAAAGAAAGAATTATTTCCCTTATACTTGAGTGGTTCTAAAGTCATGATCCAGTGTTTGCATTGGATGAAGTCATTATCATCATCATCATATTCATTATCATCATCATATTCATTATCAACATCATATTCATCATCATATTCATTATCATCATCATCATCATCATCATCATTATCATCATCATATTCATCATCATCATCATCATCATTATCATCATCATATTCATTATCATCATCATCATCATTATCATCATCATATTCATTATCATCTTCATCATCATCATCATTATCATATTCATCATCATTATCATTATATTCATTATCATCATCATCATCATCATTATCATTATCATCATCATATTCATTATCATCATTATCATCATCATCATCATATTCATTATCATCATCATCATCATATTCATTTAACATCCATTTTACATTCTAGTATGTGTAGGATGGCTTTTAGAAATTGACTTCCAAATGAACCTATCTCAAATTCTCAAATCCACAAAAGCAAAATACAGGTTCTTCTTCTTACCAAGATAATTCTCTTGGATTTGTCTCAGGATAAACATAACATCAGTGGTACTTTACCCAGGCATAAAACCAAACTGCATTTCATCCATGCTCATTAGATTTCTTATTTGCTAATATATTTCTGAAATTTTTTAGATGAGGATTGATAATTTGTATATATTTGGGTTATCTGGACTACATTTCTCGTCCGTTCGAAATTCCGTCCAGATTCCCGAGTTCGACGGAAATATTCCCGAAGAGATACACCTGAAGAAGGCCGGAGGTTACAGTGGCCGAAACGTTGTGATGATAACACTCAAGATGAGAAATGTAGTCCGAATAACCAAAATTATACAAACTTCTTATTTGCTGTTCAGTTATTCTGTCAACTACTTTCAGAGCCTAATGAATCAACTTTAAACCCCTGTAACTACATGTATCTAGAGTTCCTTCTTTACCAGTTCACAATTGTACTGTCTTTTGAAACAACCTTTTTCTTTTTATGTTCTCATTTATCAATGTCTGTGTTCATCTCAATGTCTGTTTCACTCGCAGCCTTCAACATTTCTGCAATATTGAAAGTGTCAAAAGTAGACGGACAGACAATTTCCGTTTTATATATAGAGAAATTACTATGTGATAGTTATGTTCTATGGGTTTGATTGTTTGTCCATTAAAATCAGCTTTTTGTTGTTCTAGACTTTAAAAACGTAGTTATTTTTGGGCGAGGCACGGATCGTAAGCTTGTATTTTTAATAATGAAGGACGTGTTGTCCCAGCAATCAGTTTTAAACTAAAAACTGTGATGTCAACACATTTTGGGGGTAATTTACTCATGGCGCATACGATGATAAACTTTGCACGAGCAAACACAGTTTTTGTTGTAATTGAAACTGACCTTTTTCTCACCAAAAGTCGAGAACTTATCATTCCTTTCCTGTGAGAGAGAGAGAGAGAGAGAGAAAGAGGGAGAGGGGGGGGGGAGAATGTCCTATCTTTTTCCTACAATGACGGAGAAGAATGGAGAAAATGTGTGAAAATAGTTAACTAGCCTCTTAACTCGCTTCCTTTATTTTGTTCTTTAGTCCCCACATTCCATGAGCGATGTTTCTGGCACAGGGGGAAGAATTGCTGTTTTCTGGGTCGGAATCTATTCATCTAACACTTGGCTAGGTTTTGACCTTGAAGAAGTATACATTTTTTAGCTCCTTACATCAAGTGGCTTCATGCCTTGTCTGGAGCGATTTCCATAAAAAAAAGAAATGGCGAAAGACATCATCATAAACTGATTTCATTTGACACTAATGTATATCACCAATTGATGAGTTAAACTTTTTCTAACATCCATATCGTTACAGCAGAAGAAAGAACAAAGAGAAAGCACGTTGAAAAGGACCAAATGAAAAATCATAGGATAGGATATTAAGTGTATACTGCGAGTTTAGTATTATTAGATTGGGCTAGATTTGGGAGAGCTGGAGAAACATACAGTATCCGAAGTTATTAGTGCCTTTTATAAATAAAAAGGTCTGACTTTTACAAATGAATTCTTATCGGGATATAAGCCCAGAACCTTTTACTTAATTTACTAGCTAACCCTAACCGGTGTTGCCCGGGAAAGTAGATTAACTCAAGCAATTCCCCTGCCCCAACCATGAACTATTGAATTATTTGCTGCTTATGGTTGTCCAGCGTGGACGCAGACCCCACAATGTTAATGGTGGGGAGTGGTGTATCAGAGAAATTTAATCACCAACCCGGACTTAATGTTAGTGTTTTAGAAAAGTGGAACCGTTAAAAGTCAATTTCACGAGAAAAACGTAAAAAAAAAGCAATCGGAAAACAATTGTTTTTTATTATTACTATTTTGATTATTGTGACTACTATACTCATCTTGGTTGTTATGGTCACAACGTTTCGGCCGATGCAGCCGCCGACCTTGGTGAGGTGCATATTAATAGGCATTCAAAATAACTGTTTTTGTTCATTTATTTTTAAAAGACATCTCAACGTTAAAAAGTAACTAAAAGAAGCTGAGACATTAAAAAGATCCCAAAGTCGTTTTTTATTAATCAATTTATCAATTTATCGATTTTTCGATTTTCGATTTTTTTTAATAAAAAAAACTAAATAAATGAAGCTGTGTCTGTTTTACGGGAGTGATTCTATAAAAGTACACTTTGTTATGATCAACTAAATATATGTATTGCTAAAAAAAAAATTTGTTTAATGCAAAGCTTACCCAAACAGGCGTCTGTTTAATATGCCCATGATCGAAGTAGAATAATAATTTTTTAAAAAGTAACAAAATAAATGAAGTACCGTAAGAAATGAATTTAGAAAAAGCGGACATTTTTTGTTATTCAGGCAGGAGAATGTTAACCGTTCTGAAATAGAATCTGAAGCGTAATCTGGTATTCTCGAATAAAATCGAGTTCTAAAAAGGAAAAAGAGGTAATCTGAATAAGCAACTTAATTTGTCCGGTAATGATATTATTTTGTCGTTACATGAATCGTATGATGTTAAAACTGTGAAATGAACGTAAATAAAAAGAAACGAATGTGTATAAGTATTAATACTGAAGTGTTAGTATTACAAAACTGCTATTCTTATATTTCATGAAACTGGGATGTGGAAGAGGGCATTCTGAACAGAAATCAGAACGCCTGGAACTTGAAAATGTAGGTAACAGTGTTTATGCAAAAACATAATCCCATTAACAACAGACCTTAGTGGTTCTGGGGCCGGTAAGAGTAGATATTAGCATGAGATTGAAAATGCATGCCACCTCCTCTGTAAATGACTATGCTTCGGGGGGGGGGGGGGAATTACCTGTCTCTTAAAACATTTACGAACGTCGTGAGCTCACATCAAAGGGTGAAGTATCGTCTCCTTTTAACTCTTATTTCCGATTAGTGACACCCTCTCCCCTAAACTCTTAGTCAAAGGAAGTCAAACATCGGCCAAACATTGCATGTCAAATCAGTGCAAAGTACCGTCGCCTGGTAACTCAACGAAATCTTCATACATCATCTCCCCGTCCACGCGTCTCAGCAGAGAATAGATATAAAAGGGAGTTGATGAATCGACCAGGGAGTTCCTGCCAGTCAAAGAGTGAGCTGCTGCCGGTCGAGAAACCAGTTACCACCAGTGTTGAGCTATGAAAAAGAAAAGAACAAAGCAGAGAACGAATCTGACTCCATGACCGAGCGGATTGCCCTGAGATTTTCTACTATGTCGAAGATTAATTTGACGAAAACAAAGACTTTTCGAAATTGTATCACCGAACTCGCCGCTGATTGTAAATATATCACACTACCGCCGAGATGACGAATATATATCCTATGTAAAGATTGGATAGGGCCCATTTGAGACTTCCATGATTACACCTGTATATATATGATTCCTGAACACTTACATCTTGATATCTGCTGATGCATTTTCCATCCTAAGATCAGTGTGGATCTTGGATGAGTGTGACTTGTGACATTCCTGGATAATTGAACTTTTCAACTCCCATGGGGAGTATTGTAACAACCTTCCACATTCTGTGAGTGGGTAATTCTTTTTTTTTTCGTGATTTGTTTGGGACACTATTCTTCCTAGATTTTGCTCACCATTAGTTAACACTAAACATTATCCCTCTCCCCTAAAATATTACTTTAATTTTATTGTTGTTTGTTCTTTACACGTTTACTCCGTCTCTTAAATAAATCTATTGTTTGAATCTTAATTTGGTATTTGAGTCGTCTTTTACCTGCTCATTATTCTTCCTTATTTTCTATGTGATGTCTTGAACTGAGGGATCCCCTTCCCCCCGTGTTCTGTTGATAATATTGAGTCTTGGGGGGCCTACGAGCCACTTCCAGACACTTTTACCTTTTTTTATATTTATCATTGTCACGCGCCTGCCACTGTGGCCCCGATGAAGGCTGTGTGTGACAATATATATATATATATACACTAGAAAAACATTTCTCAAACAGAACAGTTTTGCACCACTTTTATGTCCCCTTATGAAGATTAAATCCAGATACAATGATGCTAAAGCTTATGTCTAGAATCCTTATTTCAATTTTCATCAAAATCCATTACATGATTTTGATTCCAGAAAATGTCTAAAATTTAAGGCTTAAGCTTAATGGGTCTTAAGAAGAAATTGAAATTCAGGAATTTTTGCTTAATTGATGTCTAACGTCTATGGATCAACTTCAATGCAAATCTGAAATATTTTAATTTGTGCCCATATTATGACCCTTAAAAATACTGAAAAAAAACCCTGAAATTTGGGGAATATTTATTAATTGATGTTTAATACTTATTAAAATTTCACAAAAATCGGATATTTCTGAATTTTCATGACGAACTTTTTTTTTTACATTAAAGGTCACTGCTTATCAAGGCCCAAAGGCCACTCGAGGATAAAATGCTAAAGAGTGTCAGGTGAGACAACATCGTGATCACCGGCACAATGGTGGTAGCAGGGCAGAAATTGATTATTTACGGAGATGGTTCAACAAGAACTTATTTACATTGGACTCGAAGACGACCATATTGTAGTCGGCAGGGAAAAAGCTCTGCCGATTGAAACTTTCGTTTCGTCTTGGGCCCAATAGAGGGAGAAAGGGAAATCACTTCTTATTGTGAATGTTTTCGCCTCCTTTTTACCCTGTTTGCATAAAACTAAATTAAACTCAATATAAACCACATTTTTACCCCTTACACCTAGCAAGTGTTTTCCAAAATTCATAATGATCGGTTAATTAGTTTAGGAGTGAATACTGTACATACACATATACAAATATATGCACATACCTAATTTTATATAGATAGAGATAGATATTAGATATATATTACATAAAAATATAAGTTGTTTTTTATACCATTACTAGGGTTTCATGCATGCGATCGTAAGCTGGTCTAATCTCCGATGTTGGAGTCGAATTCACTGACAAAATGATAATAAATTGTGTATTCGACCCGAATCTCAGAGAATAAATTGTCTGATGATCACGTGCGCATGAAAACCATGATAACAGTATAGGAAAACCATTTAATTTCTTATGTACTATAAGGCTCTGTCTGAGAAGACATCGAGCACTGTATAGAAGTGTGAATCAAAACAATTCTATTTTCACATGAGATATATTATATATATATATTATACTTTACATATATATACTATTACAGATATAATTATATATATATATATATATATATATATATATATATATATATATAGTAAGCTATGTAAATATATTTATGGCAATTAAGCTACACAGAGGCTCCCGCGTTTCATCCCCGGAAGATCCCCCCCCTCCCCAGATGAAACGCGGAAGCCTCCGTGTAGCTTAATTACCATAAATATATTTTCATAGCTTACTACCTAGCTCTACTTACGTATCAAGCACTACTTAAGTAAATACTGAATATTGATACATAAACAATTATATCTCCTTATAAATATTTTTGTAGATACATGAAGTATAATATATATATATATATATATATATATATATTGGTTTTAAATATGATGAATGGAGTCAGTTGTTTTTTTATTCATTATTTTTATGGTTCTTTTGCTAAGATCAAAGTGTAGTATCTGTTCTCAGCATTCCGGCAGCATCAGACATTTTACTATCAACGAAACTATGGTGTATAGATAAGGAAATTATGACAACCCAAATTACAAATGTATATTACAAAATGTTAATTTATTTGAAACTGTTTAAAAAATAAATATGCAAATTAGGAATAACTAAAACTGTTTGTGAGATTTGCAGGTTACTATGTATACGGTATTTCAAAATCGTATGTTGTATCACAGAATTAAATTAGCATAAGCCGTTTTGATGTTAATATAGTTCGTATAGGTGGGGAGAAATGTTCCCATTTAGACATCCAATGTCAGCAACTACTTGTCATAAACAGTTCCCATAAGTCATCAAACTTTGACCATTCCATTCATCATTTTCAATCCTCTCATAATATTCTTCAGCATTCAACTGACAATAAATTAGTTTCAGAGTGAATTCTGTACATAGAAATATACAAGCATATCCACATGCTTCATATAAATAGAGACATATCAGTGGGATATTATTATCTTTTAAGACTTGTTACACTATAATTGGGCCAATTACTGACAGTCATTTTTTTCATTTTTAACCACATCCTTCCATGATCCAGCAAATACCACATTGTTAGCAATTGTTATATGCTTGTTAAATATATAAAGATGTATTTGTCTGATTGCTACAGCAACATTAAAATTGTTTCCGACTGGGGATTCCCTTTCTTTAAAATTGTTACTAATACTACTACCACCACTACTACTACTACTACTACACAACCAACTATTCCTGACAAGCTTTTATTTATGAAAATGAGACTTTTATAATTGTGGATGTCAAATTAATACTAGACCAGCAGTAACAATAGGAGTATCGGCATAGAATATAAAAAATATATTTAAATAAGTGATGCTAAAAGAAGTATTTGTAAATGCGTAAGACAAAAAAAAAAAAAGAATGAAAAACAAAACAATGAGTGTCAAGAAGTCGACAAACGGAGAAATCAAAAAAAAAAAAAACAGTGAAAAAAGGAACAAGTGAAAAAGACTCGGATATGACATTTAGTGCGTACATATACGCAATTGTTATATCTGGTTTAGTATTAGACTGGGCCGGTCATGAAACTCGTGTTCATACAGATGTGTGTTAAAGTGTCAATGAAAGTGAATAAACTGAATCCATCACACGTTCTTTTCTATTGTTGTTCTTCTGTTCTTATTTTGTTTTACTTAAAATGAATAAATGAAATCCAGGACATGTGTTTTGTATTGCTGTACTACTTGTTCCTCTATTGTTGTTACATTTTGTAGAGGTAGCAAGTTTTCCGGACCACTCTGTAGGTTATTTAATGCCGAAATAGTAAACTCATTACTTATTGTTTATGATTGATAATTGAACACAAGTAGCTGGAGGGAATTTAAGGTGTCATGCCTGCACCCAGTGGAGGCTTATATTTGCGAATTCATCTAATTCATATTATGTAAGTATGTTGTCTTAGGGCTGCGTGTAACCATCGGACAGCTAGCCTAAACTCTTATCAGCAAACAAGACTCTGAGGCATGGTGTAGTTTAAACGCAGGTTTTATTACTCGTCGAAAAATAGTTTAGGCTAGCTGTCCGACGGTTACAAGCAGCCCTAAGACAGCATAGTAAAAACGGAGATGCCTAACATATCAGGATATTTAAGTGGATAGAAATTCCTCCATGAAGGTCCGAGACTAAGCAGCTAGGAGATAGGGGACAGAACACTGGAAAACCGCTCGACCGTAACCCTGCACTCAGTGAAGGCATATATATGCGAATTCATTTAATTCATATTATGTAAGTGTTTTTCAGTGAATAAACGGAATCCAGGACGTGTTTTGTATTGCTTTCTTACTTGTTCCTCTATTATTGGTAGGGATAAAAAAAATTCTGAATACTAGTTTTGCTTTGCGTGCTAATAATTGGTTTCTGAACATTACCAAACTGAACTAAAATACAAAAGCAGAGCCATGCCTACCTCATCAACTGTTCGCTTTGTATTGAAAAGAGGTCTGAAATTTAACCTTTCTTCAAAATAAAACCCTAACCCTGGCAACCTTTTATGTTGTATCTGGGCAGATAACCACATGAAAAAATTATTTTTAACTAGCGGGACACCGGGGAAATTCCACGGTGCTTTCTACGCAAATCTGTATAATATACTATTAATAATAACATTCCTTTTGAAATAATAAATATCTGTCAGGGTCAATACGAAAAAAAAAAAATGACTCTTTTCCATAAAAAGTAATTGTCATTTTCAGCTAAAAATTCTTTAAATAAATAAAAAGAATGTTTTTGTATTTAAAATTGCAGCAATTTAAGTCTTTTTAAACCAATAAATATTGTCTTCTTACCATAAAAATAATTGTCAGCTAAAATTTTCTTCTTCTGTAAAAATAATTGTCAGCTAAATATGCTTTACATAAATAAAACGAATATGTCTCTTATTAATTTATTTAAAATTGTAGCAATTTAATTCTTTTTAAAACAACATTCTGCCTTTTTACCATAAAAATAATTGTCAGCTAACTATTGTTCAAAATCAATAAAACGAATATCACATTTTCAAATGTATTTATTTAAAACTGTACCGTTTTAGCTGATGAGACGGCATAATTTGATATTGGAACAATTTATTTTAAAATAGTCAGAATTATCTTACCATAGCAACATCAGATTAATCACCAATCATCATCTTTGTTAATTGGACGATCTCAAATTTTACGTGTGAAAGGTGATAACACACATACAAACATGAAGTGGCTTAGTGTATTATTATATAGATAGATTTTCAATAAAGTGACAATTTGATTTGGGGTCAATTTTTGTTAAAATATGTGTGAACAGTGATAACGTACATATGAATATAAAATGCCTTATATAGATTTATTCAAGCAAGTCATTTGTTTGGCTAGCGTCTCCGTTTTTTAAATTTAAAAAAAAAAAAAAAAGGTGATAACACACATACAAACATGAAGTGGCTTAGTGTATTATTATATAGATAGCTTTTCAATAAAGTGACTTCCTTCGATAAAACCATAAACTTTGTAGCACTTACCATTTCTCGAATGCTGGTTTTATAATTAGACTTACCATACATGACCAGGTGGATGTGTGACGGCCAGCTGGAAGGAAGCATCCTATCAAACGTGCTTCATCAGAAACTTAGTTTTGGTGAAATTACGAATGCGTAGTGCACTCGATGTCTCTGGTAGTTCTGCGATGTACAGCATGCCACTTCTTGCATCAACTCCATAATGCGTCTAGATACCCCGGGTGCTAAGGAGTATGGCAGACAGAGGATCACCCGCATGCAACCTGACTGATGTCAACCCTTTGAACCAGACTGCATGATAATTATATATACTATATAAAGTATGAAAATATATTTATGGCAATTAAGTTACACAGAGGCGTCCACGTTTCATCTCTGTAGGGAATAGCCAGGCTAATTTCTCTACTCAAATATTGCGCATTGTTGAAGTAAATACTGAAAATCTATACAAAATATACTATATCACTTTATAATGTTGTGTGTGTATGCATGAAATAATATATATATATGAATAAATGTTAAAGGTTTTCATCTATCACACCTATATTATGATCAAATCATTATTTAAATCAATACTACAATATATAGTCCTTTGAAATACTGTATATATAGTAGAGAGCAAAGAGCCAAACACGGCTATTTGTAAGCCTAATTTGTATAACTATTCTTTTTAAACAGTTTATAATAAAAAACAGTATAAATTAGTAAAACTTTCTTGAATATTATGTTCATTCATTTTCAAGGGAGGTAATTTAAATGAAAACTATTAGTTTATCAAATTACAATACATTTATATTAAATATATGTAACGTAAGTCATACATTTAAAAAGACTACTTAGAGCTAAATTAATTACACATAGTATTTTGCTTGTGTCGATGCATATATATATATATATATATATATATATTTTATACGTACATAAAAGTAATCCATGTTTTTTTGCTCATTACTACTTCGATTGTCTTAGTCCGATGGTAAAACGCTGGACTATAGACATCAATATCGAAGGTTCGATCCCTGTCTAAGTAAGCCATGCTGATGACGGCTGTGAACCAGAAACACGTGTTCATGGATTACTTTTATGTACGTATAAAATAAATAAATAAATATATATATATATATATATATATATATATATATATTAACGAAAAATATGGCCTATAAAAGTTAAGGGCTACTAATAATGCAATTTTCTGCATCTTAATCGCTTAGGAAGTGAGACAATCGAAGTAGTAGTGAGCAAAAAAACAACGAACGCTGCAATCACCAATAAAAATACATTATATATATATATATATAGTGAAGATAGTACTGTCATGTAGGACAGAAAAAAATGTAATATTTTGGAGGGAATATTTTTTTTAAATTTTATAATGTTTTTTTTTTAATATTTAATCCAATCCTTCTGGAGAGCACATAGTAGTAAATGGTGGGGTAGTTAGATTGGAGATGTGGGTGGACTTATAATATAGATATATGTTAATGAAACAAAAATCCCACCAATGAAAAGAGTCAATAATGGGACCTGAAGAAACAAAATATGTATAATAGCATAGAGAAAAACAATTTTGCCAAGATCTTTGTAAAACAAAAAACAATGTAGACATAGACACAACATGAAACTAAATTGTTTACAAAAATGGTTAACAAATGGGGGAAAATATAAACGTATACAAAAATATTTTTAGAGTTTTTGTAGTATTAATTAGTTAGAGTGGTGAAGGCTCGTCAGTTGACTACCAGAGCGACTGTTTCGGGGATTTGAATATATATATATACACACACGTGACATTCTATATTTTAAGGATTAGTTATTTGCAAATAAACAGAAATATCAAAGTTTTACACTCGATTTGGTTGTTTTACAGCATATCAACACTTTTGAGTCATTTAATGCTGAAATACAATTCACCTATTGTCAATAATCACTTGTATACGATTAGTTGAACACAAGTCACAAATTTGTCCAAAACTGGTGTGTGTGTGGGGGGGGGGGGCTCAAAAACTCGGCTTAGACGTAAGCATCCTTTACACTATCCGTGTCGCCCCCACCCCTCTCAGGTTTTTTTTTTATTTAGTGACATTTGTGATAATTGAAGTCATTAAGTGTTCTAACACTAAATGCCCTAGCTGAAAATAAGAGAGTCGTTAAGTGTTATCTAACAGATCATGTGATCTTTGCTGTACATTTTTGTGTGCATTTAATACATCCTTCTCTGGCGTTTCTGTTTTTAAAAAGTTGTGCAATCGCAACCATTTTTTTTTTTAGCAAACAATCCTCCACTCTATAATGAAGACCAATGTGTATTTATTTGTAAATATAAATCCGTCCTGTCACATAAAAGTTAGCAAGTAAAAAAAACTGCCTTTTTCTAATCTCCGGATATGAAACCATTTCAAGTTGTGAGGTGAAACAAGAAAGCAAATAGCAAGTCAGATAACCCTCCCGTCGCCTGAAATAAGTGTGCAACTCTAAAAAACGTTAACAGTGGGTGTTTCTTTATTCTTTAGGTCATCAGAAATGATAATTTTTATATGAAAAATTAAATTACTGCTGTAAGTTTATGATTTTATCTAAATATAGTGCAAACACTGGTGAAGCATTTTTTTTTTGGTCCTTTTTGATGAAGGGCATACACCAGTTGTAAATATTATTTGAGTATGAAGTCCTAACAAATTTCATTAAATTTTTTTCTTTTTTGGTCCTTTTTGATGAAGGGAGTGCACCAGTTGTAAATATAATTTTAGTATGAAGTACTAAAAAATTTTAATTCAATTTCTTTTTTGGGGTCCTTTTTGATGAAGGGCGTACACCAGTTGTAAATATAATTTTAGTATGAAGTCCTAAAACATTTTAATTCAATTTTTTTTTTTGTCCTTTTTGATGAAGGGCGTACACCAGTTGTAAATATTATTTTAGTATGAAGTCCTAACAAATTTTAATTCAATTTTTCTTTTGGTCCTTTTATGATGAAGGGCGTACACCAGTTGTAAATATTATTTTAGTATGAAGTCCTAAAAAATTTTAATTCAATTTTTTTTTGGGGGGTTCTTTTTGATGAAGACCAGTTGTAAATATTATTTTAGTATGAAGTCCTAACAAATTTTAATTCAATTTTTCTTTTGGTTCTTTTTTGATGAAGGGCATACACCAGTTGTAAATATTATTTTAGTATGAAGTCCTAAAAAATGTTTATTCAATTTTTTTTTGTTGGTCCTTTTCGATAAAGGGTTTGATACAGTAATAAATATTATTTTAGTATGAAGTCCTAAAAAATTTTAATTTAATTTTTTTACCCGTCCTTTTTGATGAAGGGTGTGCATGTTAATTTAAACTTTATAAAACATGTATCCAATTAAAAAAAAAATCCCTTTGACTTACGTGAGATTGAAACTTTGATATGGCAAGTTTATAAAACTACTGCCTTAGTAATGTTTACTCTGCCTATTCCTTTTTTGTCAACTAATCACGTGTTTCTATTTGTGTATGAACAGGCACACTCCAAAAACATCATAATTCTTTTATAGTATATACATATATAATTATTTTTATAGTATATACATATATAATTATTTTATAAAGTCTTCTTTACACAAAAATTGAGATGTTACATACATTTGTTATTGTTGCTTGTTTGTTAAGCAAGTCTGACTTCTTCATAGAGCTCGCGAAGATTGTGCCTCAGGATTATCCGGTCTGCATGAAGTCCTCGTTAGTTGTAGCTATTCGTTAACCTGCAGGATTGCAGGTGTTTACCCCCAATATCGAGAGCGGCAAGGCTCAATGGTTGCATGCGAAGTCAGGGAAGGTTTAGCGCAGAATACGCAAAGAGATGACGCAGAAGCAACGCTTTCACTTTCACTCCATTGATTTGAAGTTCCACGCCCGAGACGTCTTTGCTTAGGCCAACTCCTCCTGTATTTTCATCAAAGATTTTACCGCTTAGTGCCAAACCCGTCTGCCATGGGTGGCACTGCCAGGAATCGGAGTTCCAGATGACATAGCTCTGCTGACACTACCATGTTGTTGTTGTTGCTGCTGCCTGTATACTTTTCTTTTAGATTCTTTCTCATCAGTTTGAAAGTTGATTTTATATTAACACGGCTTGTTAGACTGCTGCCATAAACCAATACAAATCTGCTGAGAAGGGTTTTAGAGAACTCCTGGCCATCTTAACAAATAAGCATCTGTCTGTCACAACTAGAGGACAGGTGTACACCAGCTGTGTGAAAAGTGTCATGCTTTATGGTTCCGAGACATGGGCTGCATCGGCGAGCACTCTCAAGAGACTGCAGCGCAACAAAAGAGCCATGATTAGATGGATCTGCGATGTCAAGACGACACTCACCTCGAGACTCTTCTCTCTAAGCTTGGTATAAAAGAAATATCTGATGTCATTAAGCTGGACAGACTAGGCCATGTCGAGCGAAGCTCCAGCTGGATCTTCTGTGTCAGAGACATGTCCATTGCATAAAGTCGGCAGGCTGGAAGACCAAAGCTTTCTTGGGAGGAGCTGCGTAAATATACTGTGCAGGATTGCAAACTTTGATCCTCGCGACCGCCGAGCCTGGAGAGGATGATTTATTTTGCTATCTAATTTACATATATGTTTATGGTGTGTACAGACACAAAAGTAAATTAGATGACAACGCAGGAAAAGAAAGTCACTCTTTTTCTAAATGAAGACATTAAGAAATATTAAGAGAATGGTTGAATCAACAGAGCGAGAGAAATGCATAGAAAGCTAAGAGAGAGATGGATAACTTGTTCAGCTAATTATAAATGATGTCTAATTAGAACAATTAAAACAGAATTTTTTTCAAACATAACTCAATCCCAAAACTAAGGTATATTTAAGCATGTATGTTCTGTAATCACAATTTTGGAAACAAGTTTTAGAGAAACAAACGTTGATTAACTCATTTAGTGTAATAACAGAAAAACATGAAAATAAACTTGTGAAAATTGAGACTGAACCAAATTAAGACAGCAGTTCTTGCACACATAAAAGGCTCAACATCCTTTTAGACAGAGCTTTACAACAGTAATATAAATGTGGCTTATCTTGACACTCTACTGCAGTTTCATAGTCTATCCAATTACCGAAAATGCATTAATAAAACAAAACTAGATCTTAAATAACCAAAGTTAAGAAAAGTTTTCTTTCGTTTGGTTTGGTTTTATGGCATATCAACCCTTTTCGGGTAATTTAATTCCGAATCAGGCCATTTTGGTAAAAGCTTTTATGTTTCAAGTTCTTTATATCTTTTAAATATTTATTCATGGTGTTTGGTTTGGTTGATTTTTAGAGGAAAATTATTGTTTTTGTTTTTAATTCTGCAGTACATGATTGAGCTTTGCAAAGAGAAAAGGAAAAAAAAAAAAAACAATAACATCAATGTTTGTTGCATTTTAAGTCAGGAAGTCGGCATTTTCAGACAGCCTGATCTGGTAGCACCAGGAAAAGTTTTAATTTAATTCTTTAATTTTGTTCAAATCTCATTAAAATCAGAAAGAAAAAACAATCAGTGCTTTGATATTACCCGATATTACTCGGTGCATTCAACTCCGGAATTTTTAAACAGTCAAACTTTGGCCTAAGAAATCTTTTCCTTCCATCAGTAATAATTTATATATACAGTTTTGCTTTTAGAGAAGACGGACATGTTTTTTCAAGTCTCCGTAAATGAAACTTTTGTTTTTTTAATGCACAAAATCTAAACAGATACATAATCAAAAATGCTCCCCCCACTCATCTTCCCGGTCTTTCGATTATCAAACAAAACACAAAACAAAAACATGACGACCACACAAAGATCTAGATATTTTTTTGGTTTTAGTAGGGGTGGGACGTAATGGGTGAAAATTTCAGATTCATGCGAATAGTATTTTTTAATAAATAACACTAAACAATCAAACATTTTGAAAATTTTGCAAAATTCAGAAGGTGCAGGCCAAAAATAGCCGTTAGGGTTTCATGCAACATTGCAGGTCCTAAAACATCCTCAAAAGCTATGAACGGATATAGATGGTTAAATCTGATATAGTACTTTAATTTAGAACCATTTTCAGGCTGTGAAAGGGTTTTCATGAATGTAAAATAGCCAAAAACTAGTGAAAAATAGCCCTAATTAGCAAAAATCCTCTTGGCCTGCACCTTCTGAATTTTGTAAAATTTTCAAAATGTTTGATTGTTTAGTGTTATTTATGTATAAATGAACACAAAAAAATACTACTCGCACGAATCTGAAATTTTCACCCATTACGTCCCACCCCTAGTTTTAGTCATTTTTTTTAATCATGTATCACTTTTTTGGAGCCGGAGTCAGCCAATTTTCACTGTATTTGCTCTGACTCCTATTCCACAGCTCCAATTTAGGCATTCCCGAACTGTAAACATGTCATCTGGGTTGGTACACCAACCACGAGCCTCTCGCTCTTGGATAAGTTGCAAATAAAGAGTCTCTAACCATATAGCTCCTGCACTGTCTGCCAAGCTCCAGCCCCTGTCGCATCACCACAGTGTTGCATTTCTGTGCTTGTTCCACAGAACGTACCCCAATTAACTTACTGCACATGTACCCCCTCTTTAACAAAAATCCACCCGACTAGCAGCAAAATCCTACCCCTTTACTTAAGAGGTCTCTAGATGCTGGAACATTTTCTGCTGTGATAGTTTTTTTTACCTCGGACTACTTGCATTTGAAACTCTTTCTTTGCTCTTCGTTTGCCCAACTCTACCAGCATGCAGAAATTTAAATGTAATGTGATGTCAAGGCAGTTTTCAAAAACTAGATCTCTTAACCAGTTATGTTTTTTTGCTCACAGAGTAATATGTTTTTGGAATAAGTTGCCAGATCGGATTAAGAACAGCAATAACGTGGATCGGTTTAAGATGAGGTTGGATGAATTCAGAGAAAGTGGTAGGAGGGAGAACTTGAAGGGGCACTTTTGGGAGTTATCAAATGAAATATTTAACAGAATTTGATATGGATATCGATACTGTACTAAGAGTTTAATTTTTTTTTAATTTTTTTTTTTTCAACAGTTGAATTGAGAAGATAGTTAAAGAGGAGATGCCCAAGGAGGCATAACAAACAAATAATAATAAATAATAATAATAATAATAATGTGAACAAACATCTTGCTGCCCACAACTCCTTACCACGGTTGACCCCCCCCCCCTCTTCCTCCTATAAATCTGGCCCCTGTCACAGTAGCCCATTATCATTCAGTTGTAATTAATATGCCTTGCTTTGGGTGAACAAAAGTATTAAAAAAAAATTTTTTTTAAATGTGGATGCAAACTTTGGTTTTCTCTCCAGTCTTAAAGGGTCAAGAGATGATGAGTATTGATTTACTCCTCTCCAGGAGTTAGGCACAAGGCCAGTTTTTATCTTACTCCCACAAGTAAGATGTGACCCACGGTCGGGTCGGGAAAGTGGGGTTTAAAAATTGCCTGTGCAGCCCTGTCGGCATTCTCCGGTAGGGGCGCATCAGGCAGTAAGCAATAAACTTACTCCTCCCCAAAGAGGAGAGGCGAAGCCTGGGAGGGTGGACCTCTTAGAACTGCACAGGACAGACCCATAAACCGGCGTAAATCAAGCTCCGAAGGTCAAGACAATACCAGTCTATGGGGTGCAGTATCCATCGGAACAGATACTACACTTTGATCTTAGCCAAAAGGCCATGGCCAAGAGATGATGAGTAGAAGCAGAAAAAAGTCCATGTTTAATTGCTTCTTCACGGGTGCAAAGTTAGGCACAAGGTCAGTTTTTAATGTGGAGAAAATCAAGCTCCCCAAAAAAGGCGCACTCTGGATTGGGACAAAAATTTTAATTGCCTCAGTCAAGAAGGATTTCTCTTCTGACCAATGACAAAAGAGATACTACACTTTGATCTGATCCCTAGCCTGGGAAGAAATGAACTGATGATTAGAAACAGAAAAAAAGTCTCCAAGCTCAGAGTATCGTTTGATACTAAGTTTTTTTTTTTCTTTTTTAATAACACAAAATCCGACAATTTGGAAAGGATAAAAACATTCAATTTAGAAAATGCTAATGACTTTATATCAGCTCATTTCTGGAATGCGATGATGGTGAAGTGGACACCGGTTCAAATTCTGTCAGAGCCATAGGACCACTTTCATTAGCAGCTTCCACGTGGTTCCTCCCATGTGTACATGCAAACCAGAATCATGAAAATATTTCATGTAGATTTTGGAGGACGAGGAATTTTCATTTCAGACACGTATCCTCATCTTGGTTGTTGTTATATTTCGATCAGTTTGCAATCCAACCTTTTGCAAGTGGTCGAGTTTGACAGAAGGCTCCTGAAGAAGTCTGTAGGGATAACTGTCCGAAACGTTGTGATGATAACCACCTAGATGAGAAAACCAGTCTGAAATTTGAAAATAATAAAGAATCGTTCCAGTCAAAACATCGTCGTTTTCTGATTAATACTTATTACGTTAGCGCATTTCTAATGTCTTGCTCCATATAGTCCCTATTTACTTGTCTCTGCATGAGGGCAGAGTTAGACACAAGGTCAGTTTTTAATGTGAGGAAAATCCAGCTCCCAAAAAAGGGATACTATGGATTGTGAAAAAAATAAACAATTTCCTCAATTTCAAAGGATTTCTCCTTCACTGACCGAAGACAAAAAAGATGAAGTTTGTATCAGAACAGATACTACATTCTGTTCCAAGCCGAAAAGGCCAAGGAATATTTAAATCCTGTTAATAAAATTTGAAACCATGAACCACCATTTCTTCTGAGACTCTGACAAAGCTCCAAAATGGAGCGAAATGTCACACATGAGCTGCTATAAAATCTTTTGAATAATTTAAACTAATTGTTTTTATCTTTTCTCACTCAACAAAAATGTAAAAAAAAATACAGAAAGATTGCGTGTAGGCCATTTTTATCTGTGTGTTGGACAAAAACTTCAAGTCATTGAGATGAAATAAGTGACCATTGATGATTCAGAGAGAATCTTTCAGTACAAAATGGAAAGGAGTTGACGGATGACCAATAATGACCACTGATGATAAAAACACTAAATATTTTCTTTCGTTTATCTAAAGTTAATAACTAAAAATGTCTTCACGCTTATTTCCCTGTCTGTATCTCGATTGTCCCTTGTATACGTTTCTTTAAATTGGGGATCATGTCTATGTGAGTCTCGGAGCACTTGCGTACACACGATTCTAGGTCGTATCTGAAACGAGAGATATCTTCTTCTTTGGCACCCGGAGAAATCTTGTCCCGCACCTGATCTTGACACGCTAAAGCACAGCGTTGTAAACGATCCTGAAATTAAAAGAATCAAAATTTTATTTTTGATTATCGGAAAGCAAAAAATGGATAGAAAGGAAAAAGGAAAAGAAAAAAAAAAACATAAAAGAAATTTTTTTTTCCAATAATGAATCAAAAGGCAAACTTGTTTGGCTTGATTTACGGCATATCAACCATCTGTGGATTATTTAATGCTGAATAAAGTCGTTAAATATAATTCTATAAGTAGGATATTTATTTATATTCCCAGAATACAATATTTTTTGAAGACATTATTCTTTGAAAACATTACTGTTTGAGAACAACCACATCCAACCTAGAAAAGACTCCGGCAATCCTACAAGTGACAGACATATACCACTAGTTTTGCGTTGTTTGAAATAGTTGTCAAATATAATTCCATAAGTTAGGGTAATTATTTATAGTCCTAGAATACATTGCTCTCAGAAGGAAATTTCACAGTGAAAGCAGAAACATTACTCTTAGAAGGGAACCTTACTGAGAGAGATCAGCATTACTCTCAGAAAACACCATTCCAAGAAAAACATTAATCCCAGAAAAGGATTACTTCTTTAGAAACATTATTCTTTGACACTGATAATATTCTTTGCTCTCAACGTGATTGACCCTGAGCCTACGTCTTCTAGTATCTATTTGGGGAGAAAAATGAAAAATAAGGTTTTGATTTTTTGTGAAGAATCAGATTGAATAATACGATTGGGAATAAACTGATAGATACTAGGGCATGACACAACCAGATGATTGGATCGGGCCTCTCCGACCTCCCGTCTAGCCAAAGTAAGAGCCGTAGTTAACGAATGCCTATCCACCAGGATCCCATCCTACAGCATCACAGGTCGCCATCCATAGCCAACAGGTGGCCCCTCTGTATGGGGTTGCAGTCGGCGAATTCTAAGTCCCGCCGACAAGGCAAAGTAAAACTTGTATTTAATTTTTAAATTTATATAAGCACAATCACTACCACTCTTTATTCTATTTTGATTTCATAAACTGTGACATATCATAAACTGTGACATATCATAAACTGTGACATATCATAAACTGTGACATATCTTATCATAAACTGTGACATATCTTATCATAAACTGTGACATTCTTCTTGCATAACTAAAAACAAAGTTTTTTTACTCAGACAATGTATTTGGTACTCTTATAGATGACGCACCGTGACTTCGCGTCGTCAACGTTCGGGCAGGTTACGGAAGCGCCCGAAAGTTGATGCCAAATGCTAAATTGAAGACTGGCAGCCGATTAATTACGACAAAGAAAACCAAACTAACATACATATAATGGTGCCTCATCTATAAGAGTACCGAAAAAACCTTATGGAAACAAAGGTTGCTTTACTCACATTTAGTATAATAATCGATTATGAATTTTAAAGTAAGGAATATTTCAATTAGAAATGATTTTCGTATTTTTTTTATTTATATTACTGATAAAATGATGGACTTTGGAGGTTAATCTTTTTTTCTTTTTTTTTTTCAAAAATCAATATAGTATTTTTACTGGCAGTGATTATCTGTTATATTTTTTTTTTTAAACTTAGTGGTTATAATTGTAAGTGTGTGTTTTACTTTTAAATTGATAACCGATATTGGTTAGGAGATTAGCAAAATATATATCGACAAATAAATGAATGGGGAGGAAGGAGTGTACGTCAATAAAATCAAAACTTGTAACAGATTAGAGAGGGAGTTTGATGTAAACATTTGCTTATAAAAGAAATTGTAGAATATTAAAGCACAGTTAGCTTGATGAGCTCATTCTTGGTTTGAAACAAGCGTTTCTATGAGGTTGATTGCCATAAGTATATATAATACAACTCCTAAGCATGTATTGAGCACTGTTAATGTAAATAATCAATCAAATATATATACAGAATATATTTTTTTATAAGTATATAATATAAAACAGTAATATATCTATTTATATAAAGTTAGATATGTTTCGGAATTTTTTAGATGAGGGTTGATAATTTGCAAAATTTGGTATATTCGGACTACTGTTCTCATCTTGGGTCTTTTTATCACAACGTTTCGGCTGATGTAACCTCCGACCTTCTCCAGCTGTACCTTGTCAAACTCGGGAATCTTTCTGTCGAACTCGGGAATCTGGATGGAATTTCGAACGGAACCTTTTATTGAATCCAAGGGGGTAGCATGCTCTCGTTCCATCTGCCATGACTGGAAAAAAGCCTTCAGTAATTAGCAATTCTTCGTATCGTCCGCACTGAGGATTGAACCGTCAACCTTCAGATGACTGTCACTTAGAACTGAATTTTACTTAGTAGTATATCCAAGTTCGACAAGGTACACTTGAAGGTCGGAGGTTATATCTATCTCTATATATCTATCTATATCTATCTATATATCTATCTAGATCTATATATCTAGATCTATCTATATATCTATCTAGATCTATATATCTATCTATATATATATCTATCTATATATATATCTATCTATATAGATCTATCTATCTATATATATATCTATCTATATAGATCTATCTATATATCTATATATCTATCTATCATCTATATATCTATCTATATATCTATATATCTATCTATCATCTATGTATCTATCTATCATCTATATATCTATCTATCTATCCATCTATATATCTATCTATCTATCCATCTATATCTATCTATCTATCCATCTATATCTATCTATCTATCCATCCATCTATCAATATATATCTATCTATCTATCTAGATATATATATATCTATATAGGGAGAGAATTTAATAATAAGCAGTTACACTACGGCTTAAATGCGATATTCCAAACCCTTTGTTGAATACTGTCCTTCTGTTTACTATAGTGCCTTTATAGAGTTTAATTTTTCCTAATTTCTATGCTAATTGGTGGCGGCCAAGGGGTAAGATGCCGGATTATGAGTCAGTGGTGACTTGGAAACCAGGTTCGAGCCCTCCGACCAATATGAATTAACATCACACTGAAGATTGTGTAAGCATAAAACATCGATGTCTGTAGGTAATAATAATTAACATTTATTTGAAATATTGTATGTATGTATGTATATGTATAGAGAGAGATAGATATCACAAACCAGCCTAGTTTAGAGTTTAAAAATGGATAAACATAGTGGAATTCCCTCCAAATTCCACTGACATATCTTGTTTATCTTGGGGGTTACATAAATAAACTTTGGATGTAATTTATATTTTCTCTTTATAAAACGTTCAATTTGTTTTACTGTCTTGTTATAGTTTTCGCGCTAATTGATCACTATTTTCGGTGATGGGCAATTTATTTTTTATGTAAAAAAAATAGGTTGGTGTTTTTTCAAATTTGGTGTGAACAATATTGTGTGTGTGTGTCTCTCATATATATATATATATATATATATATATAAAGATAGTTCCATCTTAAAGAAAAAGAGCCATTCTTCAATATGGTGGGCTTAATATAGGGTTTTCAGTTGTCTTTTATTAAAAAAGGTGAAGTTGAAAACTTTAATGAATGAAATACTAAAGAAATTCAATTAAAAAGTCTAGAAATGGTACCTTTCTGTAGAAAATACCCCTTCTTTTGTCATATTACTATGCTAATAAATCAGGTGCACACCGAAAAAAAAAAAGTGACTATAATCAAATGGAACGTTAATAAACCAATCACCTTTGTTTCTCTTATATCAAAATTTTCAGGTGAGTTTAATTCTTTATATAGTCTCTTTGTTTAATTAAAAGCCATATAAAGTATATAGCTTAAAATAATAAATTGGGTAATATAATTTTTAGTGTATCAATTAAAAAAAATGAATTTGTACAATTAAAAAATTGTGCCTCAGTTTCTTGTTTATCTAATAATTCTCGGAACCTATCTGTTCTATTGGGTATTATTATTAACTTATTAACATTTATTATTATTAACTTATTAACATTTATTATTATTAACGTATTAACATTTATTATTATTAACGTATTAACATTTATTATTATTAACATTTATTATTATTAACTTGGTCATTGTAATTAGACAGGGTACATTTTATATATATATATATATATATATATATATATTTTATGGAAGTCACTCTTGACAAGGCATGAAGCCACTTAATGCAAGGAGCTAAAAAAAAATACTACTTCACGGTCAAAAACTAGCCAACAATAAGTGTTAGTTGAATAGATTCCAACCCAGAAAACAATAATTCTTCTTCTTTTGTCAGAAACATCGCTCATGGAATGTGCGGACTAAAGGACAAAATAAGAGAAGCGAGAAAGTCCACTTTCTACTCTCCTAAAAAATAATTAAAAATTGAATTGTTATTAACTTGAACATTGTAATTATATGGGGTACATTTTATATTTACAAAAAAAAATTCAAAAGAAATGAAAGAGAAAAAATTTACCTGAAACATTTGGATTTCATTTTGTATAAGGTTTTGTGCTCGATTTACCGGTTCTGAGCATCGATCTATGCATTTATGGACTTGATCCATGTTTAGATTTTGTTGATCACAACACTTGGCACCGCAACGATACATGTCACCCTAGGAAATGAAAACAGAACGATAAATTGTAATTCCTGCACAAACAATTTTTTTTTTTTTTTTTTTAATTTTTTTTCATTTATTTATTTCTTTAATATTTTTTAAAATTTATTTATTTTTATTTTTTTATTTTTTAAACAAAATCTCATCAGCTGATTTTGAATAAAATTTATTTTTAAATCTTGTACTTTTTTGTACTTATACAAAATGCTTAACATTGGAAAAGGATATATCAGCACAACTTAACAGAGTTCTGGTTTTCAATTATTCAAAATGTTATTTAAATATTTCACTCATTTTTGAGGAAGTCTTCACAATTAAGACAAAATATTAAAAAATGGCATCATATGAGTTTATTTGATTGCATTGTTTTGTATATCCGCTTTTTTCCATTCATTTCTACATTTTGTTGGATTTTATCCAAACTTTTTTTCTTTAAACACACACACACACACACATTAGAAAGTCTGAAGAAAGCACAGCAAGAAACTACTAGCCAACATGTGCTGTTGACCACATGTCAGCAAGCATAGGTCTACATAAGCATATATATATATATATATATATAACACTGATATTGAACACTCTTCTCTATAAACATAGCAACTCATACAACTATATTCATTAATATTAACTAAAAGCATCATTTACCATGCCACAATATATACATATGAAAACCCGAATAACAAAAAATATTAAATTTTAAAAAAGTTGAATGGAAAATATTAAGATGGGTCAGAGCATGCAGATATTTATACATGTAGATTATGTTTGAATGAGAAACTAGAAATTTTTAATTTCAAAGATGCGAGAAAATTACTAAATCGGAGAAGCAAAATGGCAACTGTAGACACAGAAATAAACTTTACTTTGGATAACTAACAAAAATTTTAAATAAGAAAATAAAAAAGTAAAAACCAACACACCTAAATAATAATTTTAAAAATCAACGGCCTGTATAGCGCTAAAATTATAATTAAAAAATAAATCTAAGATGGCCATAGGTAACAGAAAACATGTAAAAGCTAAATTGTTTTAGTTCTCCTGTATCAGAGTACGGTCTTCTTTTGGTCATTCGACCCACTTAAAAGTAAGGAGCACTAAAATCCCTTTCAAGCAAAGGGAGTGACACCCATTGGTTGACAGAAATAAATAGGTAGAAAGTAGGTATTAAAACCAACAACTATTGATTGGTTAGTATCTAGAGTGGTGGCGGCCCCCAGATGCCAGAGAGCTTTCTACTCAAATAGCTTCTTTCCTCGTGCTGCTGGCCTCTGGAACTCCCTCCCTGCCCCCTGTTTCCCTGACATGCAGAAATTTTAAATTAATGTAAACAGACATCTTGCTGCGCAGATCCCAGTTTAGGTTGACCCCCCACCCACCCTTCTCCCCTTTTCTTTCTTCTCAGTAGCCCCTTACGTCTACAGTGGCGGCCTGCCTTGTTTGGGGTGAACTACGCATCATATCGTATGGTCCGCAAATGCTATTTTGTCCCTTCATTTTGTTCAGTCCTGTGCTTGATCGGGGTGCACACCGACAGTCCTAGTGAAGCATGTCAAGCCAATGCTGTTTTAGCCGCCTTTTTGTCCACCAGCCTTAAACTGTCACCTCAGTCTACGTTGGCAAGGCAGTTATTAGCTTGCAGCACATGACCGTACCATCTCAGTCAAGATTCAGAGGTTGTAGGCAATTGGTGCCACTCCATATTGCTGACGAATGCCGTCATTGGTGATGTGGTTAAGTTGGGTAATACCTGATATCCCACGCGGCATCTCCATGACACTGAAAAGGTTCTTCCAGATCCTTTGTGGAACATTCAGCACCATAAATTGCGACTGGTTGGGTGACCGAGCGATAGATCTTGGATTTCAGCCAATCACTGATCTTCTTATCACACATCACTGAAGTTGTGGTTTTTCAATTCAGCCAGACCTCGAGCTTCAGATCCCCGTCAGCAGTGATTCTTGACCCCAGATATTTAAAGCTCGGTATTGTCGACAGTAATGAAATCTTGCACTCTTTCATCAGTTGTTAAATATTTGGTTTTATTGACGTTGAGTCGAAGACCAATTTGTGCAAGACTATCGCTCCACGTTTGCACCTGATGTTGGATATCGTTTTCGTCTGTTGAGACCAGCAGGATGCCGTCTGTATAGAGAAGTTTTCCAATTGCACATTAAGCATGAATAATTGATGCAAGGAAAAAGAATGAAGAAAAAAAACAAAAAAACTGTTTACTTATATGATCTACCTTTGAATTTAATCGAAAATTCCCATTCAAACTGATTGGAAAAGCAAACCATTTAATTACAAAAGTAAATCCATCAGAATGCATTTCATTTTAATCATGCTCATATATTAGGAAGAAATTTAAAAGAGAAAAGAAAAAAATGTAAGTTGAAAAAAAAAACAGAGACAAAAAAGAACGCAATGTAAGTGAATAAAGTAACAAAAGACCTGAAATGTAAGTGTTTAGGATTTGCTATTATACCCTATAATAATAGGATTTGCTATTATACCCTATAATTAATAGGATTTGCTATTATACCCTATAATTAATAGGATTTGCTATTATACCCTATAATAATAGGATTTGCTATTATACCCTATAATTAATAGGATTTGCTATTATACCCTATAATTAATAGGATTTGCTATTATACCCTATAATAATAGGATTTGCTATTATACCCTATAATAATAGGATTTGCTATTATACCCTATAATAATAGGATTTGCTATTATACCCTATAATAATAGGATTTGCTATTATACCCTATAATAATAGGATTTGCTATTATACCCTATAATAATAGGATTTGCTATTATACCCTATAATTAATAGGATTTGCTATTATACCCTATAATAATAGGATTTGCTATTATACCCTATAATTAATAGGATTTGCTATTATACCCTATAATAATAGGATTTGCTATTATACCCTATAATTAATAGGATTTGCTATTATACCCTATAATTAATAGGATTTGCTATTATACCCTATAATAATAGGATTTGCTATTATACCCTATAATTAATAGGATTTGCTATTATACCCTATAATTAATAGGATTTGCTATTATACCCTATAATTAATAGGATTTGCTATTATACCCTATAATAATAGGATTTGCTATTATACCCTATAATAATAGGATTTGCTATTATACCCTATAATTAATAGGATTTGCTATTATACCCTATAATTAATAGGATTTGCTATTATACCCTATAATTAATAGGATTTGCTATTATACCCTATAATTAATAGGATTTGCTATTATACCCTATAATAATAGGATTTGCTATTATACCCTATAATAATAGGATTTGCTATTATACCCTATAATTAATAGGATTTGCTATTATACCCTATAATTAATAGGATTTGCTATTATACCCTATAATTAATAATATTTGCTATTATACCCTATAATTAATAGGATTTGCTATTATACCCTATAATAATAGGATTTGCTATTATACCCTATAATAATAGGATTTGCTATTATACCCTATAATAATAGGATTTGCTATTATACCCTATAATTAATAGGATTTGCTATTATACCCTATAATTAATAGGATTTGCTATTATACCCTATAATTAATAGGATTTGCTATTATACCCTATAATAATAGGATTTGCTATTATACCCTATAATAATAGGATTTGCTATTATACCCTATAATAATAGGATTTGCTATTATACCCTATAATAATAGGATTTGCTATTATACCCTATAAATAATAGGATTTGCTATTATACCCTATAATTAATAGGATTTGCTATTATACCCTATAATTAATAGGATTTGCTATTATACCCTATAATTAATAGGATTTGCTATTATACCCTATAATAATAGGATTTGCTATTATACCTTATAATAATAGGATTTGCTATTATACCCTATAATTAATAGGATTTGCTATTATACCCTATAATTAATAGGATTTGCTATTATACCCTATAATTAATAGGATTTGCTATTATACCCTATAATTAATAGGATTTGCTATTATACCCTATAATAATAGGATTTGCTATTATACCCTATAATAATAGGATTTGCTATCATACCCTATAATTAATAGGATTTGCTATTATACCCTATAATTAATAGGATTTGCTATTATACCCTATAATTAATAGGATTTGCTATTATACCCTATAATAATAGGATTTGCTATTATACCCTATAATAATAGGATTTGCTATTATACCCTATAATTAATAGGATTTGCTATTATACCCTATAATTAATAGGATTTGCTATTATACCCTATAATTAATAGGATTTGCTATTATACCCTATAATAATAGGATTTGCTATTATACCCTATAATTAATAGGATTTGCTATTATACCCTATAATAATAGGATTTGCTATTATACCCTATAATTAATAGGATTTGCTATTATACCCTATAATTAATAGGATTTGCTATTATACCCTATAATAATAGGATTTGCTATTATACCCTATAATAATAGGATTTGCTATTATACCTTATAATTAATAGGATTTGCTATTATACCCTATAATAATAGGATTTGCTATTATACCCTATAATTAATAGGATTTGCTATTATACCCTATAATTAATAGGATTTGCTATTATACCCTATAATAATAGGATTTGCTATTATACCCTATAATAATAGGATTTGCTATTATACCCTATAAATAATAGGATTTGCTATTATACCCTATAATTAATAGGATTTGCTATTATACCCTATAATTAATAGGATTTGCTATTATACCCTATAATTAATAGGATTTGCTATTATACCCTATAATAATAGGATTTGCTATTATACCCTATAATAATAGGATTTGCTATTATACCCTATAATTAATAGGATTTGCTATTATACCCTATAATAATAGGATTTGCTATTATACCCTATAATAATAGGATTTGCTATTATACCCTATAATTAATAGGATTTGCTATTATACCCTATAATAATAGGATTTGCTATTATACCCTATAATAATAGGATTTGCTATTATACCCTATAATAATAGGATTTGCTATTATACCCTATAATTAATAGGATTTGCTATTATACCCTATAATTAATAGGATTTGCTATTATACCCTATAATAATAGGATTTGCTATTATACCCTATAATAATAGGATTTGCTATTATACCCTATAATTAATAGGATTTGCTATTATACCCTATAATAATAGGATTTGCTATTATACCCTATAATAATAGGATTTGCTATTATACCCTATAATTAATAGGATTTGCTATTATACCCTATAATTAATAGGATTTGCTATTATACCCTATAATAATAGGATTTGCTATTATACCCTATAATAATAGGATTTGCTATTATACCCTATAATAATAGGATTTGCTATTATACCCTATAATAATAGGATTTGCTATTATACCCTATAATTAATAGGATTTGCTATTATACCCTATAATTAATAGGATTTGCTATTATACCCTATAATAATAGGATTTGCTATTATACCCTATAATAATAGGATTTGCTATTATACCCTATAATAATAGGATTTGCTATTATACCCTATAATAATAGGATTTGCTATTATACCCTATAATAATAGGATTTGCTATTATACCCTATAATAATAGGATTTGCTATTATACCCTATAATAATAGGATTTGCTATTATACCCTATAATTAATAGGATTTGCTATTATACCCTATAATAATAGGATTTGCTATTATACCCTATAATTAATAGGATTTGCTATTATACCCTATAATAATAGGATTTGCTATTATACCCTATAATAATAGGATTTGCTATTATACCCTATAATTAATAGGATTTGCTATTATACCCTATAATTAATAGGATTTGCTATTATACCCTATAATTAATAGGATTTGCTATTATACCCTATAATTAATAGGATTTGCTATTATACCCTATAATAATAGGATTTGCTATTATACCCTATAATTAATAGGATTTGCTATTATACCCTATAATTAATAGGATTTGCTATTATACCCTATAATAATAGGATTTGCTATTATACCCTATAATAATAGGATTTGCTATTATACCCTATAATTAATAGGATTTGCTATTATACCCTATAATTAATAGGATTTGCTATTATACCCTATAATAATAGGATTTGCTATTATACCCTATAATTAATAGGATTTGCTATTATACCCTATAATTAATAGGATTTGCTATTATACCCTATAATAATAGGATTTGCTATTATACCCTATAATAATAGGATTTGCTATTATACCCTATAATTAATAGGATTTGCTATTATACCCTATAATTAATAGGATTTGCTATTATACCCTATAATAATAGGATTTGCTATTATACCCTATAATTAATAGGATTTGCTATTATACCCTATAATTAATAGGATTTGCTATTATACCCTATAATTAATAGGATTTGCTATTATACCCTATAATAATAGGATTTGCTATTATACCCTATAATAATAGGATTTGCTATTATACCCTATAATTAATAGGATTTGCTATTATACCCTATAATTAATAGGATTTGCTATTATACCCTATAATAATAGGATTTGCTATTATACCCTATAATTAATAGGATTTGCTATTATACCCTATAATTAATAGGATTTGCTATTATACCCTATAATTAATAGGATTTGCTATTATACCCTATAATAATAGGATTTGCTATTATACCCTATAATAATAGGATTTGCTATTATACCCTATAATTAATAGGATTTGCTATTATACCCTATAATTAATAGGATTTGCTATTATACCCTATAATAATAGGATTTTCTATTATACCCTATAATAATAGGATTTGCTATTATACCCTATAATTAATAGGATTTGCTATTATACCCTATAATTAATAGGATTTGCTATTATACCCTATAATAATAGGATTTGCTATTATACCCTATAATTAATAGGATTTGCTATTATACCCTATAATTAATAGGATTTGCTATTATACCCTATAATTAATAGGATTTGCTATTATACCCTATAATAATAGGATTTGCTATTATACCCTATAATAATAGGATTTGCTATTATACCCTATAATTAATAGGATTTGCTATTATACCCTATAATTAATAGGATTTGCTATTATACCCTATAATTAATAGGATTTGCTATTATACCCTATAATTAATAGGATTTGCTATTATACCCTATAATAATAGGATTTGCTATTATACCCTATAATAATAGGATTTGCTATTATACCCTATAATTAATAGGATTTGCTATTATACCCTATAATTAATAGGATTTGCTATTATACCCTATAATAATAGGATTTGCTATTATACCCTATAATTAATAGGATTTGCTATTATACCCTATAATTAATAGGATTTGCTATTATACCCTATAATTAATAGGATTTGCTATTATACCCTATAATTAATAGGATTTGCTATTATACCCTATAATAATAGGATTTGCTATTATACCCTATAATTAATAGGATTTGCTATTATACCCTATAATTAATAGGATTTGCTATTATACCCTATAATTAATAGGATTTGCTATTATACCCTATAATAATAGGATTTGCTATTATACCCTATAATAATAGGATTTGCTATTATACCCTATAATTAATAGGATTTGCTATTATACCATATAATTAATAGGATTTGCTATTATACCCTATAATAATAGGATTTGCTATTATACCCTATAATTAATAGGATTTGCTATTATACCCTATAATTAATAGGATTTGCTATTATACCCTATAATTAATAGGATTTGCTATTATACCCTATAATAATAGGATTTGCTATTATACCCTATAATTAATAGGATTTGCTATTATACCCTATAATTAATAGGATTTGCTATTATACCCTATAATTAATAGGATTTGCTATTATACCCTATAATTAATAGGATTTGCTATTATACCCTATAATAATAGGATTTGCTATTATACCCTATAATAATAGGATTTGCTATTATACCCTATAATTAATAGGATTTGCTATTATACCCTATAATTAATAGGATTTGCTATTATACCCTATAATAATAGGATTTGCTATTATACCCTATAATAATAGGATTTGCTATTATACCCTATAATTAATAGGATTTGCTATTATACCCTATAATTAATAGGATTTGCTATTATACCCTATAATTAATAGGATTTGCTATTATACCCTATAATAATAGGATTTGCTATTATACCCTATAATAATAGGATTTGCTATTATACCCTATAATTAATAGGATTTGCTATTATACCCTATAATTAATAGGATTTGCTATTATACCCTATAATTAATAGGATTTGCTATTATACCCTATAATAATAGGATTTGCTATTATACCCTATAATAATAGGATTTGCTATTATACCCTATAATTAATAGGATTTGCTATTATACCCTATAATTAATAGGATTTGCTATTATACCCTATAATTAATAGGATTTGCTATTATACCCTATAATTAATAGGATTTGCTATTATACCCTATAATTAATAGGATTTGCTATTATACCCTATAATAATAGGATTTGCTATTATACCCTATAATAATAGGATTTGCTATTATACCCTATAATTAATAGGATTTGCTATTATACCCTATAATTAATAGGATTTGCTATTATACCCTATAATTAATAGGATTTGCTATTATACCCTATAATTAATAGGATTTGCTATTATACCCTATAATTAATAGGATTTGCTATTATACCCTATAATAATAGGATTTGCTATTATACCCTATAATTAATAGGATTTGCTATTATACCCTATAATTAATAGGATTTGCTATTATACCCTATAATTAATAGGATTTGCTATTATACCCTATAATTAATAGGATTTGCTATTATACCCTATAATAATAGGATTTGCTATTATACCCTATAATAATAGGATTTGCTATTATACCCTATAATTAATAGGATTTGCTATTATACCCTATAATTAATAGGATTTGCTATTATACCCTATAATAATAGGATTTGCTATTATACCCTATAATAATAGGATTTGCTATTATACCCTATAATTAATAGGATTTGCTATTATACCCTATAATTAATAGGATTTGCTATTATACCCTATAATAATAGGATTTGCTATTATACCCTATAATAATAGGATTTGCTATTATACCCTATAATTAATAGGATTTGCTATTATACCCTATAATTAATAGGATTTGCTATTATACCCTATAATTAATAGGATTTGCTATTATACCCTATAATAATAGGATTTGCTATTATACCCTATAATAATAGGATTTGCTATTATACCCTATAATTAATAGGATTTGCTATTATACCCTATAATTAATAGGATTTGCTATTATACCCTATAATTAATAGGATTTGCTATTATACCCTATAATTAATAGGATTTGCTATTATACCCTATAATTAATAGGATTTGCTATTATACCCTATAATAATAGGATTTGCTATTATACCCTATAATAATAGGATTTGCTATTATACCCTATAATTAATAGGATTTGCTATTATACCCTATAATTAATAGGATTTGCTATTATACCCTATAATAATAGGATTTGCTATTATACCCTATAATAATAGGATTTGCTATTATACCCTATAATTAATAGGATTTGCTATTATACCCTATAATAATAGGATTTGCTATTATACCCTATAATTAATAGGATTTGCTATTATACCCTATAATAATAGGATTTGCTATTATACCCTATAATAATAGGATTTGCTATTATACCCTATAATTAATAGGATTTGCTATTATACCCTATAATAATAGGATTTGCTATTATACCCTATAATAATAGGATTTGCTATTATACCCTATAATAATAGGATTTGCTATTATACCCTATAATAATAGGATTTGCTATTATACCCTATAATAATAGGATTTGCTATTATACCCTATAATAATAGGATTTGCTATTATACCCTATAATTAATAGGATTTGCTATTATACCCTATAATTAATAGGATTTGCTATTATACCCTATAATAATAGGATTTGCTATTATACCCTATAATAATAGGATTTGCTATTATACCCTATAATAATAGGATTTGCTATTATACCCTATAATTAATAGGATTTGCTATTATACCCTATAATTAATAGGATTTGCTATTATACCCTATAATAATAGGATTTGCTATTATACCCTATAATAATAGGATTTGCTATTATACCCTATAATAATAGGATTTGCTATTATACCCTATAATAATAGGATTTGCTATTATACCCTATAATTAATAGGATTTGCTATTATACCCTATAATTAATAGGATTTGCTATTATACCCTATAATAATAGGATTTGCTATTATACCCTATAATAATAGGATTTGCTATTATACCCTATAATAATAGGATTTGCTATTATACCCTATAATAATAGGATTTGCTATTATACCCTATAATAATAGGATTTGCTATTATACCCTATAATAATAGGATTTGCTATTATACCCTATAATAATAGGATTTGCTATTATACCCTATAATAATAGGATTTGCTATTATACCCTATAATAATAGGATTTGCTATTATACCCTATAATTAATAGGATTTGCTATTATACCCTATAATAATAGGATTTGCTATTATACCCTATAATTAATAGGATTTGCTATTATACCCTATAATAATAGGATTTGCTATTATACCCTATAATAATAGGATTTGCTATTATACCCTATAATTAATAGGATTTGCTATTATACCCTATAATTAATAGGATTTGCTATTATACCCTATAATAATAGGATTTGCTATTATACCCTATAATAATAGGATTTGCTATTATACCCTATAAATAATAGGATTTGCTATTATACCCTATAATAATAGGATTTGCTATTATACCCTATAAATAATAGGATTTGCTATTATACCCTATAAATAATAGGATTTGCTATTATACCCTATAAATAATAGGATTTGCTATTATACCCTATAAATAAGGAATGATCGATTAGCGAGCTGACTGATGTTGTTTTTTTAAATATCATTTATCTATTAAATCACTTAAGTCATGTATTATTGTTTAATTTTAAAGATGATGACATAAAAAAAAGTCTTCTAAGAAAAGGATAGGTGTTCTCGTATTCAGGAAGTTCTTTTCTTTTTTTTTTTTTTTTCAAGAAGGATTTATTTTCGAGAGGAAAAAGTTGTTACGTTGTATTTTTTTTTTACCCGCATTCATATTGTTTTTAAGCTAATATAGTTTTAATCACTACTAGTACCGAAATTATGTTAAATGCAGAAAAGAAAATCTATCAACTGTTTAAAGACGTCCAAGTTCTTTTTGAAGTCCGAAGTGTAACAAGTAACTTATTTTTGAAGGGAAACACAGTCATAGACAAAAGCGTATACGAATTTGGATGCTTGGAAACCGTAGGGCCGAAAAAAGAAAAAAAAAATGTTATCTTTAATTTTGAAGAGTCTTTAATGGACTTTCGCAATCCAGCCATTGTGTCTCAACCAACGCAGTCTGTTCTTCTGCATGATGTCTGCGAGGCTTTTCAAGTTGACTTATGCGAGTAGAGATTCAAAAAGTATGCTTGTTCAGGCTTCACAAAAAAGATTAATCTGACCATTGCTTTGTCGTTACGGTGCAGTTTCTTTAGTGCGCTAGCAGAGACAGCCAAAGTTTCGGAGCCATACATTAGCACACTTCTGACACATGAGGAGTATACACGACCCCGCGTAGCTGTTGGCAGGTGTATGTATGTGCGTGCTTTGCTTATAAAAAGCATTAAAAAAAACAAAAAAACAGCATTAATCATTTGATAACAAAGACTTACTCAGTTAATTATGATGCCATTTTCAAATTTCAGTTCTAACAAATGGAGCAATTTCATTGGATAAGCATATCTGTTATCCAATGAACATGAATGGTGAAAGAATTATCTGGTTGGATAGAATATGTAAACGATGAAATTGAGTGGAATTTCTTTTTTTTTATATGTGACAAACTGCCTGAAAATTTCCATATTTCTAGGCAGAAATCAAATATCGTTTTGTCAGATGCAATACTATTTAGCGTTAACTTAGAGAATTCGAGTGACTTCTCTTTATATATTAGATGAAAGAAATATGCGAATAATGTTGTATGATGGATCAGCATTTTTAATGGACAACAGTGTCATTTTCAAATGCATAGAAAACAAGGTTCCCACTCATGCATATCTAAAGCTGACATTTTTAATTGTTCAGTTTTGGAATATCTCTCTACAGTGAAAATTTGGATAAATTCTGAGAAGGGTGGTTAAAAGGTCTGAATGAATTAACACAGAATTGTCCAGTAATAAACGAGGACCCTTGTGTACATCTACTCCCAGCCCTGAACCTTATATTAACAATTTTATAATGTTCTGTAATTTTCAAGTCTTCCTTTTTTATTTACATTATCTTTTTACTACTACTACTACTACTACTACTACTACAATCTCTCCCTTTTCCCTTTACTTCTTTATTTATGTCATCCATTTAATCTTTTATGATACTACTATTCCCTTCCTTCTATTCTTCCCTCCATTCCATTCTTCCCACCATTACTGATTCGCCCTTCCTTTCATCATCTAAAAGATTTAATGTTCAAACAAGCAAGCAAGATCATCAGAATGTTAGTATCATATAGATTGTTACCGGACATGAACGTCCTTTGTGCTGTTCAGAAATGTCTGACCCTACATTAAATTCGACCTTGTGTCAAATCCAGCCCTCCTGAGTGACGGGGATGGCAGGTAAATAACAACAATACTCCACAGAGACTTCGCCAAAAAAAAAATTTTAATTAAAAAAAAAATTTAAAAAAATGTTATTGTTGAATACAGCTGGATTTGTCAAAACCAACACACGCATTCAAAAATAGCATAAGTCAAGGTTTCTTTTTAAACACACTAGCAGGGCTACCCGGCGTTGTCCCAGTGGCATTAATAATAAAATAAAAGAGTTCAAACCAAAGTGTGCAACATTTTTCTTTAAAAACTTCAATCTCCCTCCCCGGCAACTGGTTCAATAGAATAGAAAGAAAAAGAAAAATTACTGTTTAACCTAGTTTCAGTGTTGTTTCTGAAACGATTACTGATTATTTATATTATTTTGATTATTCGACCTACCGTTCTCATTTTGTATGTGATTCTCACAACGTTTAGACCGATGTAACCTCCGACCTTCTACAGGTGTATTGTGTCGAACTCGGTAATCTGTAAAGAATTTCTAACGGAACCCTTTATTTAATCCATAGGGGTAGCATGCTCTCGTTCCGTCAGCCATGACCAGGTAGAAGTCTTAATTCATAATTGTATTCTTAGTATCACCCGCATTGAGGATTGAACCTGGAGGTTAAAGATTAAATCCTCAGTGGGGGCTACGCAATACGATTACAAATTACTTAAGACTTCTATCCGGTCATGACTGATGGAACGAGAGCATGCTACCCCTGTGGATTAAGTAACGGATCCGTTCGAAATTCCGTACAGATTCCCGAGTTCGACAGAAAGATTCCCGAGTTCGACAAGATACACCTGAAGAAGGTTGGAGATTACATCGTCCGAAACGTTGTGAGAATAAGATTCAAATTATCAATCCTCATCTCAAAAATTCCGAAATATAATTACTGATTAGAATAAAAACATAAAAAGTCATTTTTAACCCCGACTGATTTGGTCCCTGGTGACACCAAGCATATATGCATATTATTACAGCATTTTTCTTTTTTTTTACATAACCAGATCAGAGTAAAACTGAATCCAATGATGTATGGTTTGTATGTGTATCTGGTGTAGTTTCTGACTTTTAACCTGACAGATGACAGAAAGAGAGAGAGAGAGAGGGAGAGATAGGGAGAGATAGACAGACAGACAGAGAGAGACAGACAGAGAGACAGACAGAGAGAGAGAGACAGACAGAGAGACAGACAGAGAGAGAGAGACAGACAGACAGAGAGACAGAGAGACAGAGAGACAGACAGACAGACAGAGAGACAGACAGACAGACAGAGAGACAGAGAGACAGACAGAGACAGACAGACAGAAAGAGAGAGACAAAGACAGTGAGACAGACAGAGAGAGAGAGAGAAAGACAGAGAGAGAAAGACAAAAACAGACAGAAAAAGACAGACAGAAAAAGACAGACAGAGAGAGAAAGACAGAGACACAGACAGAGAGAGAGACACACAGAGAGAGAGAGAGAGAGAGAGAGAGAGAGACAGACACACAGACAGAGAGAGACAGAGAGAGAGAGAGACACAGAGAGAGAGAGACACAGAGAGAGAGAGACCTTTCGTTTATATAATAGATGTTTACTCTAAAATCTGGATTTCTGTATTCTTTTTAGCAGTGCAAAATTTATGTTGCAATATTCACGTTTACCAAAATTTACTATATTCAATATATGTAGTTTTTACATAGAATCTTTTTTTTTTTTTTTCCTAATTTAAAATAAAAACTTTTTTGTTCCTTTATTTTATGATAATGTTCACTGTTCAGTGTCGGATTTTACATAAAAAAATATAACTTATGTTTCATAGTAAACCATAAAATGAAGAAATTGGGTTAGAGTTAATAATTTATTTTTTAATTGATTAAGAAACTTCCTTTATACAAGAGATTCATGACACTATAAAAAAAAAACATTGTAGTGAAAAGTAGATCATAAAAATATTGGGTCCTCCTACTTCTATCACTACTTCGCTATTTTTAGCCATTTGATACGACAAACTCTGCTCGACTATACATACGCTTTGAAATCAATTCGTTATCTGGGTCCCAACATATGGAATGTGTTATCTGTCTCGATCCAGTTATTTTAAATGAAGTCTAAAAGACACTTAAAAGAAAATTTGAATCCAAATAATTCTATAATTAATCTATAATTCATATTAATAAAATTATGAGACAACTTCATGTGTTTGTATTTCTCGCCTCTAAGTGACTTGCACATTTTTTTAAATTTTATTATTTACTCTTAATCGCACATTTATTGATATTAAAAATGCAATAGTATAAAATATAACTAATTTTTTAAAATCCTATTTCAAATATAACTATTAGGTAATTAAATCCATCAGGATGCTCTTCGGTTTATTTGTAAACAAGTCAGCCATTTTAATATTTTATTAATAGTTAACAAAAAAAATGAATTACTTCTTGACCCTTCGAAATTTGGAAGCATAAACTATAGAATTGTCATTTAAACCGGCTCTAGAATTTTTCGCAACCCTCGTGTATTATAGAAATTAAAATAACATTACCATAAAAAAATTGTCATAGTTTTGTAACAATTTGGTTCGATTTATATTTAATGACTAAACGATATTTTTAGTAATTAAATTTAGCTGTCCAAATCCTATTTAAATTCAAAAACATAAATAAAATAAAAAAATGAAAAGAAATGAAAAATAAAAAATTAGCATAAAAATGTTAAATATCCTCCTGCATTTACAATATTTTGACCACTTTCGACGCAGTTTCCACAGGCTTTTAACGGTGAATATTTTAGCTTTCCATTCTCAACCTTTCCTCACTGGACATTTATTCTATCTGGATATACTCTGCATTTTAACAACTTTCTCACACACTTTCATCCATTTTCTATCATCTCAAATTTTTCACATTTTGAATTTGGGCTGTTCCCTTGCCAACTTATCTATCTACGTTATTCCTCTTTGAAAAGCCTGGCTTAAGGAAAGAAAAAAAGAAAAATGGTTTTATTGAATACACCTTGCATTGAACAACTGAAGATGAAATAGATTTGTCATTTTTACATTTTTTATTTCTTTTTTTCATTTTATATATATATATATATATATAGCTCTCCACTTCATTCGCTCCAAATATGATCTGAGGTTAAGATCGGATTCTAACTCTGCTTGATGAGATCTCAGTTTATAATAACTGTTGATCGATAACATCGACATGCCAGTGTCGCAGATTTTGTACATGTCTGTGTAAATAAAAATAATCATATATAAAAGCTCTATTTGATATTGAGCACTTTTTATGAACCCGGTTGAAATTCTTTGGATTACTACCCTGTGGATGTTTTTACCTGGATTATTATCATAGACATATATATCTAGAGAGAGAGAATAGACATATATATATATAGACATATATATATATATATATATCTATATAGACATTATATATATATAGAATAGACATTATATATATATATATAGAATAGACATATATATATATATATAGAATAGACATATATATATATATATAGAATAGACATTATATATATATATATATATATAGAATAGACATTATATATATATATATATATATATATATATAGAATAGACATTATATATATATATATAGAATAGACATTATATATATATATATATATAGAATAGACATTATATATATATATATAGAATAGACATTATATATATATATATATATAGAATAGACATTATATATATATATATATATAGAATAGACATTATATATATATATATATAGAATAGACATTATATATATATATATATAGAATAGACATTATATATATATATATATATATAGAATAGACATTATATATATATATATATATATATATATAGAATAGACATTATATATATATATATATATATATATATAGAATAGACATTATATATATATATATATATAGAATAGACATTATATATATATATATATAGAATAGACATTATATATATATATATATAGAATAGACATTATATATATATATATATATATAGAATAGACATTATATATATATATATATATATAGAATAGACATTATATATATATATATATATAGAATAGACATTATATATATATATATATATAGAATAGACATTATATATATATATATATAGAATAGACATTATATATATATATATATATATAGAATAGACATTATATATATATATATATATATAGAATAGACATTATATATATATATATAGAATAGACATTATATATATATATATATATTAATATAGAATAGACATTATATATATATATATAGAATAGACATTATATATATATATATATATAGAATAGACATTATATATATATATAGACATTATATATATATAGACATTATATATATATATAGACATTATATATATATATAGAGACATTATATATATATATATAGAGAGACATTATATATATATATATAGAGAGACATTATATATATATATAGAGACATTATATATATATATAGAGACATTATATATATATATAGAGACATTATATATATAGAGACATTATATATATATATAGAGAGAGAGACATATATATATAGAGAGAGAGACATTATATATATATATAGAGAGACATTATATATATATAGAGAGAGACATTATATATATATATAGAGAGAGACATTATATATATATATATATATAGAGACATTATATATATATATAGAGAGACATTATATATATATATATATAGAGACATTATATATATATATAGAGAGAGACATTATATATATATATATAGAGACATTATATATATATATATATATAGAGACATTCTATATATATATATATAGAGACATTCTATATATATATATATAGAGACATTCTATATATATATATATATAGAGACATTCTATATATATATATATAGAGACATTCTATATATATATATATATAGAGAGAGAGAGAGAGAGAGAGAGAGACATTATATATATATAGAGAGAGAGAGACATTATATATATATATAGAGAGAGAGACATTATATATATATATATATATATATATAGAGAGACATTATATATATATATATATATAGAGAGACATTATATATATATATATAGAGAGAGACATTATATATATATATATAGAGAGAGAGAGAGAGACATTATATATATATATATATAGAGAGAGAGAGACATTATATATATATATAGAGAGAGAGACATTATATATATATAGAGAGAGAGACATTATATATATATAGAGAGAGAGAGAGACATTATATATATATATAGAGAGAGAGACATTATATATATATAGAGAGAGACATTATATATATATATATATATAGAGAGAGAGACATTATATATATATAGAGACATTATATATATATATATATATATAGAGAGAGAGAGACATTATATATATATAGAGACATTATATATATATATATATATATATAGAGAGAGAGAGAGAGAGACATTATATATATATATATATATATAGACATTATATATATATATAGACATTATATATATATATATAGACATTATATATATATAGACATTATATATATATATAGACATTATATATATATATAGACATTATATATATATATAGACATTATATATATATATAGACATTATATATATAGACATTATATATATATATAATGTCTATATATATATATAGACAGAGAGAGACAGAGAGAGAGAGAGAGAGAGTAAAAAAAAATTTTTTTTAATCTCGGGCAACGCCAGGTGGTTACAGCTCGGAAGTTTACAATTAAATTTATTAACATTGCTTAGTTTTATTATATTTTATTAATGTTATTCTTTTTGTTTACTCCTTTAAACAAAATATATGTAATAGTTGTGTTAATTATTGTTGGAATAAAAAAATGAACAAAAGAAAATGACAGTTTAAAAAAACGAAAAACATTCATGAATAAAGATTTTTTCAACAGAACGTGTATGTAAATAAATAAAAAGTGAATTTATATTTAAATGAAGATGTCGTCTTGTTTCAAATCGATGAACAGCCAAAATGTCAGACAAAAAGTGGAAATTAATCTGAAATTTTGGTGATGAATTGCACTTTGTATTGATAATAAATTACTTCAACATTTTGCCAAATGGAACAAAATATTTCTTAAAAAATAATCTTTTGAATCTCAAGTTAAACCGCAACTTAAATGATCAGATAGGACAGAACTACTTTTGTTGAATAATTCTAGGAAAACCGGATCTCTTTAAATAAAGAAAAAAAGCAAAGAAAAAAAAAAAGAAAAGAGTGAAAAAAAATATGCTTTTTTGTATTTTTTTTCTTAAAATAGATTTTATTCAATATGACCTTCAACTACTATGAGAGTTTTGATGTTAATAGTTAGGATAGGTAAAAAAACAAAACATTCACATTTATTTATTTATATAAATAAACTTGGGCCACATAAAGTGCAAATTCAACTAGTGCCGAGTCGGTATAGTTTGACCGACTCTAGTGACTGCTTAATTGCTCCTGACTCCAACTCCACACCCTGGTGAAACCTGTGTGAAAATAGAGCTCACATAACAGTAGATTGGGATTCGGAAAAGTGTTAATTTTACAGTGAGGATGTTCAAACGATTAAAAGTTCTTCAAATGTTGAGCAGCAGCACAATTCTGTGAATTGACGTGAAGTTCTAATCGCATTACAATCAGTGGTAAAAATGGAGTGCTCAGCCGCAGTTTTCACTTCCTTCACAGACGGACCTTTTTTGTAAGTAAACACAATAAATGCGAAGAAACTTCTTAGGACAAAATGCATAGGTAGGTGAACAGTCCTCTCAAAGTTTTATTGCCTACATTGGTGGCCCTTCTCTCCTCGGCCCAAACTAAAATTTGTAAACACAATTATAATTTTATGTTATTCTAAACAAAAGTAACAGATAAACTTGTCAAAACAAACAAATAGTTGTGTTTTTTTAAATTTTTATTTAAAATTTCCAAATTTTCTGATATTTTACATCTCTCTATTACCTTTCTACACAATTAGAACCGAAGTCGTCGAGGACATTCTGGTTGAGGTACGCAATTATAACCGGGCATCCCTCGATCCTAATCCTACATGACAGCAGCAATTATAACCAGTTGTCATAGGTTCTGGTTTGAAATTAGTTGGTAACGGTAAATGGAAACGCAATTGCCTCAAAATTCGTTAACACGTTGAAACGCAATTGCCTCAAAATTCGTTAACACATTGAAACACAATTGCCTCAAAATTCGTTAACACGTTGAAACGCAATTGCCTCAAAATTCGTTAACACATTGAAACACAATTGCCTCAAAATTCGTTAACATATTGAAACGCAATTGCCTCAAAATTAATAACACATTGAAACACAATTGCCTACAAATTTAGTAACACATTGAAACACAATTGCCTCAAAATTTAATAACACATTGAAACACGATTGCCTCAAAATTCAGTAACACCTGTATATACGTACACAACGCTAGACACCTTGACTTTTTCCAACTCTTTTTTTTGCCTGTGTATTTATTTAGCTCAAAACCCACACAATTTTTAGCACATCCGGGCACATCAGCTCCTAGCTGCTAAGTCGAAATGCTATCTCACATCTCAAGACTATGGAAGACAACTCTGGCAGGTTAGGGCCTGCCAGTTTGAGGGTTCTGTTTCTCTTTTCCTCCTCTCACCTTTTATTAGGAGTGGAAGTTTTCCACCTCCCCTACTCGCTGCAACCTTGTTATCTTCTATCTTTATCTGGTAACCTGGCATTGTCTGTCATTCTAAGTTTATTTGTCTGCTATCTTTTTCTTTTATTCTCACCGGCTGCCCACACAACTGTCTGAAACAAAGGTCATACATTATCAGCTCATCTCAGCCAAATTCGTTTTTGACTTCTTTGACACAAATTCAAATCCATTTCTTTCAGCTGATTGATGACAGTTTTGACTAACAGGTTATCTAATCTTGGGGAAACCTCATATCAATCGCTGGGAAATTTCCTTGATAATTTTATTTTTAATAGGATTTCACTAGATATGGCTGTGTGCAATTACACCCTACTCCAATTTACTTTATCTAACATATAGTTATTTTGTCGGACGACTTTCAAAGTCAGGCCTAAATAGCAATACATTTGACAAATCGATACTTGATTCGGCCCAACTTTTTTTCTTTTCTGCCAATGTTTTTGACCTGAATATACTCTTATTCGTTTAAGTTTCTTTTTGATATAAATAGGACACCTAAGAAGTTTGTTGGCCTGGGGCCATTTTTCGTTTCTGATTTAAACACAACCAGCCGCTTGCGAATTTCTTATATTTCTCTGTGTCCAACTTCTGATATTAGATAAGCAATATTTTTTAAAATTACATATTAATCTATATATCTCTTATAATTAATTGTATACTACTAGGTAAGAATTAATATTTGGTCTAAAAGCTACTTACTATGACAGTTGTATTTTTAAGGATACAAGGGGCCATTCAATATTCATGTTTCTTTAGAAAATAATGGGGTGCTTCAACTACTAGCTAAATTTAAATGGCATCAATTCTGTTGTCTTTGTTTTGTTTTTTTTAACATATTTCACTCCAAAAAAAGGCACCCGCCACTGTAGACTGAGAATTAGGGTGTAGGTTTTGGGTGTCATCCTAAGTTGGGAGCTGTGTAGCGAGATGTTTGTTTACATTAGTTTTAAACCTCTGCATGTCAGTATAGTCGGGGAAACAGGGAGCAGGCAGGTAGTTCCAGAGGTCGGCAGCACGAGAAAAGAAGCTTTTGGAGTAGAAGGCTTTCCGGCATCTGAGGACCTCCACAGTGAATGGATGGGATTTAGCTGATTGTCGAGTTGGTCTAGTGTATTTACGTCGAGGAGGCACTAGAGCAGCTAGTTCATTGGAGCACAATCCACTGAAGTACTTGTAAAACAGGCACAATAATGCAACATTGTGACGATGGGACAGGGGCTGGAGCTTGGTTGATAGTGAAGGACCTATTAAGTTGACTACTCTTTTTTTAACCTTGTCTAAGGGGGAGAGACTAGTGGATGATGCACCAGCCCAGATGTGGCAACAATATTCCATGTATGGGCAGATGGTGGCTTTGTAGAGGTACAGGATAATGTCAGGTGTAAGGAGTTTACTAGCATGGTAAAGGGAGCCCACCTTCTTTGCTGCAGCCTTGGCAATGTCTTCAATGTATTTATTTCAAGTCATGTTACCTGTGAAGGTTAGGCCGAGGAGTTTGAATGTTGAACTCTCAGGTAGGGTGTTATTTGCCATGACAATCGGTGGTTGAAGAGGTTTCTTGTAGTTATTGAAGGAAAGGAGCTTTGTCTTTGCCACATTAAAAGTTACCAACCATTTATGACCCCAATCCACTGTAGCAGAAAAAATTAATCTTCCACCTCTTCTTTCTCTACTTCGTTATCTTCTTCTTTCTCTTCTTCTTCCTCTCTCTCTTCTTCTTCCTCTCTCTCTTCTTCTTCTTCTTTCTCTTCTTCTTCTTCTTTCTCTTCTTCTTCTTTCTCTTCTTTCTCTTCTTCTTTCTCTTCTTCTTTCCACGTCGTCCCTCGTAGACTACGCTCTCAGCCTTCTGCCGTCTTGCCTCCAGCGACCCGTTTTTATATCAAACTGGACTCTCGTCTCCGCGAGAGAACACGAGATTTCACGGGATTACCTGGCGATATTAAGCCTAGGACGCCATCTTGCCGCTCTTTGGGCGATCCAGCCCTGCAGAGCGCGCATCGAGACCGTTTGCCAGGTAATCCCATGTTTTCACAATTTATAACACACTCTCCCCTGATCTCATTATCACAGAAAGAGCAGGGAGGCCGTGTCCTTTTTCTTCGAGTGCTTCTTCGGGGAGGGGGATTCGGGGCCTCATCGTCATCCGTGCTGTCTTCCGTAGCAGGAAGGTCAGCGAACCTGAGGCTGCGCATCGCAGCATCACTGTCCGGGCTTTCATCAGCAGTAGGAGGGTCAGTACATTCAAGGCTATCACTCTCAGTGTCGCTGCGCGATGAAGCCGTCATGAACCAGAATGATGGTTCGCTGGTCACGGATTCAATGTCATTATCCTCGTTAAATGGCAGCTGCGTTTGGAATACCGATCTTAAGTCTTTAATGTGACGGGGTACTCCATCAACTCGCACCGCCTGCGGGCTGATCACTTCAGTGACACGACCGGTTCCGTAACGAGTCATGCACTGGCCTCGGGGTTTTTTAACCCAAACGACATCTCCTTTTTTCATTTTCTCCTGTGGAGGTTCTGGTTCGGGCAGTAAGCTGCTCTCCAAACCTCTCGCCCTGACATGGTATGTATGTAGCGCATTAGCTGGCGCGGTGGAGGGTGAAGTATCGTCCTTAGGGGTGACGTTATACCAATAGACTGCTTCAGCCACCGTACACCCCTTCCGCGCTGCGATGGTCTTGATAGTCCTATGGTTGCGCTCAATAATTCCGTTCCCACTGGGCACATGGGCACACCGAAAACGCAGACGGACACCCCAGCCATCTACAAACTGTTTGAACGGTGCACTAACAAAAGCGGGGCCATTGTCGGTCAATATCTCAGAAGGAGGGCCACGCTCAAGGAACACACTTTCCAACTCATGGACAATGGCAGCCGTATCCTGCCGGCGAAGGGACCGCCACAATGCAAATCGGGACGGTCCGCAGTCAATAAGGGTCAAGAAATTCCCCCCGTTGTAGTGAGTTATGTCCATCGCAATCCTATCCCAGTTATACTTCACACCGAGTGTGCCCTTCTTCCACCGGACAGGTGCTGGGTCGATCGATTGGCAGGTGTTGCAACTTCTCACAACAGATTTCACAGCCCTCCGTGACACAGAGGGGTCAACCAACCTGGCGAAGTAAAAGGTTCGGTTTACACCAGGGTGCCCGCTTTGGCAATGGACATCAGCGATACGCTCTGGGCTGAGTCTACGTCCCACCGCAGCACAATTTACAGGTGCTGGTTCGTTCACTTCTTTCTGCAGGTCCAGCCAATGGCGAGGCACTCTGGTCAATCGATCCGCTCGATTCAAACAGGACTGCACCAGTGTCACATCTATGACCAAGTTGTATTCATTGATGGTTTCGGTTAGGGTAGCAAGCCGCCTCCGGATTAACATTTCGGCCGATGCCTTCGTTGTCAGCCGTGCTTTTCCGTTCAAGGCATCGGTCATCCACCGATGCACACACGTGGAATCCGTGATAACGTGGAGGACGCTAGCCTGCCACTGAAGCGCTAGATTGACTCCTTTCAGTGTAGCATCGAGTTCAGCTAGGTTTATGTGCTTAGCGTCATTCTCTGGCCGGAGCCAGCAGGCATCTTCTACTATACTTCCGTTGACTGCCAGAGCAACGCCAAGGGCAAGTGAGCTGGCGTCCACCCAAACTGTAAACTCACTCCCATCGACGCACCAGCTCCCTCGTACAGGGTCATCATTGGTCACTCTGGCCACAGCTTCCACCAGCATGCTTCGCAGGGAAGGATCACGCACCTCATCGTCCCATCCTGTTGACAAAGAAGTTGCCCGTCGCTTTATAGCCGCCACAGCCACTCGGAGCCACCCACACACAGGGAAGTGACCCACCAGTTTTCCACACACGGAAAACGTGCTCCGACGTGTGATGGTAGATGGGATTTCCGGGATTTCACCGCCCCTTCCCCATTAGAGGCCATCTGCACTTCCGCTCACCTGCAGCCCGAGCACTTTCGCCCCATCCTGCAGCCGCTCCGGTTCCTTGCACGACAACCCGAAGTGCTCAAAGTGTTCTTTGACCGCCTGGGCAGACAGCAGGCTCTCATTGACAAAAATGTCGTCTATATAAGACGATGTCGCCTGTTGCACAGCTTTATCCTGACGCCGGATCGCCCGCATGATCGCCGTCATGATGCCCGGGGCTACATTCAAGCCGAACCCCAGCCTGGTCAAGCAATAGCGAGTTCCTTTGATTACCACTGTCTGGAATGGCCACAGCGATTTCTCAACACGTATTTGTAGGTAAGCTCTTCGCAAGTCCAGTATGGCCGCTTCCGCACCCTGCCGTCGCCACTCTCGCAGTTTATGAGCACAAACGTCAGCCCCCGAAGTGTACGGGTCAACGTGTTCATTGAGTTCCCGGTAATCAAGAACAGGTCGAACTTTCTGCTTGTTCTCTTGTCTGATAGCCATCAGGGGAATTAGCCCCCGCGGGGGCCCGAGCTCATCCTCTGGGTATGGAATTAACCAGCCGTTATCCAGCCACACTTGAAGTTCTGCAAAGACACTGGTGGCTGGTCGCCTGCCCACTTCCAGGACGCTGTCCATGTGTTTGTGCCCTTGTCATATTCTGCGTGGAAATCGGGTTCGTCAAGAGTGATTGCTGCACACATTTGTTTGTCTGGTCGAGGGAATCTCACATCACCGACGCTGTTTACAGTAATTCCGCCTAGCTGTGTAATAGTGTCCATTCCAAGGAGAAGGTCATATCCGAGCAGCTCCCCATCGACCACCAACACCGTCACAGCCACCGGGGGGCCATTGTCAATGCTGATATGAACAACACTGGATCCACAACACACTAATGAGCCTTTGCCGATAGTCAGGACGGGGATCTGTCGTTTCTTCCATGTGGTGCAACATTCCTTTCGAAGGAGGGTTTGGGTACAGCCGGTGTCAACCAGCGCTGAACGTTTGCACCCATCAACTTGAACTGTCACTGCAGGAAGCGCTTTGTTCAATGCCGCTTTGGGGAGGGTGCTAGCGCTGCGGCGTCCTCCCCTTGCCCGTTTCCCGGACAATTCCGTGCTATGTGGCCTGGCTTATTGCATTGGTAACACCGTATTACTTTTCGTGCTCCATAATTTTGGGTGCGCCTTGTGCCGCCTCTGCAGTCTCTGGAGAAGTGGTTGGGGCCACCACATGTATAGCATCGTAGGCCCTCTGCTGGCGAGTCCAAGGTGTCAACCGCTGCAGAGACCAGTTCTCGATCGTCCTTCAAGATGTTTCGTGCTCTCGCCAACAACTCCACCAATTCAATCTCTGTGAGTCTCAATGATGCTCGCAGCAGTCGGCTTGCATCGTCCGGAAGTCCAGACAAAAAGGCGCATGCCAATATGCGGTCACTCGCACCGCCGAAGGGAGCAGCAAGCTTTTTTAAGTCGGCCATGTAGACGTCCACTGTCTCCCCCGGCCCAAGCCGGCGTTCGGAAAATTGCCTCCAGGCAACAAAAGGATCTGCACCAAATGCCCCGTGCAGCGCCTGTGCAATCTGCTCCATGGTCGCATCATTACTGAGCTGCTGGTACACGGCGTAAGCCCCCTTAGTGAGTCTCAATGGGATGACCATAGCTGGGTCTTTAATTTTGCACAACCGGCAAACACGCTCGGCCTTCTCCAGCCATTCGACCACCGATGGACCAGCAGGAGAGCCGTCGAATTCCAGAATCAATCTGATGTCGAATTTTTCCATAACAATGCCGAAAATAGCTTGTAGCAGAAAAAATTAATCTTCCACCTCTTCTTTCTCTACTTCGTTATCTTCTTCTTTCTCTTCTTCTTCCTCTCTCTCTTCTTCCTCTCTCTTCTTCTTTCTCTTCTTCTTCTTTCTCTTCTTCTTTCTCTTCTTCTTTCTCTTCTTCTTTCCACGTCGTCCCTCGTAGACTACGCTCTCAGCCTTCTGCCGTCTTGCCTCCAGCGACCCGTTTTTATATCAAACTGGACTCTCGTCTCCGCGAGAGAACACGAGATTTCACGGGATTACCTGGCGATATTAAGCCTAGGACGCCATCTTGCCGCTCTTTGGGCGATCCAGCCCTGCAGAGCGCGCATCGAGACCGTTTGCCAGGTAATCCCATGTTTTCACAATTTATAACACATCCACTACAGCCTGGAGGTCATTTTCTAAGGATTCAGCCATTGCCTCGGATATGTGCGCGTTGGTTTTGCCCACATGACGATGGTGTCATCAGCAAATATACCAATCTCAGACTCAATGTCATCAGGGAGATCGTTTATGAAGATCAGGAACGATAAAGGTCCAAGGATAGATCCTTGGGGTACACCAGCATTTATGTCATGTTGCTTAGATGAACGGCCATCGAGGACAACCTGGATCTTTCTTTTGGTCAGGAAGGATCTAATTATATTAAATATTTGCCCAGTAATACCATATGAGCGTATTTTTAGGAGAAGCCCTTTATGCCATACCTTATCAAAGGCCTTGGATATATTAATCGCTACTGCCCTAGCTTCACCTGCCTTGTCCAGTGTATGATATATACGTTCAGAGATGACCGTTATGATGTCTGCAGTAGATCGTGCTTGTCTAAATCCATACTGTCTGTGTAAGTGTGCATTATTTTTTACTAACATTACTACATTTACTGTGACTTCTTCCTTCATTATTCTACATTTTATCTCTGGCTATAATTATGTATATTAAACTATTTCTTAAGTTTCCAATTGATTTACCTTACGTCGCGAACGGGCTAATTTACTGTTACACACAAACATTTTGCTATAAAAAAATGTCTACATTTACACAAATAAAATGAAATTATGTTTTTGGCTTTAAATAACTTTTTTTTTTCAACAAACAACAACAACGATTTAGATTCTCCCTTTTTTTTTTTTTTTTTTACTTGGTTATAATATTAATATTATGCGACAATTTATTCTTTTTGTTTCAAATATGACACATTCCAACAAAATGCCTATTTAATATAATATTCAACGAATATTTGTCAAACTGCAACTTGTTTCACATCTGCAACGAGCCTGTTGGCAAGTGATTAGGTATTAGTATGATGTTGCATTAGCATACTCGTTAAATAGGTAATGAGTATCTTCGATAAATTCTTTTTCAAATTAATATAAAAAATAAAGCAGTTAAGGGTTAAGGTATACTCCGTTCATTTTTTTTTTTTCGCACACTCATATTGCGAAAACATTTACTACACAATTTCTTTCATGATACAATACGGTTTTGTTCTTCGATCACAATAATTTCTTTGTTTCCTTTTTTGTTAAGTACTAACGACTCACCACTTATCAAGGCCCAAAAGCCACTTGAGGATAAGGGTTAATGAGTTTGTCAAGTTGACAGTGAGACAACACCGTGAGGATTCGTAACGATGGTTGAAACTCAGCAGAATTTGATTATTTAAGAGGATGATTTCTAATAACACAGTACAGCAATAACAAATGAAAATTGGCTCACCAGAAGCAAAGTTTGGTTTGTCAGCTTAAATGCTATTTGGGCCTGACTTTGAAAATCTGACAAAATAACCTTATATGTTAGATTTAATTTTTCGAATTTAACATCAGAAATGTTCGAAAGGGTAAAATTTTGTAGGAATTTGTTTTGTCCTGACTTAAACGCAATAGCATTTTTTTTTTTTTTTTAAATGTAATTACTCTTGTACTGCTTGTATTAGCCATCACCCTGGTTGGATTAAGTCGGCTTCATCCGTAAATACCGCATCTCTGACCATCGTCACCCACTAATTACTGTTAAAAGCGACTTTATATCATTCTTTTCTGCCAACATTTTAAGAAAGGAAATAAAAACTAAACCTCAAGTGGCTTCAGGAGTGCCGTTGAAACAAGACACCTGCCATAATGGGCGGAGGGGAGGGGGTAGTAGCAGGCCACCAATCCCCCCCCCCCACACACCGCTAAGGAGGCGAATGGTTTAGGTAGCACTGACTGTTGACACGATCCATCTGTTTCATCTAACTGCCATGAAGGAAAATTTATCTTTCACATTTACCGCCCCTTTAGTCCATGAAGTTTGTTTAGAACATCCCAAAAACATTCACTTTCTTCACTGTGGCTACTTCTTTCTACATTCTATTTGGGGGGGGGGGGGGGGGGGGGGGCTATTGTACATTCTATTTATTTCTTGGGCCAAATTAATTGTTTTCACTAAATATTAGCAAACAATTTTCTATCATTTGTTGAAAACAAAATTGTTTATCTAATAGCGTGGTCATTTTTTTTTTTTCAATGACATAAGCTGATTTCTAGCTTTTCAGGTCATTATTGAAAAATATCTCCATTTTACCTATCTCCTGGTTCAAGATAAGCATTTCCTTTTACATAGAAGATACTAGTTTATTAAATTTATCTGTCTTCAAAATTTTTGTTAAATTAAATTGAATAATTAAAAAAAAAGTGTTCATTTAGTTTTCGTTTGAATAAGGGATGCACCCCTTTAGTTTTAAAACTGATAATATGGATTGCTTCCATTGGATCGATTCGTCAAATTTATTTCAGTCAGTTCACATTGATTTTCTGTTTACGAGTTGGTAATGAAAAAGAACGGATCGTTCCATTTAACAAAAATAAATGGATTACACACTTATTTCAATCTTACGTTTGCTTTCGTAAAACAAAAAATCTGCGAGGAATGAAATAAAATTGGATGTTTTGTTTTTCTCAAAGAATATTCAAACTGACTTTCGATCATTTGTATTATTCAGACTAGTGTTCTCATCCTGGATGTTATTCTCGTAATATTTCAGTCGACGTAACCTCCAACCTTCTTCAGGTGAGTCTCGTCGAACTCGAGAATCTGTACAGAACCCTTTAGATTGTTCTCGTTCTATCAGCCATGACCTGGTAGAACACTTAATTCATAATTGCATTACTAGTATCGCCCGTACTGAGGATTGACCCTTCAAGAGACGGTCACTTAGAACTGATTATTACTTAGTACTTTTATCCGTTGCGCCACTGGCCATTGTGAGAATAATGCCCAAGATGTGAACAGTCGTCTAAATAATACAAATTATCAAAAATTCCTAATAATAAATTTCCATCAGTATTGATTAGATTCTTTTTTTTTTTTAAAGAAAAATACTTTTTAATAATAATTAGCATTTTTCTATTAAGTGACTTCGATAATTTAATTTATTAAAAAAAATTAATCCAACTGGATTTTTCTATTAAGTGACTTCGATAATTTAATTTATTAAAAAGAATTAATCCAACTGGATTTTTCTATTAAGTGACTTCGATAATTTAATTTATTAAAAAGAATTAATCCAACTGGATTTTTCTATTAAGTGACTTCGATAATTTAATTTATTAAAAAGAATTAATCCAACTGGATTTTTCTATTAAGTGACTTCGATAATGTAATTTATTAAAAAAAATTAATCCAACTGGATTTTTCTATTAAGTGACTTCGATAATTTAATTTATTAAAAAGAATTAATCCAACTGGATTTTTCTATTAAGTGACTTCGATAATGTAATTTATTAAAAAAAATTAATCCAACTGGATTTTTCTATTAAGTGACTTCGATAATTTAATTTATTAAAAAAAATTAATCCAACTGGATTTTTCTATTAAGTGACTTCGATAATTTAATTTATTAAAAAAAATTAATCCAACTGGATTTTTCTATTAAGTGACTTCGATAATTTAATTTATTAAAAAGAATTAATCCAACTGGATTTTTCTATTAAGTGACTTCGATAATTTAATTTATTAAAAAAAATAATCCAACTGAATTTTTCTATTAAGTGACTTCGATAATTTAATTTATTAAAAAAAATTAATCCAACTGGATTTTTCTATTAAGTGACTTCGATAATTTAATTTATTAAAAAAAATTAATCCAACTGGATTTTTCTATTAAGTGACTTCGATAATTTAATTTATTAAAAAAAATTAATCCAACTGGATTTTTCTATTAAGTGACTTCGATAATTTAATTTATTAAAAAAAATTAATCCAACTGGAATTTTATTCATTTATTTTCCTGTAGAAGAATATAGTCTGGCATAATAATGTTGACACGCAAGTTCTCATTAGATCACCGAAGTTAAGCAACGTTGAGCCTGGTCAGTAGCAGATGGGTGATCATTTGGTTATACCAGGCCCTGTACGTGGGAAGACGTCGACACCTCTCTGCAAGAACTGCAAAATCTAACATCGTCATCTTCTTTGATCGTAATCTACATGCAACTGGGGTTAGGGAACTGCTTGTGAATTTAATGTTCACTAAAAACTTTCTCCTTCAGAGGAAGCCGGCCTAACCAGCCTGGGGTTAATGTTGCTTGCTTTCGTTTTGTAGAATATCCTAATATTATGCAGATTTTTCAATTTTACTTTTCTGTAATATTAGAACCCTCAGGTAGGCCTGCTAGTAATTGAATAAAATGGGATGTTTCTTTGTGCTACTATGGATGCAGCAAGAGCCGAGGCCCCAGACAAGTATAGGAAGTGACTCATCAACGCACACAAAAGAAAGTATGGGAGTGGTCAGGTTGTATTGTTCAGAGGGCAGCGAATTGTCGGTGACTGACAAAAGACCGGAGTTGACGATTCGGAGAATAGACATTCAGTTTAGAGTCAGCGTTGGATGAGAGCAGATCGCAGGCAGAGCTCGGCAAAGATTTAGCAAGTGATAAGAGCTGATGACGAGTCACGATAATGTGGGTCTTGACAGTCTGCGACGGTGGCACACACTCATAGTTTCGATTAACTTATACACAGTGTATTTGAGTTTGTGTTCTTTCTTGTGAGTCGCGTTGCTTTTATTTTCTTAACTTGTAAACCAGTGCTTGTTCCCTTTGACAATTCGTCAGTGGAATAGACGACATGGCCAGAGCCAGAAGAAAACCACGAACACACAACGTTGGGTTCGACGGTCGTCGAGAGGGGCAGTATGGTTCTACGCCGCCAGCGATTAAAACATTGCATTTAAATCACTATTATATCTGATTAATGTGTTATTTAATTATCATGTTTCAGAATTTTTTAGATGAGGGTTGATAATTTGTAGAATTTACCAAATAAAAAAAACATAAAAAATTAAAAAAAACTTTGTTATGTACTTAAGTGGTAGCTGAAAAGAAGACTGTGCACCAAAAATTACGCAAACTCATCCAGTATTTATTAAATTAAAAATAAAAAACGATTTTATCTATCGGTCGCCATTCTGAGTTTTCCAGAAAACAAAATTTGAGTTATTTCCCTTGCCTAATTAGTAAGTAAAAATGTCTGCCGATACGCAAAATCGTATTTTTTTAAATTTAATTAATTTTACTGGATGAATTTGCATAATTGTTGGTGTACAGTCTTCTTTTCAATTACCACGTAAGTACATAAAGTGTTTACATTTCTTTAGCTATTTTTATTTTAAAGAGATGCCTCACATGTCGGAGCAAAAGTAACGAAGCACCAAAAAATATTAATGTACACCGAAAATTACGGAAAATGATCGAGTAATTTTTATTCTTATTTATGAAATTCAACTATGCCTCATAGTCCAGAAGTCCGCCATTATCAGATTTTCGAATTAGTTAATGACTCAAGACTCACCGATTGTCTCCCCTTGGCGCCAACAGCATAATATCGCTAAAATAAATTTATTTTTTATTAAAATTTTACTCGATCATTTTCCGTAGTTTTCGGTGTACGGTAATATTTTCCAATACCAAGTAAGTACTTCATAAAGTTTTGCTTACATTTTATCTTTTAACTGCCATATTTCACAGCTGCCTCTTAATGCACATAGTTTCAACTAATTTATACACAATGTATTTGAGTTTGTGTTCTTTCTTGTGAGTTGTTTTATTTTCTGAACTTGTAAACCAGTGCTTGCTTCCTCAACGATTGGTCAATGAAATAGACGACATGGCCAGAGCAAGAAGAAAACCATGGACACACAACGTTTGGTTCGACAGTCATCGAGAGGACACACCTGGTCTTACATTTTATATTTTTCCAAACAAATTTCGACAATTATCGTAAGTGTGTGCATGCTTCTACTAAATATGCATCGATCGGAAGTATTTTTGATCTTTGGATGATGTCTGTATATATATATATATATATATATATATATATATATATATATATATATATGTCAGCATCATAATATTTGGCTTAACGTCCGTTTTACATGCTGGCATGTGTTAGATAGCTTTTAGAAACTAACCTATCTCTGGCCAGGCCTTTATTTATTCCTCTTTCTCTCAATTCTATCCTTATCACTTTCTTTCATGTTTTCCTTGGCCTTCTCTTGTGAACTGACCGTGTTACCTCAACTGCTGTAGATCTATTAAGAACTCTCATTCATCCTTTTTAACGTGGCCATGCCATCAAAATCTCCAGTTCTGTAAACATCTTCCTGTACTGTTCAGATTTAATCTTCTTCTGAGGTCATCAGATCTAAGCCTGTCTTTAAGACTAACATTACACATCCATTGTATCATTTTTATCCATGGTTTAACTTCCATACGTCATCCCACTCCGTACGCATGCCTGATAGACTCTTTCTTTGGTAGACAGTGGTAATAATCTGCTGGTTAGTAAGGGCAAAAATTCCCTGAATTTTCCCCATCCACTCATAAGTTTTGCAATCACATTAGCACCAGCTCCTCCCGGTGCTCCAATGGCATCACCAAGATAACAAAACTTCTGAACAACGATAAAAGGGTAGTGAGGTGGTGGCGTTGTAGCTAGTCCAACTTGTGGACTTATGCATATTGTATTCTTGTTATTGCCTGCTTGTACGGTTATGTGTTTGGCAGTAATGGCAGGGGAGGGAAGATTACTTGAAGTTGGCATACTTTTTTTTTTTTTTTTAAATATATGCGTGTTTTCTGTGTCTGTGTTGTGTCATCATCATCATAATCAACCGGTTTATTTGTTTAATCAGGCCACAATTAATCCCCTGGTGAAGGTGGGACTCGATTGTCTAGTCTCGATCTAAGTCTTCCCCTCCATTTTTGTCTTTGGTGAGGCTCGACGGAATCCATACCCAAGGTTCTCTTATCACGTTTTACCACGTCCTTCCAAGACAACTTGGGTCTGCCAGTGGTGGTCTTCTCTGCTGGCGCGTTCAATTGTCGGGCTTTAGCAATCCAGCCATTGTTGCGCTCAAGGTGCCCGACCAACGCAGTCTGCTCTTCTGCATGATGTCCACGAGGCTTTTCAAGTTGACTTGTACAAGTAGAGACCCAGAAGGTATGCTTTGTTCAGGCCTCACCAAAATTATTATTTAAGACTTTTTTAGGTAGAGAAAGATTTTTTTAGGAGAAATAATTCATAAGTATAACTTTGTTTTTTTGAAGGTTGTGTTTGTTTGGTGTATTTTTAGCTTAAGTTTGTGTAGTGTATTTTTTAGCTGAATCTTGTGTAGTGTATTTTTTAGCTTAATCTTGTGTAGTGTATTTTTTAGCTGAATCTTGTGTAGTGTATTTTTTAGCTGAATCTTGTGTAGTGTATTTTTTAGCTGAATCTTGTGTAGTGTATTTTTTAGCTTAATCTTGTGTAGTGTATTTTTTAGCTTAATCTTGTGTAGTGTATTTTTTAGCTTAATCTTGTGTAGTGTATTTTTTAGCTTAATCTTGTGTAGTGTATTTTTAAGCTTAATCTTGTGTAGTGTATTTTTTAGCTTAATCTTGTGTAGTGTATTTTTTAGCTTAATCTTGTGTAGTGTATTTTTTAGCTTAATCTTGTGTAGTGTATCTTTTAGCTGAATCTAGTGTAGTGTATCTTTTAGCTGAATCTTGTGTAGTGTATCTTTTAGCTGAATCTTGTGTAGTGTATCTTTTAGCTGAATCTTGTGTAGTGTATTTTTGAGCTGAATCTTGTGCAGTGTATTTTTTAGCTTAATCTTGTGTAGTGTATTTTTTAGCTTAATTTTGTTTTTGCTTGGGGTATTTTTAGCTTAATTTTGTTTTTGCTTGGGGTATTTTTAGCTTTTTTTTGTGTATTTTTAGCTTAATTTTGTTTTTGTTTGGTGTATTTTTAGCTTAATTTGTGTGGTGTATTTTTAGTTTAATTTGGGTTGTGTATTTTTAGCTTAATTTGGGTGGTGTATTTTTAGCCTAATTTGGGTGGTGTATTTTTAGCCTAATTTTGTGTGTTTGGTGTATTTTTAGCCTAATTTTGTGTGTTTGGTGTATTTTTAGCGTAATTTTGTGTTTGTTTGGTGTATTTTTAGCTTAATTTTGTGTTTATTTGGTGTATTTTTAGCTTACACTTGTGCTTGTTTGGTGTATTTTTAGCTTACTTTTGTGTTTGTTATTTATCTTGTGTTTTTGTATTATTATCATTGATATCATTTGCGGTGATTGTTGCTTTGAAGTTATTTTTTGTATCTTTTGAGGGAGTATTGGTTGTTTCGTGTTAGTATTCAGTTGTTTTTGCATTCCTATTTAGTCTTTTGAATCAAACTTAACCAGAAGGTTTTTATTCTCAAGTTACCATTTAAAGATTAGTTCTGATCTTTTGTTTAGCAGTTTGTTCTGTGCTTGATGCGTTATGGCCAGAGGATAATTATTTACTTGCTTCCACAGAAGTTAGACACAAGATCGAATTTTATAATGTGGCAAAAATCCATCTCTCCTAAAAGGGGAACTCTGGATTGGGACAAAAACAGGAAGGAAAAGATTAAATGTAGTATCAGAACAGATACTACATTTTGCTCCTAAATAAAAAGGGTAGATCTCTTTGATATGTACTTATATGGTGGTGCTGATCTTATAGTTTCTCAGCTGATCTTGGGGGTGGAGGGGGTCAGCTTTTTTCTTTTAACTCATATGTAACATGCTTATGTTGCCTTGTTGTATCTTTTGTGGTTGAATGAGAGTGTGTGTGTGTGTGTGTGTGTAGTCTTTGTTTTAAGGTTCCTGCTGTTGTTTCTATGTAGTATTTTCTTGATTTTTTTACACTTGACCTGTAGCTTAAGGACCGTTTTGGATAAGCACAAATTTCAAGGGGGTTCTACTAAAATAGTCACATTTCAAAAACCAAAACACTTCAAGTCCTCAAAATACCGCCATTTTGTTTAGAAATGAGTATACTTTGACATGGATCAATAATACGATATATTTGAAGACTTTTAAGCAAGTAAAGTGATAAAAATGTTCATACCACTAACAGGCCATTTTCACAACTTTTGTAAAGAACGGAGGTGCTTTTTAAAAGTTCGCTACCATTCCTCTATGAGGAATTTCGTCGTGAAATTTGGAAAACAATTAGAAAAGATGAAGCCCTTAATCCATCCTGGTGAGGGTACAAAACAATGTGAACTATTCCTTTGTTTGCTTTGTCAAAGAGAATCCTTCAACACGACGAACATTGAACATTTTTAAGAAAATATATTTTGTACCCCAACTAAGTAAATCGATTCTTTTACTCTTTTTATGCATTAAAATTCTAATTGTATGTTACTTTATCTTTTTGTAGTAGCAATTTTTAATTACCCTATCCAAAAAAATATTGTTTTTGTTCGACCGTAGCAATAATAGTATCAGCAAATGTAAACAAAAATGGCGACTTTTACAAACTATGTTTACAGTCCATTTTGAAAAAAAAAAAAATTCTTCAAATAAATTTGCTACCAAAAAAGTTAATGCAGTTTGTGGTTCTTTTAGAAAATAGGTCCTTCGAGAAATACTATTTTTCTTGGGTTTAAGATTCAAATACTCGACTTTTGAACTAAATAAGATTCTACTTTTTTAGGTGATAACATGTGAACATTTTAAACATCATGGCGTAAAAAAAAAATAACAAAAAAATTAATTCAAGAATTTAGAGTGAGGGTGATCAGTTTTGTATATAAAGTTAACGTAAAATGATCCCTCATTTCCGAACCATTCTTGCCTTTTAAAGATTTTTTTGATATTTTTCAAGCTGAAAAGTTAGTTTTAAAAAAAAATTATAATTACTTACCTTACCACTAGGTTCGAGTGACAAGCCCACCTAAAAATGTCTTCCCTTGACCATACCACTAACCCTAAATCTGAGTGACAAGCCTTGCCTTAAGAAAATAAACTCCCTTTACTCTACCTCTCTGTGGCAAGCCCCTCTCCTTCTAAAAAAAAAAAAACTCCCTTAACCATACCACTAACCCTAAGTCCGAGTAGCAAGCCACATCCAGAAAAAAACCTTTTAAAACCACACAATCTTCTAAGGGGAAAAAAAAGCAGACCCCCCCCCCCCCCCAAAAAAAAAAAGAAGAAATAAAAGATAACGCACATGATTTATGTTCCATAGGGAAAAAAAATTCATTAACTGCCCTGAATGGCCTGGAAATGGGGGAATATTTTACATTAAATTTATATGCGAAACTGATCCCCCATTCAGCAGAAGGTGTTATTCTACAATAAAAGCAAAGAGATATTGCAATACATTCATTTTAAACGGTCCTAGTATTGGATTTCGGTTTTTTTGTACAGAAAATGCATTACAATTTAACTTTGAGTTCTCCAACTTAATTCTACAAAAATCCCATTAAAACCACATTTAATTGTCTAAAAAAAAAAAAAAAAAAAAAAAAAAAAAAAAAAAAAATGAAAAGAAAAGCAGACTCAAAGAAAAACGCACAGGATTTATTCCCCATAGAAAAAAAATTGATTAACTGCCCTAAAACGCTTAAATGGCCCGGAAATGGCAAATTATTTTACATTAAATTTATATGTGAAACTAATCCCCACTCTAAATTCTAAACTAATTGTTTTTGTTCTTTTCTTTCTGCCAAGTTTTTCAGGGTGTTCACATGTAATTGCCTAAAAAAAACTAGAATCTCATATTTTGGGGAGGCAAGGGGTGATTTAGCAGAAGGTGTTAATCTACAATAATACCAAAGAAATCTTTTAATATATTCATTTTTAAATGGTCCTAGTATTAAATTTCAATTTCTTGTACATAAAATGTATTACAATTCAACTTTGAGTTCTCTCACTTTTTCTTTTAATGGATACATGGTATTTTTAAGGTATTGCAGCATATTTATGTGCATTTACTGCAGATTAATTGGAAATCGTTCATTTCTGGATATTTTTAGTTGCATATTCTGATTCCTTGCACAAAAATACACTTATATGGTAAATTTCATTGATTAATTTTGTGTTTTAACAAAAATATAACATTTTTATTGAAAAATTAGTGTAAAAAATGTGACAAAACGCATATGGTCTTAAAGAGGGGAAAAAATATCTAGTCGTGCAAGGCAGAAAAATAGTCATAACTTCCTTATTTTTAGTCAGATTTTTTTTTAATTTAAAAAGATTCTTTCTTAGATCATCAAGCTCTTTCTAGGAAATTTCAATTTTCTCATGCGTATTGCTATTTGTATATAATTTGTGTCTAGTTTGTCCTTACAGTGGGCAAGAATGGATGCATTTTAGTTATTTTTTTTGATTGGTTATGGTTTTTATGATTTGTAACAGAAGTAACTGATTTTCAGGTTAGTTGTTTATATACAAAAGTAGGTATACAATGATAAAAGAAGGGAAAACGCGTACATATTATTCACTGCATTTATTATGTAAACAAACGAATGTTGCATAAACATGTGTAATAAGAAGCCTTAATCCCTCAGGTACTTGCTAATTTAGATGAAAGAATAAAAATATGATTAAAAGTACATGCATTTTAATTGAAAGTATATGATTAAAAGTACATGCATTTTAATTGAAGGTATATGATTAAAAGTACATGCATTTTAATTGAAAGTATATGATTAAAAGTACATGCATTTTAATTGAAGGTATATGATTAAAAGTACATGCATTTTAATTGAAAGTATATGATTAAAAGTACATGCATTTTAATTGAAAGTATATGATTAAAAGTACATGCATTTTAATTGAAAGTATATGATTAAAAGTACATGCATTTTAATTGAAAGTATATGATTAAAAGTACATGCATTTTAATTGAAAGTATATGATTAAATGTACAGACATTTTAATTGAAGGTATATGATTAAAAGTACATGCATTTTAATTGAAGGTATATGATTAAAAGTACATGCATTTTAATTTAAAGTATATGATTAAAAGTACATGCATTTTAATTGAAAGTATATGATTAAATGTACAGACATTTTAATTGAAGGTATATGATTAAAAGTACATGCATTTTAATTGAAGGTATATGATTAAAAGTACATGCATTTTAATTTAAAGTATATGATTAAAAGTACATGCATTTTAATTTAAAGTATATGATTAAAAGTACATGCATTTTAATTGAAAGTATATGATTAAAAGTACATGCATTTTAATTGAAGGTATATGATTAAAAGTACATGCATTTTAATTGAAGGTATATGATTAAAAGTACATGCATTTTAATTGAAAGTATATGATTAAAAGTACATGCATTTTTATTGAAGGTATATGATTAAAAGTACATGCATTTTAATTGAAGTTATATGATTAAAAGTACATGCATTTTAATTGAAGGTATATGATTAAAAGTACATGCATTTTAATTGAAGGTATATGATTAAAAGTACATGCATTTTAATTGAAAGTATATGATTAAAAGTACATGCATTTTAATTGAAAGTATATGATTAAAAGTACATGCATTTTAATTGAAAGTATATGATTAAAAGTACATGCATTTTAATTGAAAGTATATGATTAAAAGTACATGCATTTTAATTGAAAGTATATGATTAAAAGTACATGCATTTTAATTGAAGGTATATGATTAAATGTACATGCATTTTAATTGAAGGTATATGATTAAAAGTACATGCATTTTAATTGAAGGTATATGATTAAAAGTACATGCATTTTAATTGAAAGTATATGATTAAAAGTACATGCATTTTAATTGAAAGTATATGATTAAAAGTACATGCATTTTAATTGAAAGTATATGATTAAAAGTACATGCATTTTAATTGAAGGTATATGATTAAAAGTACATGCATTTTAATTGAAAGTATATGATTAAAAGTACATGCATTTTAATTGAAAGTATATGATTAAAAGTACATGCATTTTAATTGAAGGTATATGATTAAAAGTACATGCATTTTAATTGAAGGTATATGATTAAAAGTACATGCATTTTAATTGAAAGTATATGATTAAAAGTACATGCATTTTTATTGAAGGTATATGATTAAAAGTACATGCATTTTAATTGAAGGTATATGATTAAAAGTACATGCATTTTTATTGAAGGTATATGATTAAAAGTACGTGCATTTTAATTGAAAGTATATAATTAAAAGTACATGCATTTTAATTGAAAGTATATGATTAAAAGTACATGCATTTTAATTGAAGGTATATGATTAAAAGTACATGCATTTTAATTGAAGGTATATGATTAAAAGTACATGCATTTTAATTGAAAGTATATGATTAAAAGTACATGCATTTTAATTGAAGGTATATTATTAAATGTACATGCATTTTAATTGAAGGTATATGATTAAAAGTACATGCATTTTAATTGAAAGTATATGATTAAAAGTACATGCATTTTAATTGAAAGTATATGATTAAAAGTACATGAATTTTAATTGAAAGTATATGATTAAAAGTACATGCAGCTGAATTGAAAGTATATGATTAAAAGTACATTAATATTTATTGTAACATACAGGCCTGGCTTAAAACGTATCTGACCTTAGGCCAGAAAAAATATTTTAAATATGTGACAGGGTGGGGACCCTAATCCCCTTCAAAGTAGGCCTCTTGTACTTGCACAAACTTAGCCAACCGATCCATCCACTGCTGGAAACACCTCTGGAAGTCTTCTTTTGGAATGGTGTTCATCTCCGCTACTGTGTTAGATTCAGCAGGTGTTTGGAGAAGATGCAATGGGTGTAACACAAATTAAGGAGTGGTTCAACCGATTCAAAAATGCCCGCACATCAGCGGAGAGTGACCAGCATTCTGGCAAGCCCCAAACTGCTCGGAGTGCAGCCGTTGTTGAGCAGAAAGTGACGGCGGAGATGAACACCGTTCTAAAAGACTTCCAGAATTAATATAATATGCATGCATTTATTGATACATTTTGTTTCATAAAAAAAAAATTTTTTAATCAAAATTTAATTTTTTTTTAATAAATCTTAAGTTTACAAAACAAAACGTTTCGTTAAAAAAATCTACGGCAATCGTTTTGTTTATAATTCTAGCGGAAGTAAAAGAAAAAGAAACCTGTGTTGAGTCCAAATGTGTCCTTTTTGTCGTTTCTGATTCTGGAGTGCCTCAAGTCTAATTGATCCTTATTTAACTATTCGCATTGTTTCCATTCCACTTTAAACTTATAAATTTTGCTTAATAGTTTACATTACTAAATAAATTTTATTTTCTAAACCATTTTTTTAACAAAAAGATAAAATAAAATACAGAAATTAATAACAAAACAGAAATACACTTGCATTTCTTTCCTTCTTTTTAGATTTTTTATTATTGTATTTTCGTCCAAATAACAAAACGCACTGTCAGTAATTGTTTATATTTTAACTAACTTACATTCTCTTTCATATTTTTTTATATATATAATTTCAAACTTGTGGCCAAAATAAATGAAACTTATGTTGTGTACGTTTTTCAGCATCCCAAAATACATTCCCATCTATTGAAATGTGAATTTGGGACGCTGAAAAATCTTGGGGTCTGCGTTGGCACTAGACAATATAATTATAGAAAGTAAAAAATTTTTTTAAAAAACGAATAAAAAGGGTAATATGAGGTTCTAGAGGTGGGACAAGAGTTTCCTTGGGCAATGCCACAAGATGGATCCTGATAATTATATTATTAAGAAAACTTACATTTTAGTGTTTTTTCTTCATTTCATTTTTTAGAAAAAAATTATCTTATAGTTTCCTTAAGCGAATCCTAAAAAATGCCACTCAGCACTATTCCAAAAACAACTTTTTTTTTTAACATAGTTCATCCCAAACAAGGCAGGCTGCCACTGTAGACGTAAGGGACCACAGAGAGATAGGATGCCCCCATAACTTACACCCTAAGTTGGGAGCTGTGCAGCGAGATGTCTGTTTACATTAGTTTTAAATTTCTGCATGTTGGGAAAACAGGGAGCAAGGAGGGAGTTCCAGAGGCCGGCAGCACGAGGAAAGAAGGCTCTTCGGCATCTGTGGACCTCCACAGTGAATGGATGGGATTTGGACGATTGTCAGGTTGGTCTAGCGAATTTACTTTGAGGGGGCACTAGAGCAGCAAGTTCATCGGAGCACAATCCATTGAAGTACTTGTAAAACAGGCACAAGGATGCAACATTGCGACGATGTGACAGGGGATGTAGCTTGGTTGATAGTGAGGAACCTATTAAGTTGACAACTTTTTTTTGGACCTTGTCTAAGAGGGAGAGACTAGTGAATGACGCACCAGTCCAGATGTGGCAACAATACTCCATGCATGAGCGGATGGTGGTTTTGTAGAAATATCGGATAATGTCAGGTGTGAGGAGCTTACTAGCACGGTATAGGGAGCAAACCTTCTCTGCTGCAGCCTTGACAATGTCTTCAATGTATTTATTCCAATTCATGTTACCTGTGAATGTTAGGCCGAGGAGTTTGAATGTTGAACTCTCAGGCAGAGTGTTATTTGCCATGGCAATCGGTGGTTGAAGAGGTTTCTTCTTTGTCTTTGCGGCATCAAAAGTTACTATCCATTTATGACCCCAATCCACTACAGCCTGGAGGTTATTTTCTAATTCAAGGTTAATTTCAAAATGGTTCTTTTATTTACACTGGTCTACAGGCTGATTGGAGATATTTTCAACATGGATGAGTGATGCATTCTGGGATTGAAGGAATTTTTTTTTCTTCCAGAACAAATAAACTTGCAGAAAAAAAAAATTAGAACTTTTGAAAGAGCAGAAAGTTTGGAGAAAATGTTTTATTTTTTTTTATTTTTAATTCCTTTAATCCCAGAATGCACCATTCAGCGTAGAACGGCCATAGAAATATTTTAAACCAGCCTGTAAACAAAAGAATCATTTTGAAATTAGCCTTGAGTCACCATAGGAAAACAGCCATGATAAATGTTTTTATTAAATTAAACATTTTTTGTCAAATAACAAAAGTGTTTGGGATAAATTTGCTTTTTTTTTGTTATATTCTTTCATTTCAGAAACATTTTAAGTATTTAATAACAGTAAAGTGCAACGGATAGCTGTTTCTTTGTACTATTATTGGGTGTGTGAGCTGGAGTCCATGGCTGACTAGAATGCACCAGAATATTGGAAGAGAGTGACCTGCATCATGATAATTTGTGCCGGATTAACATTTTTGGAAATTTTAGCTGTAGTTCAGTACTCCTTGAACATCTTGAAGGTCGTGAGATGTAAACTGGAGAATTGTGACGGCGACGTGGAAACAGTGGCTAGCAGGAAAGACCATAGCAGGCATTCTGTGTCTGTACAAACAAATTTAAGAAGCTGCAAAAAAAAGTGTGGCAAGACAATACTAACCTTAACCTTGCCGAGAGGGGGGGGGGGCGTCGGTGTAACGACTATGAAATGTTGAACAAGGATCTTCATTACTCTTTATACAAGAGTCGCAAAAGGCCAACTACTCACCGCCAAGGCCTAAGAGCCTTACGAAAGCCAAGAAATTCCTCAGCAAAGGTCAAACACCCAATCGAACAAGGGATGCTTTGGTTCTTTTCAAATGAGAACTTCGGCCAGAAGCAGCTGCATAATGTGCAGAACAACAGGTGGCTGCACAAAGTCGCGCATGTCATGAAGATCAAGTTACTTCAAACTGTGAGGGTCTTTGGGTGTGTGTTTCCAGCGAAGGCCGCATCACATCTTAGAAAAGGGACTAACACTCAATTCAGATGACTATATTCAAGTTGCTGTTCACTTTTGTCAAGCGCTGGATGGAGAGGATCGCTGTCGGGAGGCAGATCTCAATTCCATGCGACACCTCCAGAAAAAAACGCAGGAGTGGTCGAGAACTTCCACGACTTCAGTCCCAACATCTGGCCCCTCACATAACTCACCTGATTGTAACCCCATCGATTATTAGATGTAAGATACAGTTGAGAAAGACACCAAATTTAACGCCGGCAACACAACGGAAGAAGAGATTGTTGCCAGGATCAAACTGGTATTCAGGAATTTCTTGAAGGACACTATGAAGGTCATATGCTCAAGGTGCCGGCTATGGTGGAAGTTCAGGGCAGCTTCTTTAATTGAGCTGTATTCGGCAAAATATCCTCTAAGAGATGTAGTTTGAATTTTGAGAATACATCAATTATTGGCCAAGATATGACGTCTTTTTCTTTCATTTTCCAAAAGTGTTAAATTTATCCCTAACACTCTGTATGCGATAAGTTGTTTCAAAATAGTTATAGGATTCCCTAAAATTAACATTAACGGTTTCATGTTTAACAGATGTAAAACGAAAATAGACTTGATTTGTTGAAGAGAAAGAAAAAAAAACAAGTTAATATATTTTTTCATGGAAATCACAGCACAACATAGAAATTGGCTAAAGTGTTTGTCTTCTTTAACTCAAATAATTTTTTTTTTTTTACAAACATCTCAAGTAGTCGTTTCCTTTAAACTACTTAGATTGGGAGGAAAAAAGGCGCCTATGAAAATCAACCGAAAGACAGATTGAGAGAAATATGTAGAAAAAGAACTTTTATAGAAACCATTGTTAGTGTTAAAGTATTCAGGAGTCAGGAAGGGACAAGTGGGCAGGGACAGACAATTCATGAAAATTACATCATTAGCAAACAAGGGAGCCTTATTTTAATATCACTTGAAGTTGCATCAAAAGTTGGTATCTCACTAAAACCTAGCTTTTCTGTGAAATTGTAAGTGCTTATATATATATATATATATATATATATGAGAAAGGAAGGATGATAGTAATCCGACGTAATGGGAAATGAAAAAAAAAAAAGATATATTTTTTTTTTATATATTCATCAACGTTTCGTCTTTATTGTAAGACTTCCTCAGGATGATAATTTGAAGAAAAATGTCATGCAAGTACATCGAAATCTTGGGTTGACATGATGGAGAGATAAAAGAAAGTAGCAAACACACAGAGTTTCCCCCTCTTCCCTCCTCTTTCCCCAGCCTCTCAAAATCCATGCCACACCTCACGACAAAAATCTCAGCCCCCCCCCCTTTCCGACCCTAAGGCAAGTTTAATTATATTCTCAGCCCTACCTATTTCACTGCTGCCTCAATAGTACCCACTCAAAGCTTTCCATATTCATTTCATTCTTTGCCACTACTGACTTCTCACAGCCTGGACTCTCCTCCAACGCTCACAGAAGCCACGGCTACTACTTTCTTTTATCTCTGCATCATGTCAACCCAAAATTCCGATGTACTTGCATGACATTTTTCTTCAAATTATCATCCTGAGGAAGTCTTACAATAAGACGAAACGTTGATGAATATATAAAAAAAAATATCTCTTGTTTTTTTTTTCCTTTTTCATTTCCCATATATATATACAGGGTGACTCAAAAAAAACGGGCCCCGTGTACACTTTATGTGATATCTCCTTTATTTATTCACTGATTGCCCTTATTTTACAGGACATGACAGAATCAACGACCGTGAGTACACCAAGACCTCAATGGGAGCTGGGACAAAGAATACACTGTGTTAAATTTTACTACAAGACAGGCTCGTTTAAGAAAACCCAGGACAGTTTCATGCATCAGTTCGGATGTGAAAAGGCTCCACCCAAAAGCAGAATTCAGAACTGGGTGGACCACTTCGAGAAGTATGGGACCGTCGAGAACTTCAACGTTGCCAGTGAGAACTGTCCAAGCCACTCGGCACGTCCCAAGAAGCGGACAGCCGAGCTGGTCGAAAGTGTGAGAGAGTCTCTCCAGGAGAGTCCGAAACGCTCTGTGTGTAAGCGAAGTCAGTCCCTCGGTATCTCCCGTGAGACTTGCAGGAGAGTGCTGGTGAACATTATCAGGGCTTACCCATACAGAATACAGACGCTGCAGACCCTTACAACTTCAGATAAGAAGCAGAGGAGTGCTATGGCAGTCAAGATGCTCGATAAGATCGAGGAGACACAAGGTTTCCTTAACCTCCTTTGGACCTCAGATGAAGCCCACTTCCATCTTGACGGAAAGGCAAACTCCAAGACAAATGTCTTCTGGGGGTCCTCAAGACCCAATGAAGTAGCCACCAAGCCCCTGCACTCTCCTAATTGCACGGTGTGGGCTGCAATCTCGGACAGAGGCATCATCGGACCAATCTTCATCAAAGAATCTGGCGCAGCAGTGACAGTCACCAAGGAGCGGTATGTGGAGGTCCTCAAAACCTTCAAGAGTGAGCTCCAGACCCTCTACCCGTCGCTCATGAGCAAGTTCTGGTTCCAGCAAGACGGAGCAAGTTCTCACACCTCAAACCTGTCCTGAGATTGGTTGAAAGAGAACTTCGGAGGCCGAGTGATCAGTCTCAAGACTAATTTTGAGTGGCCACCCCATAGCCCGGACATAAGCCCCCAGATTATTTCCTTTTAAGGACAGAATCTACGCAAGGAACCCCAGAACCATCACGGAACTTAAGGAAGCCATCAGGGAGGAGATGAGAGCCATTCCCAATTCAGTCTGTAAGAACGTCATGGACAACTTCGTTCTGCACCTCAAGAAATGCACGGAGCTAAAAGGAGTCCATCTAGAACACATGCTGTAGAACGGAGAAAAACAGGCCAAATACCCTGGTGTTTTGATATGATGTTGTGAATATAATAAACTAGTTATGCCCCAAAATTCATTTCATTCGGACGAAATACTAAGAAACGGGGCCTAATTAGATTGGGGCCCGTTTTTTGTGGGGTCACCCTGTATATGTATATATAATTTATTTAGATACTGTATATTACATATTTCAGCAATGTACCGCGGTTTCATCCAAAATGGCAGATTTAGACATCTTTAGTAAATCTCCGTGCCCAGTGGAATCATCGGCAAGCTGAAATGATTGTAGTCCCGTCCCGATAGGGAATGGCGTCAACAATGACAGAAAACGGTGTATCTCTGAGGGGGTCCCCGAAAAAATCCGGTGTGGGATAGTGATTAACTAAGACTTAAGGGAGATCGATGTTAGTTTGTGTATGAAAGGCCTTCATTTTATTCCCTAGCAAGTTTTATTTATTTATTTATTTATCTGTTAGCAAGTTTTATTTATTTATTTATCTGTTCTTTTTGTAATGTTATTGTTTTACCTAGTCTGAAAAAATACGAAAGGGGCGGCTATATAGTTTGCCGTTTGGGTTTGTGAAATTAGGGTGTTTTTTTGTTGTCGTTTTTGGGAATAAATTTATGTATCAGATTAATTGTTCGATATAGTGCTGAAAAAGATGATGCAATAATGTTTTTATGGACTTAACGTGTTTATTGGTGTTTTCGTATTTTCTTGATCTTAATGGGAAGAAAGCGGTGTTTCGTTGATATGTCCCGTTTATAACCAGTAGTGCTGAAAACAAAAATTGGTTACAAACGGAATGATGGATGCTATCTGTTATTTCCGTTTGAGGGGTATAAGTTTAGTCTCTGGGTGGGAGTTGTTAACTTCTATTTTATTGATGGTGTGTTAATAATATTAATATTTAGTGTATTTCAGAAAATTTGGGGTCAAAAATTCTTTCGTTCTGTGGTGTATCTGTATTCCTGGGAGTTTAAAGGGGTTTCATGTATTTACCGTGATAGGAGGGTTACGTGGAGATGGGGTATCTGCTGATAAATGTATAAGCCGCTGTGGATGGGGTTAGTTTTAGTATGGATGATGTGATTATCTGTGGTGAAAGGGTGGGGTTTTTATTGATGAATGTTTTACCTGTGGTTAGGACTAGGGTGTATCAGGGTAGGCGGGGTTTATGTAGTCGCGCCCGTGGTGTGTTTAACATATATCAGGGGGGGGGGGGGGTATTTTGTACGTAAATAGAAAGATAGGAATTTTGTTATGTGTTTAGGGAGGTCTTGGGGGGTTGGTTATTTTGTATGTTTTTAAGAAATACTTTATCTTTTTAGAGGGGTATTTGGTTTAAAGAGATAATTGGTGGATTATGTAATATTGTTATCAGACCATTGGGCTAGCAGGAATTTTCTTCTGTGGGGGCATTTTCTGAAGAACTCGGTTTTTATGTTCATGCAGTTTATGGACGGGTTGTTGATAGCTTGTATAATTCTGAATTTCTCAGTAGTGCACAAAGGGCAGGTCCTGGAGGTGGGGTTGTAGGATTTAGGCTTGTCGGTAATTCTCCATTCTATTTTGTAGGGGGTATTGGTCTTCTTGAGATCCCATACGTGGGTTGCCAGTGTGGTTATGTGGTCTTTTTTGGGGTATTTGAAAGTGTTGTTGTGGGCGTAGAGTCTTTGTTTAAAAGATCCTTGGGTCATTCCGATGTATATATCCTCCCTTTTGGTATCCACCCCGGATATAACCTTGGCTTCGTAAACAACGGAGCTGACTCTACATCCTCCGCCCAAGGAGCAGGTCTCACCTCTTTTGCAAGAGCAACGGGGGTTGGGTGAATTAGTTGGTGGTTTGGAGGTCAGAATGGATCCCACGGACTGAAAACATGAATAGCTAGTTTTTACTGTATTTCTGTTAAAAAGTTTATGGAGATTAGTTGATGGCGGGAAGTGCTTGTCTATTAATTTGAGAAATTCAGCTTGCCGATGATTCCACTGGGCACAGAGATTTACTAAAGATGTCTAAATCTGCCCTTTTGGATGAAACCGCGGTACATTGCTAAAATATGTAATATACAGTATCTAAATAAATTATATTAGCTCTCTTATATGATCGAGTACTTTATTTGATTTCTTTTCATATACAACCTGACACACATATATATATATATAGATAGAGCGAGAGATATTTGTTTGGTATTCAATGTATGCTTCAAAAGATGTATTTTGAGAATGATTGGTGATGTTTGAAGCATAAAAACGATGTTTTAATAATTTTTGTATTCAATATTTTAAACGCCCTGCGTTTTTCATCGGGAATACTCAAAGGAAAAAGACAAAATGGAAAGATCACCCTTGTGTAGAATATGAGTGTGCTAGAAACTGGATGGTTTTTGTTTTTTTTCAAGGGGAGGGGGGTATGTTACGTGTTGTTGAAATATTTTTAGATGTCGCTATTTTAATTTTTATCAAAAAATGAGGTTATGTAATAATCTAAGTATAATTATCGTGTGTTGGTTATCTGCGGGATTATAACTTTACTTCGCCACTTCCATTACGGTTATGATTATCGAGTTATGCACCACATCTATGTCGAAATAAGGCGGCATGCTAATACCCTTAATAGACCGAATCCTGAGATTGTCGCTTGACATGAGTGAAACAAACGCTTTCATTGACTGACCAACCACCAATCGTAAAATAAATATGAAACGAGCTGCGGATGGTTGGCCAATCAGAATAGTCGTTACAAGTCAAAATTCTCATACAAGTAAATGGAAATAATGATTTTATGTTATTCTGTAATTTACTGGATGAGCACTAAAATATGCCCTTCATTAATCCAAGCACTAAACCTAAGTCCGGGTTGAAGTCTTCATGACCAGACCTTGCGAAGCTGCCTATCCAGGTCTCAGTGACATCCAGACCTGTGCAGCTACCAATCCAGCCTCTGGTGACGTCTTCCTTCCGATTCAGCCCTTGGTCTATATAGCCCTGACCTACCTGAAACATCTCTAACCTCAGAGATGCCCACGTTGACCAAGCCTACCAAGCAGATTCTTCCAGCAATGTCAGCAGCCGAAACGAAACGAACCTCTAGTTTTTCCTGAGACTTTTGTATCATTGTTGGCATCCGTCTGTCTCAGGAGACGATGGAGTTCTGCGCCTCAGATTAGTATGTTGTCGAATTTGCAGAGTCTGCTGTGACTGTGCAAGCCTATCCTGGATCGGCAGGCTCTGTTGCAGTTGCTACAGATGTAGGTGATGTCTAGTTGCGAGAGCTCTGTTGCAGCCCTGTGCTCCCTCTTCTCCCCACTCCTCTTGGAGCATGCCTTTACAGCTCTTCTTTAGCGGTTGCGGTTTTCAGCCACGGACTACCAGCCTGTCGGGTCGATGCCACCTGCCCTCATGTCTTGCTTGTATCCTATTGGTGCAAGAAATACTACAAATTTCTCTTGTGTTTGTTCTTTCTTTGCCATATTTTTGTTTTGTGTCCCTTTTTATAGTTGTAAGACCGATCACAAGCATCGGCCCATGCAACAGAATGCTGTAGTGTATTGATTTACTCCTCTCCAGGAGTTAGGCACAAGGTCAGTTTTTATCTTACACCCACAAGTAAGATGTGACCCAAGGTCGGGTCGGGTCGGGAAAGTGGGGTTTAAAAATTGCCTGGCCAGCCCCGTCGGCATTCCCCGGTAGGGGCGCCTCAGGCAGTAAGCAATAAACTTACTCCTCTCCAAAGAGAGGAGGCGAAGCCTGGGAGGGTGGACCTCCTAGAACTGCACAGGACAGACCCATAGACCGGCGTAAATCAAGCCCCGAAGGCCAAGACAATACCAGTCTATGGGGTGCAGTATCCATCGGAACAGATACTACACTTTGATCTAAATTCTTCTTTGCCCCACGATTGAGAGGCGACGATTGAAGCCATAAATATGTCCATGTCGAAATGAATGACTTAGTGTCGCTATTACATTGTTTTTAGAACTAGTTTACCATAAAAAATAAAACAAAAGATGAATTTATGTTGTGGAGTGTATCCTACGACTAAATTTTTTTTCGTATAATTACTGTTCTTTTTAATAAGTTTTTTTTTTTATTATTTAAACGGGATAATAGTTTGCGTGGTTTGACAGAATCTGATGGGGAAAGGGGGTAGGAATAAAGGGAGATAATTTTTAGAAACAGTTCTTTCAAAAACTTACATGTGAAATGGCGAAATGAAAAGTCGGTCGAAAAAAATAGTCGCCAGCTTTATAAACAAGATCAAAAATAGGTTAGCTAAGGGAGAACAATAATTCAAGTTTACAATTTCCCCGTTGAAAAAAAAACGGTATTTTTAGAGAATCACCCCGCCACCCTGTCTCTAAACCTGTTACTCGGAATTAGAGGGGGGGGGGTTCTAGGTGATTTCAACTAGAAAATTATGAAATCGAATTATCATTATGCCGCAACCATGGCCATCCCCACAACAGGCCAGGCAATCGTGCAACTGGGGTCTTTTACTGGGGGCCATGTGAATTTTCTTAAATATTCGATATAGAAGTTGCAAACTATATCATCAACTGGTGCGGATCCTTTTTTCTTTTTAACCACAATATACAAGTAATGATCTTTTGACATAAGTACAAAATCTCTAAAAAAAATCCAACATTAAAATAAAAATTCTTCATTGAAATATGCATTTGCCTTTGTTTATTCAAAATTACCTGTCTTCATTTATAGGAATTTGTCAATTGTCAAATTTATCAATTAGCTCATTGTGGTTCTTATTATTTGGTATGTAAAACACATAAAAACATCAAACTAATCTCACAGAGGAAGTTTACCTTTGTTTGCAACTTCTATATCGAATATTTAAGAAAATTCACATGGCCCCCAGTAAAAGACCCCAGTTGCACGATTGCCTGGCCTGTAGTAGGGATGGCCATGGCCGCAACCCATTTCACTCTAAATAATTTAAGTGACTGAAATAGGAATTAACCAAAATTGCCTCAGTCTAGGAAGATTTCTCCTCTTTTGACTAACTAGACGCATATGTATTAACGTTATGGGTTTGTGGTAAATTATGAGACCTCCGTCCTAAACAGTTTCTTCGGAAATCTGAATAAAAACCGTGTATAGGCGATAATATTTTTCTATGTTTTGTTTTAAAGATTATGACATGATGAATGATTTGAAGTTAAAATCAATTTAGTATTACGTAGTAATAGTAAAAAACAAAACATTTTAACACTTTCGTCTTGAGCGATACAAAAACCTACCATGGCGCCATGAGCAATACAAAAAACTGGAACGTAAACGATGTGTAATGAAACGAAGTCTTGTTAATTATAAAAATTTATTTAAAACAAAAAAATCTAAGTATTTATAAAAATATTTGTTTCACAAACGTTTTTTTTTATATATATATATTAGCTAATTTATAATCACTTCTTCGACGCATTCTAGTAGCCATTATTAAATCCTATTCTGAGAATTAAAATTTCTTTCTGGGATAATGAAAATGCTTACTTCGTTTTAGGTAACGTAAAATTAGTCCGCCTTTTACATAATAACCTACTTCCGGTTTCAGTATGACGCCATCTTGTAAAAACCTCGATTATGCTAGCATATTTACTCATTTTAAACACGTTTTTCTTCAGATTTAAGCATACTACTAAATAGATTTTACCTCGATATGGTTCATCATTATTTAATCATTTTTATATTTTTTTAATATATAAAACCATTTTTATCATCCATACGCAACTTTTCATCGCATTCTGTTTAGGACGGCGATCTCATCATTTACTGTGTTTGTTTAAAAAATTCAAGCCGAACATTTAAAGCAATGTGAAAAAAGTTAGAACCGAATGTAGGCTAATCCATGGGAAATCGTTCCACAAATCGTTCAGAAGGTCACCTACGAGAATTTGTCTGTTTAAAGGGACATCATCACAGAACTTAGAGAGGGAAAGTAAATACAAACATTTTTTTTTTTTTAATGTTTAATAATAAACACAATTCAAATGCCAGTTTGAAGAAAAGAAAATTAGTATCAACGAAGTTTAAAATATTCTATGATTGCTAAAAAATAAAATATGCCCTTTGGGGGTGGGCTTCTCTTTTTTAGAGGACGACCGGAACACACTGGAAACTTGAAGAAAACAAAAACAGAAAAGATTGTGTATCCTAAAACACAGAATTTAATTATTATTTCGTCATATTTCACGTTAATTAGATTGCTAATTAAAGTATTTATTAAATTAACTAAAAAAAATACATTTGAAGGGCACAGAACGCCGTGTTGCTTCGCGTCTGAAGGAAGGCTCGACTCATTCGAATGTGTTTATACTGTTTAGCTTCTAATTCTAATAATCTGTTTACCGTTTAGTTTGAACACTTAGAACTCATAGTTCTAATCGTTTATTGGTTCGATTGAAGAATTTGGTTTCCGACTGAAAACGAAAGAAACGGAATTTTAAGTTTTACCGAAAAGAAGCCGCCCGGTTGTTCTACGTTTTCAGTGTCACAAATTCTCGTTTAAAAAATATTAAATTAAATCAATGAATATTTTTTTTTACTTTGTTACATTTTAAATTTAAAAATTTAAAAACCACAAATCGTATAGAAACAGTTTTTTTTTAAAGAGAATTTGGGACCACAGCTCGTATGTCTTCTGTTTTCAAGAAATAATTACAAATAATCCCGGCCTAACATTAAAAAAAAAAATTAATTTGAATTATTTAGTGTTGCACATTAAAACAGTAATGATAATACCTGCATTTTTCTCAGGCTTTCTTGGTCGAGCTGTGAAATCATAGAATTCACAGCTCCCTGAACACGTGTTTGAATGTCCTCCATCTTCGAGACGTTCGTTCCTTTCCGACGTCCAGGTGATACAACAATTCGACTTTTGTCGAAAAATACGAAAAGCTGACGAAAACATTTCGGCTGTTTTCTCCATTACAAAAAGAAAATAAATATTAATAATTAAAATGAAATATATGGAACGTTCTTGTTTTTGAAAAAAAAAAAAAAAAAAAAATGAGAGTAAATAAAATAATTAATGAGTGAAAAATTAAAATACGAATAAAATGTAGGTTGATTCCTATTTCAGTCACGTAAATTATTTCGAGTGAAATGAGTTTCGAAAATTACTCCCAAAATAACTTATATTTTTACTTAAACCGAGTTTAAGTTAAATAAAGAAAGTGATAACATTAAAAACACTTGTAGCACGTTTCATCGTACACGTCAAACGATGAAATTAAAAATCGACCGGGAAAATATAGTCGCCATCTTTATGAACAAATCGAGAACGAAGCTAAGGGCACATAACTCAAGTTCATAATTTTCTAGTTGGGGACGGAAATATTATTTTGAAGAAAAAAAAAGAAGGAAATACAGAAAGAAAAAAACATTATTTTACCATTGGGGGGGGGGGTGTAAAAATTTTTCATACAAAATAGGATAGTAAAATTAAATAATATTTGGTACTTATGCAGATTAGGACCCATAGCTAAAATCGACTTGGTGTCGGTTCGCGTTAGGGTTAGCTTGGGTCCTAATCTGCATAAGTACCTAATGTTTAACATTTTGAAAAAAAAAAAGAAAACGAGTACGATTTGTAATGTTCAAAAAAATAAACATCTGTTAATTGTTTATAAACTTATGGTTTTAGTTGGAATGAGAATTCTTTGTTGCAGCCTTGACCGAGTCGAACGGCAACTTTGCGGGACGATCAAACCAAAAGAATAATGCTTGAGGTTCCCTACTGTGGTTATGGCTTATTCAAAGACTGCCAAATTTAATGGCTGTCCAAACACAGAACCCCCTGTTTGTGTGTTTATAGATTGTTTAGAGATAGGCCCCTTTGAGTGAACACCGGCTGAACATTATCTCTAGTGGTTATCTTAAGTAACCAGTCCTTGGGTGGTCGAATGGTGACCACTGAAAAAGACCAGAGTCAAAGATTTCCGGTCAAAAGTACATATATTCTAGTCTATGGGCATCGAAAGAGCAGTCACAGCCGGCACTTCAGAGGGGGGGGGGCAGGTAGTTATAGTTGGGCGTTCGATGAGGCAGTTCGTTTTCAATGGTCCTCGGGAATAGATGGTCTGTTATGGGGGGGGGGGGTGACTTACGTTTTTTTCAAGTCTGCTATTTAACCTAAGTAAACGGGTACCATTTATAATCTCCAAAAAGAATAAACATCTGTTAATTGTTTATAAACTCATGGTTTTACTTCGAATGAGAATTCTTTGTTGCAGCATTGACTGAGTCGAATGGCAACTTTGCGCCATGCGCAATGAGCGGGACGATCACAGTCAATGCAGTAAACGCACTTATAATAGCTAAGGCTAGTAGTCGTAGCCTCACTATAAGTATAAGCACGGTAGACGGTAGTCATACGAGGAAAAACTCAACGCCTCTTTTAACATTAAACAAATCTTTATTGGGTATCCTATACTGTTGGGGTATAGCATAGAAAAAAGTAGGACTGGTGTCCGGTGGAAGGAAACAAAGTTCGGGCATCTTTTACGAGACTCAGCAGAGTAAAAACGCTAAAAAAAACAAATATACAACAAATAAAAGTAACTGTAAGCTGTAAAAGTTAGTTTCAAACTTGCATGTGCTATTTGTTTGTATTTTAAACCCGTTTGAAGTGCTATTTATTAGAAATTTAAGTTCGACAGACGTCAGCGAAGAAAACAAAATGGCCGCTCTACGTAATAATATAGAGCGACTGGCCGCCATTAATCTTTGAGAAAGTAGATGTTTTAAAAAACAAGAAATTTTTTTTTAACATCTAATAAAAAGCCATTTATACTACGTAAAAATACAAACAAATTACATAGGTAAGTAGAAAAATGTCTATTCTAGACATAAGTCAACTTTACTTGTTGCAAATTTATGTTTTTAAACTCTTTCTCGTTCTTTTTTTGGACCCCGTTCGCGCCTCTGCTGAGCGTCGTAACATATACCCCAAAGTTCTTTTACTGCCCGGGGAGCGGTGCTCAAAAATCCAGTGGATGAGGGGGCAGGAGAGAGGTGAAGAAGAGTTCCTTCTAGGTTGACGGGCAGGGTCTCTCTGACGATCCGTTCCACCGTTCAACAGAGGTGTAAATAGTCCGCAAGGGACTAGCTGAAATCAATACGCCCTGTGAGCCGATTGGTTAGTTTAAGACCAACTTGCCCAGTGGACGCATAAGAAATAGGTCCTATTTCAGACTGCTACACACTCATGCATGTTCATAGAATATCTCAGACGAAACGAAGTAAAGTATTTTAGTGAGTTATATATAAAAAATAATTTATTTAAAACAACACATATTTTAATTGCTTTAAATAAATTATTTCTAAATTTTAGAATAGATTAGGTTGTAGAGCTCGGGAGAGCTGATAAGGTGCTTGTTAGAGATACCGATTTTGTAGTATCTGTATTCATCTGACTGGGCTTGTTTGGGATGAAGAAGAAAAAAGGTTCACTATGGCCATTGCAGGCGGTGGTATTTCACGGCAAGAGATACTGTCTAACCCAGGGGCAGGCAACCTCCGGTCCGCAGGCCACATCCGGCCCGCGAAGGCTTAGCATCCGGCCCGCCACCTTGCTATGCTTTATTATTGCAATCCGCCCGCGGACCTCCCAGTAAAGCTCATATCATTTTGTGACATAGACATAAATGTAGGTTTCAATTAAGATTTACAGTGGGATAAAAATGTATAAATATCAGCGAGCGATGATGCATGTATATTTCATTTTTCTTTAACTATTAATTTCAAATCCTTGGCCTGAGATAAAAATAGAAAAAGAGAAAGAGAGAGGCAAAGAGGAAACGAGAGACGAGGAAAGGGCATGAATCAGAGAACTTATGTGTGGTGTGTAAAAACGAATGCTGGATCAACTTGCTACTTCCCCCGTCATTATTTTTTATGATTCCAAAATGGCTCTTCGTTGGCGCCTTTTAAAACATCACATACAGAAGTCTCTTGAGAAAAAATATCAGATTTGTAGTGTTCAATGTAATTTTTGTACAATTTATTCATGTAAACAAAATATAGTAATTCTGAGATTTCGTTTTTCACTCCAGCCCGCGATCTCTTTCCAAAAGTCTCATCCGGCCCTCACTCTGAAAAGGTTACCCGCCCCTGGTCTAACCAGACTGGGTTTTGGGTTGAATGTGGCTCCACAGATTATGAAGACCATTGTCAGTGTTATGTTATCTCAGGAGAAAACCGTCAAAAAGGCAACATTTACATTAATGAAGATGTCAAGTCAGCAACGCACATTCAAGCGAAATTAGCCTAAAGTACTAGGATCCAGAGCGGCTTGGAGACGGAGCACGCATGTTTGGCCTGTACATCAGTGGGGAGGATGGCACCCTTCAATGGAAACAAGAAAATGTGATCTCCGACATCCCTGACGTTCTCACAAGGCAGACTATTTTTTTCCTTGTGTGGAAAACTTGTGGGTCACCTACCTGTATGTGGCTGGCTTTGCATGGCAGTGGGCGTAATAAAACGCAGGGCAAATGTGGTAACCAAAGGATGGGACGATCAAACAAGTGATACTGTTCTCGTCCGAATGATTACAGAAAGTGTTGAGAGAGCAATACACGAAGACCCGGCCCAAAGAAAATAGTGTGTCAATGGATACGAAATGGACATATGGATCGACACCAGTTCACACCTGTTGGAGAAAGATTGAACTATGTTGGATGATGCCTGTTGGTTGCGGCCTGCGAACAATGCCTAGCACATAAACCTGACTGAGTTTGATGCTGTGATGAAAGGTATTAACCTAGCACTACAGTAGCAAGCAAAAAGGTTGCACCTGCATACTGACTCCCTCTGTGTCTATCACTGGGTGTCCGACACGCTAACCAGGAAAGCAAGAATACGCACCAAGGCAGCAAGCGAGATGCTGATAAGACAACGGTTAGACACCTTAAAGAGTCTAGTCGCTGAGTATGACCTGTTAGTCAACGTAACATTGGTCCCGTCATACTGTAACCATGCCGACCAGCTGACAGAAGTGCCTTGTAAATGGTACAATGCCATAAAGGTGGGTGCTGAGCCTGTTGGTCAAACATGCATTGCTACAGTGAGCGCGATGACCCAGCAGCAGATAGAAGACATCCACATGAAGAGCGGCCATCCAGGCGTCAAGAGGACTCTGTATTTCATGATATGCGTAGACCCAGCAGTGGCCAAATCAGCGTTCAAACAAGTCATCAAGCATTGTGAGATGTGTCGGTCAATTGACTCAGCAGCAGCGCGGTGGCGAAAAGGACGACTAGAAGCAAGGGACACATGGCAAAGGGTTGGAATGGATATCACCCATTATAATGGCAACCATTTTCTTATTCTAATCGACTATAGACCTAGCTGTTTTGCAGTTTGGCGACCAATTGCATAACAAGACTCGGCAAGCGTTATTCGACAACTATTGTCCGTCTTTTACGAAAGGGGAGCACCGCATGAGATTTTGGCCGATAACGTACCAGCCTTTTGCAGTCAGCAAGTCAGCAGTTTTTGTGTTGATGGGGAGTTCAGCTGCAACTGCAATGCGTATACGTACCATCAGTCAATGTTATCGCGGAAAGAAGCCACCGCAGCATAACGAGGATTGGTGCCAGGAAGAGGTGTTCCATTGGGGAAGCAACATACCAGTACAATGTTACGCTAAAGGATGGCGTGTCTATGGCAACCACACATGTAAATATCATCAGGTAAAAGGAATCGACCTTATGCAGTCACTTAACGATGAGAAGGACCATATGATGTAGGAGATCATGTCTGGGTGAAGCTGCCGGGTTGTCGATGTACCACCAAATTTAAACAGGGGCGAGTGACTGGCGTGGTCAGTCAGCAATCTGTCCTGGTTGATGGAATCCCACCTCACATATGCGATCTCTGCCCTGCTTTGGAGGCGGACCATTCAACCACCAAGGAAAATGGGCTGAACTATTAATCGCCAGCGTCAGTAATCCTCGCAAGAATGGAGCCGCGAATTCGGAAGCAGAAAGTTTGTCAGGCGATTCAGAAGCAGTAACCTGGGTGCATGCCCCACTTCGAAGAAGTGCACAAATCAAAAGGCCACCACCGCCCTGCATCATGGGTGATCAAGAGATCAGGGGGGAGTGTAGTAGCCATCATGTGGGTCCACAAAGTAAAAGAGTGAGGGTTGCGTTGTGTGTCGTTCATCGGGGATTGAACCCAGAGCGTTCCGATTACAAGTTTATTTTTTAAGAGTCCACTTATGCAAATGACCATTGTTTTGCATGGATGAATTCTCGTTGAAATAAAAAAGGAGAAACTTTCCTCTCCTGTGTGAGATGATAACATCAAGTTAGAAAAGGAGAAAGAAATTAAATTGGCATTTTGTTACTCGATTGACGAGAGCCGTGTTTTGAAGAATTGTTACTTACATTTCTAGAGTCGGATTCTTTGAGAGTTGGCGTCGTCATATTTTGGAGAATTATCAATACAACTCGGAAGTCAGACTTTTAATTTTTTTAACCTTCACTTCTACAGCACCAGACTCCCTTTCCGCAAACTGAGCAGGGGAACTTCCCTTTTTGGAGGAGCTTTCCAACACTACAATCACTGATCATCACTTTGGTATTGGTAACATTCACTCTGAGATCTTTACTTTCCATAGCGTTCCTCCAAGTCTTTAACTTAACAACTAGGGGTCTTCCAATTGTTTCACAAGCAAGTACTAAATCATCAGCATACAGCATCTCTTCCGTTCAACTAGTACGAAACTCCCTGGACAATGCTTCTACGATGGACACGAATGAAAAGCAACAGACTCAGTACAAAATCCGGATGTACTCGACCTCTAACATTAAAGCTGTCACCAAATGTGACATTTTTTAATTGGATTTCAAAAAAACTTATTCTAGTTTTCTGTTATTTTATTTTTGATTCAAATAAATATTTAAATAAATATTCAATTAATAGTAAAAAAAAAAAAAAATTCAATGTGTAATTATCAAAGATAGGTATAGGCGAAACAATAATGGTGCTTCCATAGCAGAGGATTCGTATCGGCTAGAATATTTCCTATTGTGATTTAGGGAACAACCCGGAAATGGCCGAAGCAGTTTACGACTTGTAAAGAAAAGAAAATGTAAAAAGGTAGATGATACTAGGTTAGGGTTAGGTTTAGGTTAAAGTTAGGGTCGGGTAACAAAAAAAAATTATAACTTAAGAAAAATAAAATTGAAAGAACTTCCTTAAAAAAAAAAATAAATAAATAAAGTTGATTCACTTAATGATTTGAAGAAAATTATTAAAACCAGGAAGAGGGGGGGAGGGGTAATCGACCCTAACCTTAAGTCAGGAAAAAAATGAAAAAAATTGTTTTATTTAATGTCGGTAATAATTGACTGTTTGACAACGGTCATTTTGTTCCGTAAATCACAATTGGAAACATTCGAGCCGATATGGGTCTCCTCCTATAGAAGTACCGAAATAATTCAATGTGTATTTATCAAAGTTACGTATAAGCGAGAAACACACAGACACATGATCTTGTCTGATGGTTTAATTAATAAAGATTTCGGGCATTTATAACGACAGCTAATAATACGAAAACGGGTAAAAAAAAAAGGCAACAAATAAATGTTACCAAAGGCAAGATAAGTTACTCTTTTACTAACCTGAATAAGTTTATTTGTGTTTTAACTTATTTTAAAGCGTTTTTTTTTTGTTGTCGTTCAAAACAAACCTGGTATCCATCTGTTCAGTTAGAACCAAAAAAAAATGGCGGTTCATGAGCCCTGCACGGGGATCCTTGATAATTGGTGAAAAATCGAAAAATAAACAAAATAGTGTTAGAAACAAATTCAATAAATGTCACCAATCGTGGGAAAATGTAATGTTCTACCAATAATTTGCTTAATTTTCGTGTTTTGAGCGATTATTGAAATTGTAATTTCAGTCATTTCCCCCCCAAGCTCTAACTGAACGGGTGGACACTATGTTTGTTTTGAACAACAACAAAAAACTATTTAAAATAAGTTAAAACACAAATAAACTTATACAGGTTAGTAGAAGAGTAACTTATCTTGCCTTTGGTAACATTTATTTGTTGCCTATTTTTTTTTCTAAATAAACTTGAAAACAGTTTCAGAACGTAAAAAGTATGCAGGTCGGTATAAAATTAAATTTTGATGCGTTTAGTAAAAGTTATTTGTTGCACATATTTTCGATTTACCGATGAGAGTTCTTTATTTAGATTAACTTTTTTTTTTAATTGAATCGATTTTATTTTCGGAAACAATTTAAACAAACTTAACACGCCTTAAAAAGCAAACAATAAAACTAAAAAGTTAAACAATACAATCCACGCACAAACATTGCATTTAAAAGTAGAATTATTAACTTATTAAAAGCAAAAAAAAAGCATCATATTTTCGTCTGCTTCACAACAACAATATTCAAATTGGAAAAAAAAAGGTGTAAAAAGAAAAATGTTAAAAATAAAATATAAATCAAAACCATTTTCATTAAAATAGTTATTTAATGAAAATTATGTCACGTTAATCACGTGACATAATTTTCATTAAATAACTATTAAAAAATTAAAAAATAAAAAATATTTAAAATATTTAAAAAAATATTCCATCTTCCTCTCTTGTGGTTACGACAATCAACTTTAAAAACTGCATCCTTATTCTTCAAGTACAACTGCCGTAAGTAGGTATATTTTTCAATTAATACTTATCACGACACTGTTATTATTATTATTATTTTTTTTAAGCTTACGATTTTATTTTTTTCTGTTTTATTAAAAAAAAGTACATTTTATTTACAACTTTATTGTTCTTTATATTTTCAGAAATACCGTTAAACTGCTAAATAACACTGTCCACAATTACTGTTAAATTGAGCCAAACAGTGGTTACGCAGACTCGTTTACGACAGTTGTCAGCTGTAACTAAGCAGAAACCAAAGAGACTAAAAATAAATGGATCCCCTCATGTTTACCGATGAAAATCTTGATGCTGTCGGCTTCCAGTCTTCCTGGAAGGAGCAAAGGTATTATTGGAATAAAGCTTCTACTTTGAAATTGGATTGATTCATTTAGCTTTAAGAAAGCAATGACACTCTTGCGTAGTATTCCAGGTATTTGGGAGCATTCGGACTACTATTCTCATCTTGTTTGTTATTTTCACAACGTTTTGGCCGATGTAACATCCCGCCCACCTTCTTTAGGTGCACCTTTTCGAACTTGGGACTATTCTAGTTGAACTTTAATATTGGTAATTGGTACTTTTTCAGATTAGGACCCGAACTAACTTTGAGCTCAACCCTGGCCGGCTCGGGCCATAATCTAAAGAAGCACCTGGTAATTTTATAGAATCATTGCCGTTTCTAAGCGACTGTTTTCTTTCTTTGCTTTATGGGGGTTTCGGGTGTCCTAACACTAAATCCTAACCTTTCGTTTTTAACGGCTCCAAATAGGAAAAAAAAAATGTTTTCAGATGGGAGTGATTCTATAAAAATATACCCGAATATCTTTAACTGCTACAATATCTAGAAAGTTTCCAAGTTTGAAAATGTGCACTTGAAGGGGTGGCACTTTTACCCACCGCCCAGCCCCCGGCGCCAGCATTTTGGCTCATGTGACTCAATCGTAGTCACTTATAAACAGAATAGTCTTCCGTATTAACAATTAGCATATATCCCACCACCAATACATTTTTTTTTGTTTATTAATTATTTACCTTACGAAATAGAATGAAGATTGATGGATTTTCCGCCCACCGCCGCCCATATATACATGTGTATGTATATACACACGTGTATGTATTTATGTATATACACACGTGTATGTATTTATGTATATACACACGTGTATGTATTTATGTATATATATGTACACGTGTATGTGCGTATATATATATATGTGTGTGTGTGTGGTATGGTCTGTAAAAGTCTGGCAGGCTTGAAGATCCACACCCAAGCCTCTCAAACAGCCACCATATATATATATATGTGTGTGTGTGTAAATGATTCCATTAATTTCAAAGACTTTATGACCGGGTAACCTGACATTCTGGAGTTCACTTATGTTTATCAAATCTTTTGCCATGTTCAAATTTGTGTTGACACCTATTTGCTAAGTGGCCATATAGCATCTCTTTGGTTGTATTAAATCGGCCCAGGACAATTTTTATTTTATTGCTGGCACACTTTGTCACTGCCCAGCCAAGTTACTCGGTCATTGGCCGGTCAGTATTCTAGATTGTTACCATTATATATATATATATATATATATATATATATATGTGATACTTAGAAGGCAATACAATGCAGAGGTGTGACGGATAGACACAAGTTGGAGCAAATAAGACATATAATGGTGGAACAAATGAATTAGTTTCAACCTTAATACAATGTGTGTACATACTTAATACAATATGTGTGTACATAGTTAATACAATGTGTGTACAACTTAATACAATGTGTAGATAGACAGATATATATGTTTGTGAAAGGAAAGAAAATAAATATATATATATATGTGTATGTACACATTGTATTAAGGTTGAAACTAATTCATTTGTTCCACCATTATATGTCTTATTTGCTCCAACTTGTGTCTATCCGTCACACCTCTGCATTGTATTGCCTTCTAAGTATCACATTTCTATATACCAATAAACAATGCTTCAAGCAAACTACATAAACCTCTTTATATATATATATATATATATATATATATATATATAATATCCGGCGGTTTGCGGAAAATCTATCAATCTTAATTCTATTTCATAAGGTAAATAATTAATAAACAAAAAAAAATGTATATTAGCAATATATGCTAAAATGTTTTTTTTTCCCTTATATAGTTTTAATGGTTGAGAAACTTCCGAGACTATATATATATATATATATATATGCAGGTTATTTCGAATGACGATGTTTACCGCGTTCGTGAAAATTGAATTTGGGTGTGTTTTATCTGAAACATTCGTAAAACAAATATGAAAGGTCTAAACAGCATTTCTTGGCTAGGAACAAAGTGCAGTATTAAAAAAAAATTAATTGAAAATTGGTTCAATTACTTTCAGAGCACTGATTTTAAAGAATTTGAAACATTTATTTTTTCAGTGGGGATATACTCAGAAGGGAAAATCCATCAACCTTCGTTCTATCCTCGTAAGGTAACAAAATAATAAACAAAAAAAAATGTATTGGGTGGGGGGATATATGCTAAGTGTTAATAACGAAGACTATTCTGTTTATAAGTGACTACGATTGAGTCACGTGAGCCAAAATGCTGGGGCTGGGCGGCGGTGGGCGGAAAATCCATCAATCTTCATTCTAATTCGTAAGGTAAATAATTAAACAAAAAAAATGTATTGGGGTGGGATATATGCTAATTGTTAATACGGAAGATTATTCTGTTTATAAGTGACTACGATTGAGTCACATGAGCCAAAATGCTGGGGCTGGGCGGCGGGTAAAAGTGCTGCCGCACCTGAAGAAGGTCGGAGGTTATATCGGTCGAAATTGTGAATATAATAATACCCAAAATAAGGATAGCACCTTGTATAATACAAGTTATCATCATCACAATAAATTTTGAAACCTAATAGGATTATTTTTATGAAAAACCATGAAAAAAGAAAAAACAATAATAAATGACAAATGTTAAATACATTTATTCTTTTTATAATAGAAACAGAATTCTACTAGTGTATTCCAATTCCATCCATATACAGTTTTAGGGATTGACACCGGCGATGAATTAATGTTTTTCTTGTACTTTTAATCAGTGAAGGTACAGAATAGTTAACAAAGCCCTGCTCATGTTAAAAGGAGGCTTCTCAATAACGTTATACTTCGAACCCCATTCTTGCCATTGGGAGCTTTGTTAACTATTCTGTACCTTCACCGGTTTCGGTATTATTCCTAAAGTTTTTTTTATTATTATTATTTACTGAAACCAGTATTTTAAAAGAAATTCGGGCATCTTTTACGAGACTCAGCAGAGTAAAAACGCTAAAAAAAACAAATTTACAACAAATAAAAGTAACTGTAAGCTGTAAAAGTTAGTTTCAAACTTGCATGTGCTATTTGTTTGTATTTTTAGACCGTTACAACCGTTATTTATTAGAAATCAATAGTTTTATCACCGAAGGTTGGGAAAAACATGGCCGCTGTTGGGGGGGGGGGGCATTTGGTAAAGAAAGCACGTAAATCGCCATCTTGAATTTTGTGCAAGCCTTTAGGAAAAAAACAATACATTTTTTTTTTTTTACATCTAATAAAACCCCATTTATAATACGTAAAAATAAAAACAAATTACATAGGTAAATAGAAGAATATCTATTCTCGTCGCAGGTCAACTTCACTTGTTGCAAATTTATGCTTTTAAACCCTTTCTCGTTCTTTTTTTGGACCCCGTTCGCGACTGTGCTGAGCGTCGTAACATATACCCCTGTATTCTTTTACGTTCATTTATTAATAATTAATTTCCAGTTAATTGCTTTCGATGTAATAACAGTTGAATAGAGTTACTGCCCCTTAATTAACTCTCTCTCAGGAAAAGACAAAAAAATTTTGTTTCGTACTTTTAAGCAACAAGAACCGTCAAAAGAAAAGGGAATCAATTTTCTTTAAAAAAAAAAAAAAAAAAAGAAAAACATTATTTTATCATTCTAAATGATAAAATAATGTTTTTTTTGTTTTGTTTTTTTTTTAAACGGTACTGTTTCGGAAAAGTCAACCAAAAACTTACTGACATGATGTATCTACAACGAATGCTACAAAATCGAACGGAAAAATACGAAGCAAGCATGACGTATGTACTGCGAATGTGAACGGAGAAAGTCGAAGCAAGTTACACCGTTCCGAATGTTACCGAAGCCTCCTCCCCTCTCCATGTTAAGAATGGCTTCTAAAACTCTACCTTGAGTTATCGTCTTTGCAAAAGACTCCTTGGCCTGATTTATATAAATGGCGACTATATTTTTCCTGGCGATGTTTTTAATTTTTTGTTTCGCGTGTACGATGAAAACTTGCTATAAAAGTGTTTTTAATATCATTTAAAAAAATGTTTTTATTAAAACATGATTTTAAGTAAAAATAAGTAATTCCAAATATTCTAAATAATTTACGTGACTGAAATAGGAATTAACCCATTGTTGATTACTACATTTAGAGCATAGTTGTCGAGAAAAAGAATTTCAATTTTTTTTTTTTTTTTTTTTTTTTTTTTCATGCACCTTTGAGGAGGTTACTTTTCTATTATACCTTCATTGTTAAATTTTGGTCTTTTGGGCTATGAACAAAGGGTAGTATCTGTTCTGGTATTACACTTCATCTTTTGCCATAAGAAATCCTTATAGACTGAGGCAATTTTTATTATCTCAATGCAGAATGTCTATTTTTGAGGAGCTGGATTTTCCCCACGTTAAAAACTGACTTTGTGTCTAACTCTGTCCTTATGTGGATGCAAGTAAATAGAGACTAACTTTATAGAACATAATGGACAGTTTATTGATGGTAATGCTTTTTTTTTTCTTTTTTTTTTTTTTTTTTACCAGAAGACTTTAAAACATGTTCTACTGTAACCTTTTTGCTCCCCTCTCTCTCTCTCCCCAGTATAATTTGCTAAATTTTTATTCTTCTCTTTATTGATTTATTACATTATTTAGTCGGCCCTGGCGTATTGTAGAGGGATGTGTTGTTTTATTCTAGATTCTAACCTTTGCACTGTGCTTCCCATGTATACGGCATCGCACCGACATTGATATTGATACATAATATTACTTATATGTTGGGGTGGGAGAACATCCTTGTGTACGGATTTTAACAACGGTCGAGCAGAAAATATGATTCTACGGTTCGAAGCCTGATAACGACGTGCAGCAACAGAAATTTGGTTAGCAAATTTTATGCTAATATTACTTAACCACGGACACGTCAGACATTTTTGGAGGACCAAAAAGTTTAGGCTTATGAAAGTGGGTGATCTTGGTAACGATATTAGCATTAACAATATCGATAGGGTAACCATTTTTCTTTGATAACTAGAAGGAAAATGGCAGCATCAAAAATGTTTTGTCAAGGTGAGTAAAATGGTCTTTAATTAGGGGTGGGACGTAATGGGTGAAAATTTCAGATTCATGCAAGTAGTATTTTTTGTGTTCATTTATACATAAATAACACTAAACAATCAAACATTTTGAAAATTTTGCAAAATTCAGAAGGTGCAGGCCAAAAGTTTTTGGCTATTTTACATTCATGAAAACTCTTTCACAGCCTGAAAAAATGGTCCTAAATTAAAGTACTATATCAGATTTAACCATCTAATATCCATTCATAGCTTTTGATGTTTTAGGACCTGCAATGTCGCATGAAACCACTTTTTCACCGAAAATGATGGCTTTTGAGTCCCGTGGAACCCTAACGGCTATTTTTGGCCTGCACCTTCTGAATTTTGCAAAATTTTCAAAATGTTTGATTGTTTAGTGTTATTTATGTATAAATGAACACACAAAAATACTACTCGCATGAATCTGAAATTTTCACCCATTACTTTAATGAAGACACAAATTAAACATAAACAAAGAATGGCGTCGTTTTTTTTTCCCTAGACTTCAGGTATTAATCAAAGTATAGTATCTGTTCTGTCCACCATCAGCAGAAAAGTGATCCTTCTTGACCTGTTTTTATTATTTTTTTCCAATCCAGAGCGTTTCTTTTGGGGGGCCTACACATAAAACGATAGTAAGGAATCAGTCCGTCAGACGTATAATGACATGGGTTGATAAAATATAACTAATTAATGATTTCGACATCTCTCTCTAAACTCTGCTAATTGTTATTGTTACCGCATTTCTCAGTTCAGTTAATTCTTAAAAACAAATCTGAAAACTCCAGGTGCTTTTATATTTTTCTTTCACTTGATTTAAAGCTCGCATTTCCTTTCCTTAAACATAATTCACACAATCACAGTAAGTCAAGACGTAGAAATAAAGAATTCCAGTTATATTGGCTATATAGTGTCCATTTTACAATCGAAATATAATGCCGATGTGAATTCTCACTGTATTTTTTTTCTTAGAATTACATAAACTGGCAAGCATGGTAATTCAAGTATTTTAGTCTATCAAATTGAGTTAGTCTTTGGCAGTCTCTGATGTAACAAAAATTTGAAAGTCTTAAACATAAACCAAACTTCTTGTTTTTGCTAAAACTTTAAATATTTCTTTTCTACACATTATTGACAAGTTTGCATAACAGAGAATCGTATTTACACATTTTAGTTTGACACACATCGAAAATTAATTAATTCAATACAATTATAGTTAAAATTGACACACACATAGAAAATTAATTCAATACAATTATAGTTAAAATTGACACACATAGAAAATTAATTAATTCAATACAATTATAATTAAAATTGACACACACATCGAAAATTAATTAATTAAATACAATTATAGATAAAATTGACACACATTGAAAATTAATTAATTAAATACAAATATAATTAAAATTGACACACACATAGAAAATTAATTCAATACAATTATAGTTAAAATTGACACACATTGAAAATTAATTAATTAAATACAAATATAATTAAAATTGACACACACATAGAAAATTAATTCAATACAATTATAGTTAAAATTGACACACATAGAAAATTAATTAATTCAATACAATTATAGTTAAAATTGACACACATAGAAAATTAATTAATTCAATACAATTATAGTTAAAATTGACGCACATAGAAAATTAATTAATTCAATACAATTATAGTTAAAATTGACACACACATAGAAAATTAATTCAATACAATTATAGTTAAAATTGACACACATAGAAAATTAATTAATTAAATACAAATATAATTAAAATTGACACACACATAGAAAATTAATTCAATACAATTATAGTTAAAATTGACACACATAGAAAATTAATTAATTCAATACAATTATAGTTAAAATTGACACACATAGAAAATTAATTAATTCAATACAATTATAGTTAAAATTGACGCACATAGAAAATTAATTAATTCAATACAATTATAGTTAAAATTGACACACATAGAAAATTAATTAATTAAATACAAATATAATTAAAATTGACACACACATAGAAAATTAATTCAATACAATTATAGTTAAAATTGACACACATAGAAAATTAATTAATTCAATACAATTATAGTTAAAATTGACACACATAGAAAATTAATTAATTCAATACAATTATAGTTAAAATTGACGCACATAGAAAATTAATTAATTCAATACAATTATAGTTAAAATTGACACACACATAGAAAATTAATTCAATACAATTATAGTTAAAATTGACACACATAGAAAATTAATTAATTAAATACAAATATAATTAAAATTGACACACACATAGAAAATTAATTCAATACAATTATAGTTAAAATTGACACACATAGAAAATTAATTAATTCAATACAATTATAGTTAAAATTGACACACATAGAAAATTAATTAATTCAATACAATTATAGTTAAAATTGACACACATAGAAAATTAATTCAATACAATTATAGATAAAATTGACACACATTGAAAATTAATTAATTAAATACAAATATAATTAAAATTGACACACACATAGAAAATTAATTCAATACAATTATAGTTAAAATTGACACACATAGAAAATTAATTAATTCAATACAATTATAGTTAAAATTGACACACATAGAAAATTAATTCAATACAATTATAATTAAAATTGACACACACATAGAAAATTAATTCAATACAATTATAATTAAAATTGACACACACATAGAAAATTAATTCAATACAATTATAATTAAAATTGACACACACATAGAAAATTAATTCAATACAATTATAGTTAAAATTGACACACATAGAAAATTAATTAATTCAATACAATTATAGTTAAAATTGACACACACATAGAAAATTAATTCAATACAATTATAATTAAAATTGACACACACATAGAAAATTTATTCAATACAATTATAGTTAAAATTGACACACATAGAAAATTAATTAATTAAATACAAATATAATTAAAATTGACACACACATAGAAAATTAATTCAATACAATTATAGTTAAAATTGACACACATAGAAAATTAATTAATTAAATACAAATATAATTAAAATTGACACACACATAGAAAATTAATTCAATACAATTATAGTAAAAATTGACACACATAGAAAATTAATTAATTCAATACAATTATAGTTAAAATTGACACACATAGAAAATTAATTAATTCAATACAATTATAATTAAAATTGACACACACATCGAAAATTAATTAATTCAATACAATTATAGTTAAAATTGACACACATAGAAAATTAATTAATTCAATACAATTATAGTTAAAATTGACACACACATAGAAAATTAATTCAATACAATTATAATTAAAATTGACACATAGAAAATTTATTCAATACAATTATAGTTAAAATTGACACACATAGAAAATTAATTAATTAAATACAAATATAATTAAAATTGACACACACATAGAAAATTAATTCAATACAATTATAGTTAAAATTGACACACATAGAAAATTAATTAATTAAATACAAATATAATTAAAATTGACACACACATAGAAAATTAATTCAATACAATTATAGTTAAAATTGACACACATAGAAAATTAATTAATTCAATACAATTATAGTTAAAATTGACACACATAGAAAATTAATTAATTCAATACAATTATAATTAAAATTGACACACACATCGAAAATTAATTAATTAAATACAATTATAGATAAAATTGACACACATTGAAAATTAATTAATTAAATACAAATATAATTAAAATTGACACACACATAGAAAATTAATTCAATACAATTATAGTTAAAATTGACACACATAGAAAATTAATTAATTCAATACAATTATAGTTAAAATTGACACACATAGAAAATTAATTAATTCAATACAATTATAGTTAAAATTGACACACATAGAAAATTAATTCAATACAATTATAATTAAAATTGACACACACATAGAAAATTAATTCAATACAATTATAGTTAAAATTGACACACATAGAAAATTAATTAATTAAATACAATTATAATTAAAATTGACACACATAGAAAATTAATTCAATACAATTATAGTTAAAATTGACACACATAGAAAATTAATTCAATACAATTATAGTTAAAATTGACACACATAGAAAATTAATTCAATACAATTATAATTAAAATTGACACACACATAGAAAATTAATTCAATACAATTATAGTTAAAATTGACACACATAGAAAATTAATTAATTAAATACAATTATAATTAAAATTGACACACATAGAAAATTAATTAATTCAATACAATTATAGTTAAAATTGACACACATAGAAAATTAATTAATTCAATACAATTATAGTTAAAATTGACACACACATCGAAAATTAATTAATTAAATACAATTATAGATAAAATTGACACACATCGAAAATTAATTAATTAAATACAAATATAATTAAAATTGACACACACATAGAAAATTAATTCAATACAATTATAGTTAAAATTGACAAACATAGAAAATTAATTAATTAAATACAATTATAATTAAAATTGACACACATAGAAAATTAATTCAATACAATTATAATTAAAATCGACACACATAGAAAATTAATTCAATACAATTATAATTAAAATCGACACACATAGAAAATTAATTAATTCAATACAATTATAATTAAAATTGACACACACATAGAAAATTAATTCAATACAATTATAATTAAAATCGACACACATAGAAAATTAATTAATTCAATACAATTATAATTAAAATTGACACACATAGAAAATTAATTCAATACAATTATAATTAAAATCGACACACATAGAAAATTAATTCAATACAATTATAATTAAAATCGACACACATAGAAAATTAATTAATTCAATACAATTATAGTTAAAATTGACACACACATAGAAAATTAATTCAATACAATTATAGTTAAAATTGACACACATAGAAAATTAATTAATTCAATACAATTATAGTTAAAATTGACACACATAGAAAATTAATTAATTCAATACAATTATAATTAAAATTGACACACACATCGAAAATTAATTAATTAAATACAATTATAGATAAAATTGACACACATTGAAAATTAATTAATTAAATACAAATATAATTAAAATTGACACACACATAGAAAATTAATTGAATACAATTATAGTTAAAATTGACACACATAGAAAATTAATTAATTCAATACAATTATAGTTAAAATTGACACACATAGAAAATTAATTAATTCAATACAATTATAGTTAAAATTGACGCACATAGAAAATTAATTAATTCAATACAATTATAGTTAAAATTGACACACACATAGAAAATTAATTCAATACAATTATAGTTAAAATTGACACACATAGAAAATTAATTAATTCAATACAATTATAGTTAAAATTGACACACATAGAAAATTAATTAATTCAATACAATTATAGTTAAAATTGACACACATAGAAAATTAATTCAATACAATTATAGATAAAATTGACACACATTGAAAATTAATTAATTAAATACAAATATAATTAAAATTGACACACACATAGAAAATTAATTCAATACAATTATAGTTAAAATTGACACACATAGAAAATTAATTAATTCAATACAATTATAGTTAAAATTGACACACATAGAAAATTAATTCAATACAATTATAATTAAAATTGACACACACATAGAAAATTAATTCAATACAATTATAGTTAAAATTGACACACATAGAAAATTAATTAATTCAATACAATTATAGTTAAAATTGACACACACATAGAAAATTAATTCAATACAATTATAATTAAAATTGACACACACATAGAAAATTTATTCAATACAATTATAGTTAAAATTGACACACATAGAAAATTAATTAATTAAATACAAATATAATTAAAATTGACACACACATAGAAAATTAATTCAATACAATTATAGTTAAAATTGACACACATAGAAAATTAATTAATTCAATACAATTATAGTTAAAATTGACACACATAGAAAATTAATTAATTCAATACAATTATAATTAAAATTGACACACACATCGAAAATTAATTAATTCAATACAATTATAGTTAAAATTGACACACATAGAAAATTAATTAATTCAATACAATTATAGTTAAAATTGACACACACATAGAAAATTAATTCAATACAATTATAATTAAAATTGACACACACATAGAAAATTTATTCAATACAATTATAGTTAAAATTGACACACATAGAAAATTAATTAATTAAATACAAATATAATTAAAATTGACACACACATAGAAAATTAATTCAATACAATTATAGTTAAAATTGACACACATAGAAAATTAATTAATTAAATACAAATATAATTAAAATTGACACACACATAGAAAATTAATTCAATACAATTATAGTTAAAATTGACACACATAGAAAATTAATTAATTCAATACAATTATAGTTAAAATTGACACACATAGAAAATTAATTAATTCAATACAATTATAATTAAAATTGACACACACATCGAAAATTAATTAATTAAATACAATTATAGATAAAATTGACACACATTGAAAATTAATTAATTAAATACAAATATAATTAAAATTGACACACACATAGAAAATTAATTCAATACAATTATAGTTAAAATTGACACACATAGAAAATTAATTAATTCAATACAATTATAGTTAAAATTGACACACATAGAAAATTAATTAATTCAATACAATTATAGTTAAAATTGACACACATAGAAAATTAATTCAATACAATTATAATTAAAATTGACACACACATAGAAAATTAATTCAATACAATTATAGTTAAAATTGACACACATAGAAAATTAATTAATTAAATACAATTATAATTAAAATTGACACACATAGAAAATTAATTAGTTCAATACAATTATAGTTAAAATTGACACACATAGAAAATTAATTAATTCAATACAATTATAGTTAAAATTGACACACACATCGAAAATTAATTAATTAAATACAATTATAGATAAAATTGACACACATCGAAAATTAATTAATTAAATACAAATATAATTAAAATTGACACACACATAGAAAATTAATTCAATACAATTATAGATAAAATTGACACACATCGAAAATTAATTAATTCAATACAATTATAATTAAAATTGACACACACATAGAAAATTAATTCAATACAATTATAGTTAAAATTGACACACATAGAAAATTAATTCAATACAATTATAGTTAAAATTGACACACATAGAAAATTAATTCAATACAATTATAATTAAAATTGACACACACATAGAAAATTAATTCAATACAATTATAGTTAAAATTGACACACATAGAAAATTAATTAATTAAATACAATTATAATTAAAATTGACACACATAGAAAATTAATTAATTCAATACAATTATAGTTAAAATTGACACACATAGAAAATTAATTAATTCAATACAATTATAGTTAAAATTGACACACACATCGAAAATTAATTAATTAAATACAATTATAGATAAAATTGACACACATCGAAAATTAATTAAATACAAATATAATTAAAATTGACACACACATAGAAAATTAATTCAATACAATTATAGTTAAAATTGACAAACATAGAAAATTAATTAATTAAATACAATTATAATTAAAATTGACACACATAGAAAATTAATTCAATACAATTATAATTAAAATCGACACACATAGAAAATTAATTCAATACAATTATAATTAAAATCGACACACATAGAAAATTAATTAATTCAATACAATTATAATTAAAATTGACACACACATAGAAAATTAATTCAATACAATTATAATTAAAATCGACACACATAGAAAATTAATTAATTCAATACAATTATAATTAAAATTGACACACATAGAAAATTAATTCAATACAATTATAATTAAAATCGACACACATAGAAAATTAATTCAATACAATTATAATTAAAATCGACACACATAGAAAATTAATTCAATACAATTATAGTTAAAATTGACACACACATAGAAAATTAATTCAATACAATTATAGTTAAAATTGACACACATAGAAAATTAATTAATTCAATACAATTATAGTTAAAATTGACACACATAGAAAATTAATTAATTCAATACAATTATAATTAAAATTGACACACACATCGAAAATTAATTAATTAAATACAATTATAGATAAAATTGACACACATCGAAAATTAATTAATTAAATACAAATATAATTAAAATTGACACACACATAGAAAATTAATTCAATACAATTATAGTTAAAATTGACAAACATAGAAAATTAATTAATTCAATACAATTATAATTAAAATTGACACACATAGAAAATTAATTCAATACAATTATAATTAAAATCGACACACATAGAAAATTAATTCAATACAATTATAATTAAAATCGACACACATAGAAAATTAATTAATTCAATACAATTATAATTAAAATTGACACACACATAGAAAATTAATTAATTCAATACAATTATAGTTAAAATTGACACACACATAGAAAATTAATTCAATACAATTATAGTTAAAATTGACACACATAGAAAATTAATTAATTCAATACAATTATAATTAAAATTGACACACATAGAAAATTAATTAATTCAATACAATTATAATTAAAATTGACACACACATCGAAAATTAATTAATTAAATACAATTATAGATAAAATTGACACACATCGAAAATTAATTAATTAAATACAAATATAATTAAAATTGACACACACATAGAAAATTAATTCAATACAATTATAGTTAAAATTGACACACATAGAAAATTAATTAATTCAATACAATTATAGTTAAAATTGACACACACATAGAAAATTAATTCAATACAATTATAGTTAAAATTGACACACATAGAAAATTAATTAATTCAATACAATTATAGTTAAAATTGACACACATAGAAAATTAATTAATTCAATACAATTATAGTTAAAATTGACGCACATAGAAAATTAATTAATTCAATACAATTATAGTTAAAATTGACGCACACATAGAAAAATTAATTCATTAATACGGGAAAATAGAAAAAATAATACAAAGTTTGGGGGTCTGCTATTTATGTACATGATGCGTTAAAGGCTTCTAGATTGAATTGGTTTGATAAAACCGAATCTTTCCCATTAAGAATAATCGATGCTAATAAGTTTTTGTCGTATGTATATACAGATTTTCGAATTTGTCCATAGAGGAAGATTATAGATTAAAAGAACAAATGAGTGAGATACTTTCTTCTTTTTTTTTTTTTTTTTTAACATAGTTCACCCCAAGCAAGGCAGGCCGCCACTGTAGACGTAAGGGGCTACTGAGAAAAAAGAAGGGGGGGGGGCGGGGGCGTCAACCTAAATTCGATCTGCGCAACAGGATGTCTGTTTACATTAGTTTTAAATTTCTGCATGTCTGTACTGTCGGGGAAACAGGGGGCAGGGAGGGAGTTCCAGGTACCAGCAGCACGAGGAAAGAAGCTATTTGGATAGAAGGCTCTTCGACATCTGGGGACCTCCACAGTGAATGAATGAGATTTAGTTGATTGTCGAGTTAGTCTAGTGAATTTACGTCGAGGGGGGCACCAGAGTAGCCAATTCATCGGAGCATAATCCATTGAAGTATTTGTAAAACATGCACAAGGATGCTACATTGCGACGATGGGACAGGGACTGGAGCTTGGTTGACAGTGAGGTATAACAGAAGGACCCCACACGATCCTGGTGACGGTACCAATATGTAACAGGTACTCCACTCTCTTCACCCCGTGGGTATCGTTGTCGGCCACTCACGCACAGGTGTTTGATATCCTGGTCGCGGTGCCAGTTATAACAGTGTATAGTCGTTCTCCACAGATCTTGCCAGACCGTGAACACTCTTTTTGCCGATTATCGTCATAGTGGCAGTAATAAAAAAGGGATATGTCGAATTTCCTCCGGTCGGATGATGATAGCTGGCTCTGTCGATCTCGTCTCTGTGAAGGCAAGGTTATACAAGCAGAACAAATCGACAATAGGAATAATGGCAAACAACTCGGCGATTTCTTTTCGTATGAAATAATTATTAACAAATAAAGGAAAGAATCATTTTAACCTTGAAGTAAAGTCTATTTTTGGTAATGTCTTTTTTTTTTTTACTAAACTATTTCTTCGTCTCTCTCTCTGCGTGTTTGCGGATCCCTTTACGATTGCTAGGTCTTAATTAAGCCATTAATCTCTGTTTAGAAAACGGTGGCCAAGTTCGGGCTACGACTCCCATTGGATCCGAGAATCGCGACCCGCACGGGCCGAAATCTCAGTCCTTTCTCTTACCGAAAACGTGTATTTCCCTTTTCAACCTACTTCTATAATCCTTCTTCCTCTCTCGGGGGTGGGTGGTGTACGCGATACGGACTTACTCTCTTTCTTCCTCTCCTGGTGGTTTGGGGTTGGGTGGTACGCGCGATATGGCAATTTGAATTTCTCTCAAAAGGTAATTACTCTCTTTTTCTCTCAGCTGAGGAGGGGCGCACCTATACAAACAGATAAATGTGATTTCTTTCAGATTCCATTGCCATGATAAAAAAAGCATTACTCGCTTTCTCTGTCTCTATCAAAAGGGGCTCGCAACCCCCCAAGAGCTGACCTGTTATCAGCTTATTGGTGATCAAGAGATCATGACCAAATTCCAAAAGCATCTGGTACGCGTGAGTCTTTATGTGGTGATAATTGCAAATGACAACTAACACGCTTATTTCCAGACAACTGACGCCATCCTCTCTTTCCTCCACCTGGATGGTCAATTTGGGTTGAATATATACTAGTCTTAATTCTCTACCTCATTCATACGTAGGGTCCTAATTATTCTGTCATATCGGACCTATTAGGTTGGCGATTCTTTTTTGGACCTTGTCAAGGAGGGAGAGACTAGTAGATGATGCACCAGCTCAGATGTGACAACAATACTCCATGCATGGGCGGATGGTGGCTTTGTAGAGATACAGGATAATGTCAGGTGTGAGGAGTTTACTAGCATGGTAGAGGGAGCCCACCTTCTTTGCAGCAGCCTTGGCAATGTCTTCAATGTATTTGTTCCAATTCATGTTACCTGTGAAAGTTAGGCCGGGGAGTTTGAATGATGAACTCTCAGGTAGGGTGTTATTTGCCATGACAATCGGTGGTTGAAGAGGTTTCTTGTAGTTATTTACATCAGATGAATCTGAAGATATAATGGTCGGGATTTCAATTTGCCAAATGTAAATTGAACAACGGGTTTAGTTGTCTCCTATGAATTCAATTAGTCAACACTTTAGAATGCAGAACTAATATTTGGAGTTATTTACAACAAACGGTTTGCATTGGTATATAGAAGATACTAGATATAAACTAGTGGGAAATAGATTAGAAAAAGGTACATTGATCAGATTTTTTCAAATAATGAATGCATAATAGGAGATGTCAATTTGAAAGCACCGTTAGGTAAATCTGATCATGCATGTATTGAAATCGAAGTTAAAATGAAGGCAGAGTTTGATTATATAAACAGAAAACAGAGGAACTGGTCTAAGATTACAAAAGATTTTGTGTCAGAGAAAGGAGCAAATATTGATTGGAATTATAGCTAGAAAACAACTGATGTTAATGAAATGTGGGAGGAATTAAATGGGAAGATAAAATCTATAATAGAAAATATTCCAGAAGTTATCATAAAATTCTCCAAACAAGGGGTTGCATTAGAAAAATTACCTTGGGACAGTAATCGTCTATCTCGTAAAAAGAAAGAAAAAGATAAAGCTTGGAGGAAATTTGGAATTATACCAAGTACGGAATATTATCAAAATGCTGTAAGTAAACAAGATGAATATGAAACACTACAAGTAAAAGAAAAGTCGAAACACAAAAATAAGATTGTTAGGAATATTAAATAAAACTGTAAACCTTTGTTCAAATATGTTAAAGCAAAATTCAAAAAAGCGTGAGTACAGTAAGAGATGATGAGACGGGATTTAACAGACACGCCAGTAGAAACAGCTGGTATACTAGCAAGTTTTTTTCAATCTGTTCATTCTTTTGAAGAATGTGGTCCACTACAGGAGAGTTGTTATAGGGAGGGTACAACAAAAATTATGGATGAACTAAAAATAGAACCTAAAGACATAATACTATTCCTATCCAAGTTGGATGTTAGTAAAAGTATGGGACCTGATGAAATTCATCCTAAAATATTGAAATACTTATCAAATGAAGGCTTTATCAATGCAATAACCAATTTGTTTAGGAAATGTATCGAATATGAAGAGATTCCATATATTTGGAAAACAGCTATAGTAATACCGCTACATAAAAAAGGTTTGATACATTTAAAAAGTAATTACAGACCAGTTTCTGTAACATGTATTTTGTGTAAGGTATTTAAAAAAATAATTAGAAACCACATATTAATTTCATAAAGGATGATATAAATTGTAACCAATATGGCTTTGTCCATGGTAAATCAACATTAATATTTTGGAAAGTATTGACATTATAAATGAATATTTGATAGTGCGGATATCATATATTTTGATTTTAGCAAGGCATTTGATACGGTATCTCATTATCGTTTACTAGTGAAAATGAAAAAAATTGGTATTACTGACAAAATAGTAAATATTGTGAGGGAGCTTTTGAAGAATAGAACTATGAAGGTAAAGGTTGGAAACAATTATTCTGAATCACAGTACATACTCTTCAGGGTTCCGCAGGGTTCGGTATTGGGTCCTTTGTTGTTTTTGATATTCATAAATGACTTACCTAATAATATAAATTCAGAAATCGAACTGTTTGCTGATGATGTTAAACTACTTGTGATACCTTTATCGAAGGAAATAACACAGATGGATCTAAATAAATTATCAGATTGGGAGGACATTTGGAAATCCGGATTTAACCTAGACAAATGTAAAGTACTACATGTAGGATCCAGGAATGTTGGAGTTGAATATGTACTAAACAACAGAGAAATTAAAGAAGTAGATGGAGAGTGCGATTTGGGAGTGGGGTTTGATAATACATTTAAGGCAAATAATCATATTTTGACCATTGTATCGAGGACAAATAGAATGATCGGGTGGATGGTTAGGAATATTATTTCGAGGGAGACAAATGTTATGTTAAGGATATATAAAGCTCTAATAAGACCTCATATAGAATAATGCATCAAGGCCTGGGCTCTAGTGACTAGACATGGAAATTGGAATGTAATATTGAAACTGGAAGGCATACAAAGAAGGGTGACAAAACTAATAAGTAAAGTAAATGAGTGCAGTTACAGGGAGAGATTGGACAAATTGGGATTGACTACTTTGCTGGAGAGAAGAATGAGAGGTGATATGATTGAGACTTTCAAGATAATAAATAGCATTTCTAACTATGGTGGGCATTTTTTTTAGTATTTCTCCTACATCTGGAAGGTTATTGTCAAGGGAGTTTTCAAAAACTAGATCTGTTAACCAGTTAAGTTTTTTTGCTCACAGAGTAATGTTTTTGGAATAAGTTTCCAGATCAGATTAAGAACAGCAATAGTGTGGATCAGTTTAAGATGAGGTTGGATGAATTCAGAAAGTGGTGGGAGGGAGAAATTGAAGGTGCACTTTTGGGAGTTATCAAATGAAATACTTAACAGAATTTGATCTGGATATCGATTCTGTAATAAGAGTTTAATTTTTTTTTTTTTTTAACAGTTGAATTGAGAAGATAGTTAAAGGGGAGATGCCCAAGGAGGCATAACAAACAAATAAATAATAAATACAATCATAATTAGAATTGACACACACATGGAAAAATTAATTCAATACAATAATAGTTAGAATTGACACACACATGGAAAAATTCCATTCAATACCAGTCATAGTTTGAATTGAAAAACACATAGAAAAATGTATTAATTTGATAGTCATAGTTAGAATTGAATTGGTGGAAGAACTAAGTGCAAAGCTCAATTTGTGGAAAACCAACATTGAGCTGAAAGGTATTCGGATCAATAGATGGAAGACGAAAGTTATGATCAATGGCACTAACATGCATACTCTTAAAATGGGGTTTTCAAATCTGGTGTTGGCAGCAACTCTATTCTGCACAAACTGTCCTCATTGGGTTCACAGGAAGTGCATTGGGCTGTGCGGAAGAATAATCCCTATCGAAAACTATCTCTGTGGAAAGTGTGCTGGTACTGTCCGGCCAATTAATGGCAGGTCCTATACTGAGTTCTCTCTGGATGGTCTGCAGAAGTTGGAAGTTGTGGACTCGTCTTGATGATATGATCTTTGCTGATGTGGGGTGTAAATTTAGTTTGATCTTTCGTGTACGGGCTGCATGAGGGCAAGTTTTGTGAGCTTCTTCCCATCTTAGCTTGTCGTTTATTTTTGTTACTTGGGGGCAAGTTTGCAATGACGTAAATGTCAGTAGTGCCGTGTTACATGCAAGTGAATGCTAACTCTGTCTTTCTGAGGACACAGACGAATGACATCACTATGGTTCGCTGAATTTGTGTTGTGCACCTTGACGGCAGTTCTGCCTCACTGCTATGGAGGCTGAAGGTGCCTAGACTTGAGTCGGCTTTACGTTGCAACTACCTTCAGTGGTATGGATATGTTGAATGAAGCTCTGGTTGGCTAAACAGCTGTACACACATCCCAATTGAGGGTAAGTGAGGAAAATGCAGACCGAGAAAGACTTGGAATGACTCGGTTAAAGATGTCCTCAAACAATGGCATGTCGTAAACAACGTAAATGATACCATTTCATAGAGAAAGTTATTTCATACCATCGTGGCTAACGTATAACCCGCATCTGATGTGGAAGAGACACGTTAAATAAGTAAGCTTGGTTTGTTAAGAAGCACCAAAATTTTGTTTAAGATGGTTAAATCCTATTTCAGTCAGCCAAATTATCAGAATAAAATTTTAAACTCTTGCGAGAGGACGTATTTAAAATGCTCTCTTCCTCGAAAATGGTTAATTCCGATTACAATCAATTAAGAACCATGTTTTTAGATAATAATTTGGTGCTTCTGCTGTTTAGGCACGACATATATTAAAGAAAAAAACAGCTAAAGAAATGTATGAACTTTATGTACTTACGTGGTAGCTTAATAAGACTGTACACCAAAAATGATGCAAATTTGTCCAGTATTTATTAGATTAAAAATAAAAAACGGTTTTTAGCGGGTCTGCCATCTTGTATATTTCAATCGCCCGATTTTAAATTGGTAAAAAAAAAAAAATTAGTTATCTCCCTTGTTACAAAATGTCTAATAATTTTTTTTTCTTTTTCTTATAATTTAATAAATACTGGATGAATTTGCATAATTTTTTCTGTACAATCTTATTTTCAGCTAACACGTAAGTACATAGCAAAGTTCATACATTTCTTTAAATATTTTCATGTCGTGCCTAAACAGCAGAAGCATCAATAATTTTTTAATCATTTTTTATCAGACTTGTTCAATTTTTAGAAAAAGCGTGGCTCAGTTTGTTATGTAAGTTTAATGTAACGAATCCCCCCCCCCCCTTTGAGTTGTTATTTGAATACTTGTACTGGTAACGGCTGGTCGGGTTGAGCCAGCTTCCTTTAACCAGGTACGTCTATAACTATCGCAACCCACTTTTACTGATCCTGAGCTAGGTCCCATGATATGGCCAGCCAGTCCCGATTTCACAGTTGAAGATCAACCGCTTGTGGGCCTGATAGTGTTACCAGATCACCTTTAATTTTCACTGCCCAGGTCTTCAACTGCCCACCAGCTATCAGTGGTCCACTGATATTTTTTTATATCCGTGGACCACCCTCAAAAGTTTTAGTCATTTTTATTTTTTTAATATCTTTTGATTATTATTTCAGTTGAACAGCAAATTCTCAGATTGTAAATTTTTCATTCTTGAAAAACTTTCAGTTTAATTTTTCGAGGGGGGGGTTCACTTTGCTATGTAAGTTGAACGTAAAATAATCCACCTGCTCGAAATTTCGAAACTGTGTTTGTAAACGGTAATATTTTTATGCCTCAAATCGGCTATGCTGAGTTCATATCGTGTTGTATATGTTTGTGGACATTTATTTATACACTATACTATTGAGGAAAGATATGAACCCACAATTCCTCCTCCATTCCCAGTTACATTGTAACTAACTTGTGCTCTGATTCATAGCACATTAGAAATTGATCTACTTTTTTTCTTTTAATGGTAAATCAATTTTTAAAAAACTCAGATTTGAACCATATAAAAAAAGACCATCCATTGAATTTCTCTGAAATTTTGCATGAAGTTGTAACTTTGATCAGGTTAGAAAGTGACATTTTCCGATTTTTGAAAAAAAATCTGGTTAGTCCCCCAGGAGGTCAAAAGGCGCCAAAATGGCAAAAAATGACATTTTTTGCCCAATAACTTTTCATCAATCCATTCAATTTCTCTGAAACTTGGCCAAAATATGGAGACAATTGTTCCTAATAGAAAATAAGTATCGCTGACCTCGGAAAAAATCTGGTTCGCGCCCCCATGGGGTCAAAAGCCCCCAAAATGACAAAACATGACCCTTTTCTCCCATAACGTTTGATCCATCCATTCAATTTTTCTGAAACTTGGCCAAAATGTAGAGGCAATTGTTCTGGATATAAAATGAGCATCCTTGACCTCAGAAAAATTCTGGTTCGCGCCCCCAGGGGGTACAATGGGGGTCAAAAATGCCCCAAATTTCCCAAATTTATTGCAGTTTACATTCGCCACATTGAGCCACATACAGAGGGGAACCACGCATGCGCGGCTTGTTAAAATTTGTTTACATCTAAATTTTATCGAAATAACCCCTGAAATAAATGAGTGGTCATCAGTTGAAATTGAGGGGAATTTCACTATTTATTCATTTTCGCTAGTTTGTGATACCTATTTTTAGGGGTCCAAGAAGGCAATCCAAATATTTCATGTCCAAATTTGATTTATCAGATAACTAAAAAAAATTGTTTTTCTGTTTGATAGACAGACAGAAGAATGTGGCACTCAGACAAAAAAGGTGAAATCCAAGGAAGCCGAAACCCAATTATGTGATTCTGCAGATAAACAGGTAAGGAAATATGTTGGTTAGAAAGGGTTTTTACAATTTTTATTTAGCCTTATGGCTAGAGTCAAAGTGTACTATCGGGGTTTGTCCGCAGTCCGAGGAGGAAAATCTTTCAAGACTGATAATTTAAAAACAATTTGTTTCCAGTTTTTGAGGGAGTATGGGTTTAGCATTTGTATCTAACATTTCTCAAGTAAATAGGAATTAATAAGCAATTGGTTTTACATGTAAGTAGGAGAAACACTTGAAAAAAAAAAATGGGTGCTTGTAAATAAAAAGCCGAAAAAGTTGTTTCTTTGTCTTTTAGTGTTGAGAGGTAAATAAGGGGCAGGTAACTCTTACCACGAATTTTAAGCAAGATTTTCCAGTAATCAAAACTGATGGCTTTAATTGGTGTTGCACATGTAGTTACTGTGCAAGGAGAACGTCGATTAGGCATAAAAGGGTTAGGGTTAGAAAAATATTGTTCGTAGGCTAGAGCTGTTGTGAAGAGTTACCTGCCCCTTATTTACCTCTCCAACACTAAGACAAAAAAAACTTTTTTGGTTTTTTATTATACAAGCACCAAAAAATGTTCTAATTTTTACATTTTTTTTTTTACTCAGCGAAAATCTACGTTTCTTAATCATACATTTAAAAGTAAAACAAAAATACATTTGTGCAGACGTCCGTTAGATTTAAAAACATGAAAATTTTTGTAAACAAAATAAACAAAGCCACATCACAGCGTCTGTCAGACTGTATTGTAATTACATACAGGGTGTTCCAGAAATCTTAGACACTTTTTGACCTTTATCCATTTTGTCCTGCAACTGTTGGACTAACTGTAGCTTGTAAGGTGTCACGTGCAGTTGTCTTTTTAAGACACGCCAGACAGTTGTTGTAGGGTTAGGGTTAAAGTTAGCGTGGTAGGGTTAAAGTTAGCGTGGTAGGGTTAAAGTTAGCGTGGTAGGGTTAAAGTTAGCGTGGTAGGGTTAGGGTTAAAGTTAGTGTGGTAGGGTTAGGGTTAAAGTTTGCGTGGTAGGGTTAGGGTTAAAGTTAGCGTGGTAGGGTTAGCGTGGTAGGGTTAGGGTTAAAGTTAGCGTGTTAGGGTTAGGGTTAGCGTGGTAGGGTTAGGGTTAAAGTTTGCATGGTAGGGTTAGGGTTAGCGTGGTAGGGTTAGGGTTAAAGTTAGCGTCATAGGGTTAAAGTTAGCGTTGTAGGAAGCTGAAGTTCCCTACTGGCTCGTCTGATCGATTTACGGGATTCTGCTCTAAGGCAGTCTGAACTTGCTCAACCATATCATCTGAAGTTAAAGGGCATCCCATTCTCTTAGCTGGACACAAACACTGATTCTTCATTAATTCACCATGCCATCTCAATATGAACTTCCTTTTCTGGTGCCTCTTTTCAGAATTTTGTGCAAAATGTCCATGATTCATTTTTTGCAAATTCAAGAATGCAAAACGTCTTTTCTGGAGAAGTGAACGCCATTACTGGATCTGAAAAAATATGAAAACATCATAAACATTGCAACAAACTTAATGAATTGAGTTTTTAAATGATATCAGTTTCATCTTACTACCATTCATAATCCAACAGATATAAGGACTTGAACACCCCGTATACATTTATTAGGTTGTTTTGTTGGGGTTTTTTTTTTTTAACGACTATGCATTTAATTTCTTAAACCTTATGACTTTACTATGTGCGCAACTACATTTCTTATTTATACATTTTACTGCAATGCAAACATTTGAAAATATACAAATAAAGATATGAAAATATAACAATTTAAAAAGTTTTAAATATACATTTTACTGCAATGCAAACATTTGAAAATATAAAAATAAAGATATGAAAATATAAACAATTTAAAAAGTTTCAAATATACATTTTACTGCAATGCAAACATTTGAAAATATAAAAATAAAGATATGAAAATATAAACAATTTAAAAAGTTTCAAATATACATTTTACTGCAATGCAAACATTTGAAAATATACAAATAAAGATATGAAAATATAAACAATTTAAAAAGTTTCAAATATACAAAGAAAATCGTCACCATTGAAGAAGCTTAGAAAAGTTTGTTTAATCAAATCCGAGGATTCAAAGTATGAAGCAAATGTCGGGTGAGAAGTTGAAGATAATCCAGACATCCGAAGTTGTAAAAGGTTCCACTCTGGGAGATAGAGGTATTCAAATCCAGGTGAAAGTTTGTTGACAGTGAAATTAATCACCAAAAAAAATACAGAAGTATTTGTCCTGAAGGAATTGGTAAACAATTGATAAAAATCAAATATCAATTTAAAAAAAAAAAAAAAAAAAAAATTTTTTTTTATCAATGATTTAAAGTTATTTAATAAATAAATCAGATAAATGACTAAAACACATTAAGTTAAACTAACATTGCTCGCCATGAAACATAAGTTAGAAGAGAAAAGGGAGGGAAAAAGAAGTTGTCTGATTCGCGCGCTCTCTTGCACTCCTCATTCTTTCTCCTTCTTTTTGCAGTTTTTATATTTTCCGTGAAAAATTTAAAGAATACCTTTTTTAATTAGCTAAATAAATGCCTTATTTGTAAAGTTTAAAAACAAACTTATTGTTTAATGTTTACAAATTCCTTTTCACTATTCTCATTGACAAATACAAACAAAAGTAACAAAAAAAATTCATATTTTGGTATAATTGCAGATTAATATCACCCCGCCCCCTCCCCCTCCCCAAAAATAGAATCTGCTTTTCTTCAGCGATTCTGGGTAAACACCCTGAAAAATATGGTGGAAAGAAGAAAATAAAATAAAAATGATTAATTTAGAATTTAAAGTTGGGGATCAGTTTTGTATATAAATTAAATGTAAAATGATCCCCATTTCCGGGTCAGTCTAGTGTTTTGGGGCATTAACTAAATTCTTTTTTGCTATAAGAGCTAAATCCACTGCGTTTTTTTTTATTTGGGGGGGGGGTCTACTTTTTTAGGCGATTACGTGTGGTTTTGTGTCCTTGCCACTTGGTGGTAAAAAATTTGGTTAATGCCTTAAAATATTAGAATGGCCCGGAAATGGGAAACATTTTACGTTAAATATATATGAAACTGATCCCTTACTCTAAATTCTAAAATAATTTTTTTCTTTCCGTTTTCCAATGTTCACGCATAATTGCCTAAAAAATAGAATCTCATTTGAGGGGGGGGGTGTTAATCTTCATATTTACACATTTTTTTTTTTTTTAAATCTTATATATTTTTTAAATATACATCCCTGTTTTATTTTAATTTTTAGTAATTAGCTAACCAATTAATTACCTTATTTTTAAGGCATAAATAAAAAATATTAACGGTTTGGGTATTATTGTAGATTAACACCGTATGCACGCACCTCCACCCTCTAAAAAAATGAGATGGTACTTTTTTAGGCAATTACGTGTGAATATCCTGAAAAATCTGTCGGAAAGAAAAACCAACAGCAAAATTATTTTAGAATTTAGAGTAGGGGATCAGTTTCACATATAATGGTCATACGAAATGATACTCCCTTTCCGGGCCATTCTAGCGTTTTATGGCAGTTAACCAGTTTTTTTGTTTTTTTTACTATTGGAGATAAATTCTGTGCTTTAATTTGTTGTTTTTTTGGGGAGGGGGTCCCCTTTTTAGGGTGATTACATGTGGTTTTACGACCTTGCAAGTCGAACTTAGGGTTAGTATTAAAAATAAATTAGTTAACTGTCCTAATAAGTTAAAATGACCCTAAAAAATAGAATCTCATTTTTAGGGTTGTGGGTTATTTAGCTGAGGGTGATAATCTACAAATTTACGAAAGTTTGTTGTCAAAATTATGGACTTCTCAGTAAAAAAAAACAACATTTTTTTCTTAACTAAATTAATTGCTGCCTGGAGGGCGGGTAAGTTTTTCTAGTGTGCGTGTGTGTATATATATATATATGTGTGTGTGTGAAGAAACGGTTTGGTAAGGTTCGAAAAAAAAAAAAAAAAAAAAATGGAGAGATGAATAGAAAAAAAAAGCAGAAAGAACATCACAATCAAATTAACTCACTTAGTGAGATTTTTAATATTTCATCTTGTATCATCAAAAGACTTCCTCAGAAATAAAGATGTCAACATATTTATGAATTTCTGAGAAAGTCTTTCGATAATAAAGACAATATAAAAAGTTTTATGAGCTAATTTGATTGCATTGTTTTGGTCTGTTCATTTACACACACACACACACACACACACACACACCTTTTAGTACTTTCATACATGTAGAACCAAAATACAGTTAAAATCCTATGGATATTAACTAAATCCCCATATTGCAGACTTAAAACTTGTATGCGGCGACTTACCGCTGGAAAATTAACAAATACTAAAGCAAACTCAACTAATGTAAACAGACGTCTCGCTGCACAGCTCTCAACTTAAGATGACACCCAAAACTTCCACCCTAATTCTCAGTAGCCCCTTACGTCTACAGTGGTGACCTGCCTTGTTTGGGGTGAACTATATTTCAAAAAACAACAAAATGTATCAGTAGTGAAACGTAAACTGGGGACCTTACCATTAAATTGTGAAATAGGAAAAGGAGATCATCAGCTGTTTACCATGTAACTGTTCGGACATTTAAAAAGTGTGTGGGAGATAGATGGATAGATAGATGGATAGATGTTAATATAAGACAGAATGTAAAGAAAAAAAATCGAAAAGTCAACAATCCGCAAAAGGCACATCAGTAGACTCATATCTAGTTGCTTTAATAGAACTAGAAGAGTCACTTTGATGAAGTTTTTGTTATTAAAGGAACAAAATATTAATTTACTGATGTATTTTTGATTTTGTGGATTGTTCACTTTGTTTTTTTTTTGTTGTTTTTTTGTTTTTTTTGCACACACACATAAATTTGCATATTTTAAATATCTGGATTTTACAGTAATCTGAATGACTATAAATTATATCTTTTTGAATGTTTCACTTTGTCTGATTTTTACAGTTGATTTATTCCAGTGACTTTTCTGTTTATATTTCATGCTCATAAATGCTCCACCTTTTTTTCTTAGAAATTGTCCTTTAGAGATTTAAAAAAAAAAAAATTTTTTTTTTTTATTACTTTTGATCAAATACAATTGCAAAGAAGATAACTCATTGTGAATATTTTAACTAAATAAGTTCACTTTGTGGTATGAGAGGATTTACCTCTGCAGAGTTCATAAGGTCAAAATCATGCCATTATTGATGTAAGCCATAAATATTATTATTATTATAGCTGTCCTACTTTCTATGCTTTACCAATTTTGTGATTCAATACAGATAATGCACAACCACAAACGTCTGCTATAATAATAGTCACAACAACAACAACAACAATCTATTACTAATGGTGATTTGGTGTCTGTCTGTCTGAAGTCGAGACTGTACTATTACTTCTATTAATATTGTACTATCTTTTAATGCTCAATTCAGAGGAAAGGGTAGTGTAGTATCTGTTCTATTGTCATAATACCATTCTCTCAGGTGTTACCACCTCATTTTTCTGTTTTTGGAGGCGAGTAGTGTAGTATCTGTTCTGTTGTCATAATGTTGCATTACTGCTTACCTTCGCGGTACGTACCGAGGTTTCATCTACGCCGTTGGCTGGTGTATCTCGGCCACTTTGTCGCAGTTCTTAAACTCACAGTTGAATAATAACGGGTTGACGCTGGTCTGGTTTTAGAAGCTTTATTTTAAAACATAAAACAAGAGACAGAGATTGACTGGTTTGTACAGGAGAGAGAGAATGAAGGAACTAGAGAGATATCGTCAGGCTATTTTGGGCTGCTGTGCCAAATCTCCTCCGGACCCCTGCCTACTGGCAGCGGACCAGGCACTTTTCACGTCTGCCTCCGTTGGTGAGTCAGAAACTAGAGAAAGAAAAAGTCCCAAACGGACGTGACATTATTTCTGACTTCCGCTTTAACTCCTCTTACCTTTCAAGGCGTCCTCTCACCTTTTGGTGCACTCTCTCTCTCTGGCACCCCCACTATCTAACATACCTTCCATTTTATTCTTTCAAAATACCTCCTTGGAAGTATATTTTTATGCCCCCCTCTCAACACCTGTTTTATTCTATGCCTAAAAATAAAAACTGACAACAGAAAACCCGCATTTAAAATTCTTATATTTTCCTTTATAGTTAGCCATCACTAGGAACTAAACAGGGTGCGTTACCTCCACCACCATCGTAAGTTTTCATCTGGCCGGAATTCCACATTGGGCCCCCACGTGACATTCTTCTGGGATGTAGGAAAATTTCCCTTACGACCAGCGTTGGCTTCATAGCATGTCATTAATCTAATTACGAGGTGTCCTTCGCCTCTGTCAACCCATCATCGTACACACCCAGTGTGTCTTGTCTTGTAATGGTCTGACCATTTGCCCTACGGAGCATTCAATGCACACCCACACACAATCTCCTACTGCATCGATAATTAACTGATTGCAACTTAATCTCACTCATGCGTATTACCGTGATATAAAGGGAACAAAAAACGGAAACCCCTCATTTCAATATGTCTTATGTGATCAGCCACAAATTTTACATATCAGATACCGTTTTATTACACAATTACTACATCTAGATCCGACGTTAGGGAAACTTCAGCATTTTCGGCACGAATTTCCGAGAAAAAAACATCACACTTCGATCTAACTCTCAACCCTTTCCATCGGACTGAACGCCAACTCTGCATAATTGTCCCACCCCATGATTCTAGCTACACTACAAAGAGGTGAAAGGTTACTACCTACACTGGTACACATCAGATCGCGAACACAGGTCCACGTTTTACTCTCGTATTATTCAGTTACATTAATAGAGTACCTACCTTTATTCTGCTTCATCTAAAAAATCCATTTGCCTCAAGACGTACGCCCCGAAGCAAGTCCACACCTCATCTAATTCCCAACCCAGTTGACATGGAAACTGCATTCTCGGAGCAGCGGGAGCTCCAGCTAGTTTAACCATAATCTTCCCGACGACCTATCTACGCTATGGAGGTGGGAAATCGCCATCAGCACACAGGCCTGCAGCATCCGAAAACCGAAGATGAGACCCATGTCACAACCTAATTCTACAATCATTCATCCTAGATCCATTACGTAACTACAATACTTTCCTAGGTCCCACTGATCTACAAAATAACAATGACCCCTCTGTCATCACTCATCCTGTCTGCCGTTCAATATGTGAAGGAAATCCCCATAGACTTCTTCAAGTTGGTATGCGCAACCAGGCCTATACAGGCCTCATATCGGCTGGACATAAAATATCTCATTAGCTCCTTACAGCCGCTCCATACTATGGAACATCACGAGAATTCTCCAATATAACCCATCGTCAAGATCTCCGCAAATCCATCTTTGTTTCCGTGGTACCCCTCTTTCGAAGACTTTCATTTAAATAGTTAGTTACTAAGCACAAAATCAAAGATATTATATTACTGCTTACTTTCACGGTACATACCCAGGTTTCGTCTACACTGTTGGCTGTTTTTAGAAGTTTTATTTAAACATAAAACAAGAGACAGAGATTGACTAGTTTGTACGGGAGGGAGAGAATAAAGGAACTAGAGAGATATCGTCTGGCCATTTTGCGCTCCCTTCCTCCCCCCCCCCTCTCATCTCCCCTGTTTTTCACGTCTGCCTCCATTGGTGAGTCAGGAACAAGAGACAGAAAAACAAAACAAACGGACGTGACATCATTTCCGACTTCCGCTTTCACTCCCCTCACCTTTCAGGGCATCCTCCTACCTTTTGGGGTGCTCCATTTCTGCCCCCCCCCCCAACTATCTAACAACAATACCATCCTCTCATGTGTTACCACCTCATTTTTTTTTTGTTTTGGGAGGGGGTAGTGTAGTATATGTTCTGTTGTCATGAGATTATCCTTTCAGGCATTACCTTCTTTTGGTGAGGAGGGTGGATGCATTTGGTTACAATAGAATAGATTTATGTAGTATTGTAACCAAATGCATCCAAACTTTAAATTGGATGAAAAAGCTCTTAAAAATATAATACATCGCTATATATCCCCCACTAATTCTGATGATAAAATACGATTTATCATTTATTATAAAAAAATGAAAACATCAAACTATGTTGTTAAAAATAACACTTCCCAAACCCAAAATACATTAGGAAGAACCAATGTAATATATCAGTTCCAATGCCCTATGGGAGAATGTATCTCCGACAACAATAAAAAAACTAATTCGTACATAGGTTTCACAACACTATCCCGAAGACTCACCCTACATCTCTCCGACACTAGCTCTATATGCCAACACCTAAAAAAACATAATTGCACCCCCTCCCAATATAGAAACATTCTTGTTAACAATACCAAAATAATACACCATGATACCAATATCAAAAAATTAAAAATACTCGAAGCCCTCTACATAAAAACTAAACATCCCACAATTAATAATGTCAATTATGAAACTAGTCGCAACATTTTAAAGTGTCTAGCATAATAATTAACATTACCAAATTCTTAGCCATTAGGTAGTTATGCGTTTGAATTGTATGCACTTTATTTAATGTCATCAATTTCTTAACGGTTTAAACAGTCAAACTTTAAATCTCTCGTATGTGTAGAATGCCATCACGCTCTCATGTACATTTCAACTTTACAGACGCGTTTTCAAATATAAACTACTTGCCGTTATAATTCAAAATGAGCACAACAGTAAAGACACTAAAACTAATACCGCCTGAAGATGATTTAACGATTCAAATCGAAAGTACTTGCAAAAAAGAAAAAAGAATGGAACAAGAAAGTCATGGATCATATTTATATCAATTTGACCAAAACATTAGATGGACAATTCGGAAAATTGAAAAAAATAAAAAAAAGTCGCATCAAACAAAACCACTCCGTGTTATTTAATAATGTTTGCCTAAATCAAAATATGCTGCCTAAATACACACAATATATATATATATATATATATATATAGAGAGAGAGAGAGATGGATACAGAGAAGAGAGAAAAAGCAAGAGAGAAATAGTGTGCGACTGTAAAGGACAAAGTGAGAGGGTAAGACGCGTTTTCGAAACGCTCTTTATTTCTACATTACTAAACGTGTATTATGTCTCAGAAAGTCTGGCATTACACTGATTTTATCTTCATAGATTCGCCCACCGATGCCAACATGTCACCCTAAAACTTTCAATTTTCCAAACCGTCTGATAACATTTTCTCTCTTACGTTTGCTGCTGAAGACTCGAATTGTATTCAGCCTGTATTTTAAATTAAGCACCGAAATATTCACCCGAGAGATGTTGCGTCGTTTTCGCACAAACGACAGATCCGACTGCTATAAAACAACCCTCAGAGTACAATGATTTATAATTGGTATGAGTTTTAGTTGTGGGAAAAGCATAGAAAGTGAACTCAGACAGACGTTTTTGTCTTATGTATATATATATATATATATATATATATATGTATAATTGGGCAGCATTCCTTCCCGTATACATGTTTGATTAAACTTCTGCTTATTCAGCTTTTGATCCGTTTTTTCTAGTCTTCGTACGACGGATTTGATGTTATAATCCAAGGAGTGTCAAAAATCTCTGTATTTTGTGCGAACGTTTTTGACCGACATCGGTCGTCGTCAGGCGGTTGCAAAATGAAATAAATTGGTGAATCTATCAAGAGGGCCTCCCCATAATGGAAGCATTGTTTATACGCATTAATAAACCAAACATCAACCATTCCCGTTATGAGAGGGGGTGAAGGTGTATTGAAGTGCTGTTGAAATAATTTAAAAGAGTGCCCTCTTAATAGATTCAACATATATATATATATATATATATATATATATAAGTAGAATGCAAATTTATGATATATCCAGTATTTTGCAATGATCATTCTCCCAAAAATTCACCACAAACAATATTTGTACTTGTGTACATATGTTTCAGAAATTTCAATTGAAGATTGACATGGAGATCTCTTGTGAGTGTATGAGTTGTGTCAGCATTTTCTAATGGTCTTATTTGTCTGACTTCTTGAGATACGTAATAATTTTTCAGACTATGAATGAGTTTCTTCTACTATTTCTGTATTCATAAGTGTTTTAATTATGAAGACTATTTAATATTCACATTGATAATTTTTCTGAACAATTGAAACTTTGTTATATTGGATTACATTCTAATATAGAACATTTGAAAGCTCGTCTTGGTCTATATTTAAAAAATATTCAATCCATCATTGAAAAAAAAAGATATCTTTGAACTTTTTTGAATATTATTGTCTTTACTTATTTGGTCTGTCATAGTGGAGAACGAGGGTTTCTGGACTTTGTTTTGTTTCATTTTGTGTTTACTATTATTGAGCAAATCAATTATACATTGCTTGTATTATGTTGATAAAGAAATATTGTGCTTATGAAGTGATTCATATAATTGTCTTTGGTGAGGCTCGATAGAATCCATACCCATGGTTTTCCTATTATGTTTGGCCACATCCTCCCAATACAACTTGGGTCTGCCAGTGGTGGTGTTCTTTTCTGACACATTCAACTATCGGATTTTAGCAATCCAGCCATTGTTGCGCTCAACGTTCCCCGACCAACGCAGTCTTCTCTTCTGCATGATGTCCAAAAGGCTTTTCAAGTTGACTTGCACGAGTAGAGACCCAAAAGGCATGCTCCATTCAGGCCTCACCAAACAGATCCATCTGACCATTGCCTTGTCATTACGGTGCAGTTTCTTTAGTGTGCCGGCAGATATCAACCTTTTGTTACCTAATGTAATGCTGGAACATAATACAATAAATATATACGATTAGTTGAACACTAGTTACAATTTTATACATAAATGAAGGGAGGGGGATAGGGGATTCATACCTTTCTGAACAGTATTAATACGTAATTGAATATAACAAATTCCCTGTCCTAGGAATGACCTTAAAATGTATCTGATGGTGAGACCCCTAATTTTGGAGTGTGGAGTCACCATTTAGTTACGATTATTCCCAGGTTTACCCTGACGTGAAGTGGTAGTACCTGTCAGGGCCCCATCTTTGAGTGAAATAATATGTATTAATTATAGGTTACAAAATATATGCTTGTAAAAGAAATAAATCTACAAACCATTTGTATACAAAATAAAAAAAAATTCAACGAGTTTTGGGGAAAAGATAACGTCACTAGTAAAGGTTAGGGTTAGGGTTAGCATCAGTAACAAAGATTAAGGTTAGGGTTAGCATCAGTAACAAATGTTAGGGTTAGGGTTAGCATCAGTAACAAAGATTAAGGTTAGGGTTAGCATCAGTAACAAAGGTTAGGGTTAGGGTTAGCATCAGTAACAAAGGTTAAGGTTAGCATCAGTAACAAAGGTTAGGGTTAGCGTCAGTAACAAAGATTAAGGTTAGGGTTAGCGTCAGTAACAAAGATTAAGGTTAGGGTTAGCATCAGTAACAAAGGTTAGGGTTAGCATCAGTAACAAAGGTTAGGGTTAGCATCAGTAACAAAGGTTAAGGTTAGGGTTAGCATCAGTAAAAAAGGTTAAGGTTAGGGTTAGCATCAGTAACAAAGGTTAAGGTAAGGGTTAGCGTCAGTAACAAAGGTTAGGGTTAGGGTTAGCATCAGTAACAAAGGTTAGGGTTATGGTTAGGGTTAGCATCAGTAACAAAGATTAAGGTTAGGGTTAGCATCAGTAACAAAGATTAAGGTTAGGGTTAGCATCAGTAACAAAGATTAAGGTTAGGGTTAGCATCAGTAACAAAGATTAAGGTTAGGGTTAGCATCAGTAACAAAGGTTAAGGTTAGGGTTAGCATCAGTAACAAAGGTTAAGGTTAGGGTTAGCATCAGTAACAAAGGTTAAGGTTAGGGTTAGCAACAAAGGTTAGGGTTAGGGTTAGCGTCAGTAACAAAGATTAAGGTTAGGGTTAGCATCAGTAACAAAGATTAAGGTTAGGGTTAGCATCAGTAACAAAGGTTAAGGTTAGGGTTAGCATCAGTAACAAAGGTTACGGTTAGGGTTAGCATCAGTAACAAAGGTTAAGGTTAGGGTTAGCATCAGTAACAAAGGTTTGGGTTAGGGTTAGCATCAGTAACAAAGGTTTGGGTTAGCATCAGTAACAAAGGTTAAGGTTAGGGTTAGCATCAGTAACAAAGGTTAGGGTTAGCGTCAGTAACAAAGGTTAGGGTTAGCATCAGTAACAAAGGTTAGGGTTAGCATCAGTAACAAGGGTTAAGGTTAGGGTTAGCATCAGTAACAAAGGTTAAGGTTAGGGTTAGCATCAGTAACAAAGGTTAAGGTTAGGGTTAGCATCAGTAACAAAGGTTAGGGTTAGGGTTAGCATCAGTAACAAAGGTTAAGGTTAGGGTTAGCATCAGTAACAAAGGTTAGGATTAGGGTTAGGGTCAGTAACAAAGATTAAGGTTAGGGTTAGCATCAGTAACAAAGGTTAAGGTTAGGGTTAGCATCAGTAACAAAGGTTAGGGTTAGGGTTAGCATCAGTAACAAAGGTTAGGGTTAGGGTTAGCATCAGTAACAAAGGTTAGGGTTAGCATCAGTAACAAAGGTTAGGGTTAGGGTTAGCGTCAGTAACAAAGGTTAGGGTTAGGGTTAGCATCAGTAACAAGGGTTAGGGTTAGCATCAGTAACAAAGGTTAGGGTTAGGGTTAGCAGCAGTAACAAAGGTTAGGGTTAGGGTTAGCATCAGTAACAAAGGTTAGGGTTAGGGTTAGCATCAGTAACAAAGGTTTGGGTTAGGGTTAGCATCAGTAACAAAGGTTTGGGTTAGGGTTAGCATCAGTAACAAAGGTTAAGGTTAGGGTTAGCGTCGCTAACAAAGGTAGTTAAGTTTTTGTTTTAAACGAAGTCTTAAAGTATGAGTGTACCTGCTTACGATTTTGAAAGACTAGCAACAAGCACTGATACAATAAGAAAGCATCAATAGTCAGATATAGGGGTGTTGGTTTGTTTGCTTTATGGCATATCAACCTCTTTTAAGAAATTTAATGCCAAAACATAATGCCTATTAACCATGATAAATAGTATACGATTATAAATTTGAAAATTGAGAAACTAGATAACTTGACGCAAGATTTTTTCAAATAAATGTAATATTTATTAAATAATTTTTTTTTTTTTTTTAATCCAAATTTTTGGTTTTATAAATTATGATTTAATAAATATTTCATTTATTTGAAAAAATCTTGCGTCATGTTATCTGTCTTATCAATTTTCAAATTTATCATTTCAACGGCGCTTATAACTGTAGTAGCACCCATCTCATTATAGTATACGATTAGTTAAACACAAGTCATTATTTTACACATAAATGGGAGGAAATTGAGGATTCATAGCTTTCTGGACAGTATTAATACATAACACATCCCCAGTCGTGGGTATGATTTTAAAATGTATCTGTTGTTGAGACCCTTAATTTGGGAGCTTTGTGGAGTCACTTTTTAGTTGTAATTATTCCCAAGTTAAATTGTGGACCCTAGGATGGTTAAAAAAAACAAATACGATACCATTCAGTCGCTTGGGATCACCAGGGACCAAATTAGTGTATTTTTAGTGAGTTTTTAAATCAAGAAAAAATTACTTTGTACTTTCTTTCATTTTTATTGGTAAATGTTCGAAAAAGAATACTGAAACTAGGTCAAGTGTGTTCCATGTATTGAAATCTCATTAATTATTTTAAAGGTCTCCATTTATTCAACTTTCATTCTTCTCTCTAGTAAAATATTTACACCTAAGGATTCTAACCTTATAAATGGAAATAAGTGATTTTTATTGATTGAAATTCTGATAAAATCTAAAATACAGAAATCTTTTTTTTCTTCAGACATTATTTTCGGGACAGCCTGATACTAACCAGAATTCTGATTCTATTTTTCTTTTCTAAACTATATTAATTAGTATGTAATATTTTGTTGGAAATTTAATAATGTGTGTATATTTGACAAGAGATGCGTGGAGATATGCGTGTATGTTTGACAAGATATGCGTGTATGTTTGACAAGAGATGCGTGGAGATATGCGTGTATGTTTGACAAGAGATGCGTGGAGATATGCGTGTATGTTTGACAAGAGATGCGTGGAGATATGCGTGTATGTTTGACAAGAGATGCGTGGAGATATGCGTGTATGTTTGACAAGAGATGCGTGGAGATATGCATGTATGTTTGACAAGAGATGCGTGTATGTTTGACAAGAGATGCGTGTAGAGATGCGTGTATGTTTGACAAGAAATGCGTGTAGAAATGCGTGTAGATTTAACAATAGATGCGTGTATGTTTGACAATAGATGCGTGTATGTTTGACAAGAGATGTGTGTAGATTTAACAAGAGATGGGTGTATGTTTAACAAGAGATGCGTGTAGATATGTGTGTAGATTTTATAAGAGATACGTGTATGTTTGACAAGAGATGCATGTAGATATGTGTGTAGATTTGATAAGAGATGCGTGTATGTTTGACAAGAGATGCGTGTAGATATGTGTGTAGATTTGACAAGAGATGCGTGTATGTTTGACAGTAGATGCGTGTAGATATGCGTGTATGTTTGACAAGAGATGCGATGCGTGTATGTTTGACAAGTGATGCGTGTGTTTGAGAAGAGATGCGTTGAGATATGCGTGTATGTTTGACAAGTGATGCGTTGAGATATGCGTGTATGTTTGACAAGTGATGCATGGAGATATGCGTGTATGTTTGACAAGTGATGCATGGAGATATGCGTGTATGTTTGACAAGAGATGCGTGGAGATATGCGTGTATGTTTGACAAGTGATGCATGGAGATATGCGTGTATGTTTGACAAGTGATGCATGGAGATATGCGTGTATGTTTGACAAGTGATGCATGGAGATATGCGTGTATGTTTGACAAGTGATGCATGGAGATATGTGTGTATGTTTGACAAGTGATGCATGGAGATATGCGTGTATGTTTGACAAGAGATGCGTGGAGATATGTGTGTATGTTTGACAAGAGATGCGTGTATGTCTTACAAGAGATGCGTGTATGATTTACAAGAGATGCGTGTATGGTCTACAAGAGATGCGTGTATGGTCTACAAGAGATGCGTGTAGAGTTAACAAGAGATGCGTGTATGTTTGACAAGTGATGCGTGTAGATATGCGTGTATGTTTGACAAGAGATGTGTGTAGATATGCGTGTAGATTTGATAAGAGATGCGTGTATTTTTTACAAGAGATGCCTGTAGATATGTGTGTATGTTTGACAAGAGATGTGTGTAGATATGTGTGTATGTTTGACAAGAGATGCATGTAGATATGTGTGTATGTTTGACAAGAGATGCGTGTATTTTTTACAAGAGATGCATGTAGATATGTGTGTATGTTTGACAAGAGATGCGTGTAGATATGTGTGTATGTTTGACAAGAGATGCGTGTAGATATGTGTGTATGTTTGACAAGAGATGCGTGTAGATATGCGTGTATGTTTGACAAGAGATGCGTGGAGATATGCGTGTATGTTTGTACAAGAGATGCGTGGAGATATGCGTGTATGTTTGACAAGAGATGCGTGTAGAGATGCATGTATATTTGACAAGAGATGTGTGGAGATTTGCGTGTAGATTTTACAAGAGATGCGTGTATGTTTGACAAGAGATGCGTGTATGTCTTACAAGAGATGCGTGTATGATTTACAAGAGATGCGTGTATGGTCTACAAGAGATGCGTGTAGAGTTAACAAGAGATGCGTGTATGTTTGACAAGTGATGCGTGTAGATATGCGTGTATGGTTGACAAGAGATGTGTGTAGATATGCGTGTAGATTTGATAAGAGATGCGTGTATTTTTTACAAGAGATGCCTGTAGATATGTGTGTATGTTTGACAAGAGATGTGTGTAGATATGTGTGTATGTTTGACAAGAGATGCATGTAGATATGTGTGTATGTTTGACAAGAGATGCGTGTATTTTTTACAAGAGATGCATGTAGATATGTGTGTATGTTTGACAAGAGATGCGTGTAGATATGTGTGTATGTTTGACAAGAGATGCGTGTAGATATGTGTGTATGTTTGACAAGAGATGCGTGTAGATATGCGTGTATGTTTGACAAGAGATGCGTGGAGATATGCGTGTATGTTTGTACAAGAGATGCGTGGAGATATGCGTGTATGTTTGACAAGAGATGCGTGTAGAGATGCATGTATATTTGACAAGGGATGTGTGGAGATTTGCGTGTAGATTTTACAAGAGATGCGTGTATGTTTGACAAGAGATGCGTGTATGTTTGACAAGAGATGCGTGTATGTTTGACAAGAGATGTGTGTAGATTTAACAAGAGATGGGTGTATGTTTAACAAAAGATGTGTGTAGATTTTATAAGAGATGCGTGTATGTTTGACAAGAGATGCATGTAGATATGTGTGTAGATTTGATAAGAGATGCGTGTATGTTTGACAAGAAATGCGTGTAGATATGTGTGTAGATTTGACAAGAGATGCGTGTATGTTTGACAGTAGATGCGTGTAGATATGCGTGTATGTTTGACAAGAGATGCGATGCGTGTATGTTTGACAAGTGATGCGTGTGTTTGACAAGAGATGCGTTGAGATATGCGTGTATGTTTGACAAGTGATGCGTTGAGATATGCGTGTATGTTTGACAAGTGATGCATGGAGATATGCGTGTATGTTTGACAAGAGATGCGTTCAGATATGCGTGTATGTTTGACAAGTGATGCATGGAGATATGCGTGTATGTTTGACAAGAGATGCGTGGAGATATGCGTGTATGTTTGACAAGTGATGCATGGAGATATGCATGTATGTTTGACAAGTGATGCATGGAGATATGCGTGTATGTTTGACAAGTGATGCATGGAGATATGCGTGTATGTTTGACAAGAGATGCGTGGAGATATGCGTGTATGTCTTACAAGAGATGCGTGTATGTCTTACAAGAGATGCGTGTATGTCTTACAAGAGATGCGTGTATGCCTTACAAGAGATGCGTGTATGTCTTACAAGAGATGCGTGTATGATTTACAAGAGATGCGTGTATGGTCTACAAGAGATGCGTTTAGAGATGCGTGTAGAGTTAACAAGAGATGCGTGTATGTTTGACAAGTGATGCGTGTAGATATGCGTGTATGTTTGACAAGAGATGCATGTATTTTTTACAAGAGATGCATGTAGATATGTGTGTATGTTTGACAAGAGATGCGTGTAGATATGTGTGTATGTTTTACAAGAGATGCGATGCGTGTATGTTTTACAAGAGATGCGATGCGTGTATGTTTGACAAGAGATGCGTGTATTTTTTACAAGAGATGCATGTAGATATGTGTGTATGTTTGACAAGAGATGCGTGTAGATATGTGTGTATGTTTGACAAGAGATGCGTGTAGATATGTGTGTATGTTTGACAAGAGATGCGTGTATTTTTTACAAGAGATGCATGTAGATATGTGTGTATGTTTGACAAGAGATGCGTGTAGATATGTGTGTATGTTTGACAAGAGATGCGTGTAGATATGTGTGTATGTTTGACAAGAGATGCGTGTAGATATGTGTGTATGTTTGACAAGAGATGCGTGTAGATATGTGTGTATGTTTGACAAGAGATGCGTGTAGATATGTGTGTATGTTTGACAAGAGATGCGTGTAGATATGTGTGTATGTTTGACAAGAGATGCGTGTAGATATGTGTGTATGTTTGACAAGAGATGCGTGTAGATATGTGTGTATGTTTTACAAGAGATGCGATGCGTGTATGTTTTACAAGAGATGCGATGCGTGTATGTTTGACAAGAGATGCGTTGAGATATGCGTGTATGTTTGACAAGAGATGCGTGTATGTTTGACAAGAGATGCGTGGAGATATGCGTGTATATTTGACAAGAGATGCGTGTATGTTTTACAAGAGATGCGTGGAGATATGCGTGTATATTTGATAAGAGATGCGTGTATGTTTGACAAGAGATGCGTGTAGATATGTGTGTATTTTTTACAAGAGATGCGTGTAGATATGTGTGTAGATCAGACAAGAGATGCGTGTTGATATGTGTGTAGATTAGACAAGAGATGCGTGTATGTTTGACAAGAGATGCGCAGAGATTTGAGAAAATATTGACACTTTAAATATGGTGACGTGTTTAAGTTGCGATAACATTTTTTTCTGTTAACTTCCTCAGGTCAATAATTTTTTATATGTCTTAATCAAGAAATACATTTTGAGGTCATATAGTTGTCATGGAGAAGCTATGGCAGAGATTAATCAATATTATTATTAATCAATAGCGTTTATTTCTCGCTCATCTCCATGACAACCATAACACTTTAAACTGATACAAGGAAGCAAACATATCACAATGCAAATCGATGTATTTGTACTTTCTATATTTTCAATATTTTTATCTGTGTAAAGTTAGGTATGTGTATATGTTTATATATTTCTATGTATAGGATACACTCCTAAACTAATTAACCGATCATTATCAATTTTGGATAACAGCTGCTAGGCGTACGTGTGAGTATTGATTTACTCCTCTCCAGGAGTTAGGCACAAGGCTAGTTTTTATCTTACTCCCACAAGTAAGATGTGACCCAAGGTCGGGTCGGGAAAGTGGGGTTTAAAAATTGCCTGGGCAGCCCCATCGGCATTCCCCGGTAGGGGCGCCTCAGGCAGTAAGCAATAAACTTATTCCTCCCCAAAGAGGGGAGGCAAAGCCTGGGAGGGTGCACCTCCTAGAACTGCACAGGACAGACCCATTGACCGGCGTAAATCAAGACCCGAAGGCCAAGACAACACCAGTATGGGGTGCAGTATCCATCGGAACAGATACTACACTTTGATCTTAACCAAAGTGGACTTTATTTAGTTTAATTTAGCTTCATGCAAAGGGGGCAAAGGAGGGAGTGGAAGCCATTTCGTGAAAATTCAGATACCTCAGATTTTTTTGTAAAATTTAAAAACGAGGTATTAGACCTCAATTAATAAATATTCCCCAAATTTCAGTTTCTTTGGCTTATTTTAATGGTTTTATTGGGCATGGGCATAACTTCCTATTTGAAGATTCAAATATTTTAGATTTGCATTGAATTTGATTCATAGTCATTAGACACTAATTAAGCAAAATTCCCTGAATTTCAATTTCTTCTTAAGACCCCTTAAGGTTAAGCCTTAAATTTTAGTCATTTTCTAGAATCAAAATCATGTAATAGATTTTGATGAAAATTGGAATAAGGATTCTAGACATAAGGTTTAGTGTCATATCTTGATTTTAATCTTTGTAAGAGACATAAAAGTGGTGCAAAACTGTTCTGTTCAAAGAATTAATTTTACCCATCTGAGGATGGGTATTCTTCTAGCTTACTAGTCTTGTAATGGGGGATTATTTTATATTTAATTCATGTGAAACTGATCCCCACTTTAAATTCTAAAATAATTCTTTTTGTTTCTTTCTTTCTGCCAAGTTTTTCAGGGTGTAAACATGTAATTGCCTAAATAAAAAAGTAGAATCTCATATTTTGGGGAGGCTAGGGGGTGAGTTAGCGGAAGGTGTTAATCTACAATATTTATTTACCCCTCGCCAGGAGTTAGGCACAAGGCCAGTTTTATCTTACTCCAACAAGTAAGATGTGACCCAAGATCGGGTCGAGAAAGTGGGGTTTGAAATGCCAGCGCTCGAGAGGTGAGCACTCTGGCCATTTAAAAAATGCCTGGGCAGCCCCGCCGGCATTCCCCGGTAGGGGCGCCTCAGACAGTAAGCAATAAACTTACTCCTCCCCAAAGGCGGGAGGCAAAGCCTGGGAGGGTGGACCTCCTAGAACTGCACAGGACAGGCGTGCAGTATCCATTGGATAATCTACAATAATGTCAAGGAAATCTTGCAATATATTCATTTTTAAACAGTCCTAGTATTAGATTTTAGTTTCTTGTACATAAAATGTATTACAATTCTACTTTGAGTTTTCTAACTTCTTTCTTTTAATGGATATATGGTATTTTTAAGGTATTGCAGCATATTTATGTGCACTTAGTGCAGATTACTTGGAAACCATTAATTTCTGGAGATTTTCAGTGGCACATTCTGATTCCTTGTACAAAAATACACTTATATGGTAAATTTCATTGCTTAATCTTGTGTTTTAACAAAGATATAACATTTTTACTGAAAAATTAGTGTAAAAAATGTGACGAAACGCATATGGTCTTAAAGAGGGGAAAATATCCAATTGTGCGAGGCACAAAAATAGTCATAACTTCCTTATTTTTAGTCAGATTTAAAAAATTTTTAAAGATTCTCTCTTAGATCATCAAGCTCTTTCTATATGTGCCATTATTGAGATATTTTAAGCAATTTGAATTTTTTCATGTGTATTGCTACTTTAAGGGGTTGGTCGAGAGTATTTACGTTGAATGGTACAAGTGCAGCAAGTTTATCAGAGCACATTCCGTAGAAGTACTTGTAAAACAAGCACAGGGATGCAACATGGCTGACGGACAGGGGCTGGAGCTTGGTAAAAAAAAAAAAGAATTATGATACTAGAATATTTTCGATTGGGTTACAGAATAATTGAAGAGCATTTTTGAACATTTCCTATTTGAGTGAAGATTGTTCAACAGTTTCTTTTTTATCCGAATCTGATTTACTCCATCAATTTTGGAACTTTTGGCTAAGATCAAAGTGTAGTATCTGTTCCGATGGATACTGCACCCCATAGACTGGTATTGTCTTGGCCTTCGGGGCTTGATTTACGCCGGTCTATGGGTCTGTCCTGTGCGGTTCTAGGAGGTCCACCCTCCCAGGCTTTGCCTCCCCTCTTTGGGGAGGAGTAAGTTTATTGCTTACTGCCTGAGGCGCCCCTACCAGGGAATGCCGACGGGGCTGCCCAGGCAATTTTTAATGGCCGGAGTGCTCACTTTCTCGGGCGCTGGCTTTTCAAACCCCACTTTCCTGACCTTGGGTCACATCTTACTTGTGGGAGTAAGATAAAACTGGCCTTGTGCCTAACCTCCTGGAGAGTAGGTAAATAAATATTCCATCAATTCTCTGCTCGTTTGAAGTACATTTCTGTAAAGAAGTTGATTCGATCATTCTTCATCGAACTCAGTTAGGCGAACGATGAGATCTGTCCTTGAGATCAAAATTTTTGTTCAAGCACAAGAACTAGCTGTACTTTGAGGCATTGTCCCTTTTTGGTAAAACTCTCGCAAGCGGTTTTTTGTGGTTTTAAAACGGCAAAAAAAGAATTTATATATTCTGATACTGGTACAGCTTTTGAACCAAACAAAACCGACTTTTTGTTCAGCATCTTCCGACTGTTTATGTAAACAGACGGAAGATGCCGAAGTGCTTAGCCAATCAAAATGCTCGAGAAGCAGACGACAAATTTACCTGTAAATTGAGTAACTCTTAGCATTCCTGGCAGATAGAAATCTGCTTAATGAACTGGACAAAAAGTGAACTGTTTCTTTTTGTTTTCTTTATCCTAACCCTAACCCTAAACTAACCATTACCCTAATCCAAACCTAGTCGGTTTTTGTCTGTTTCAAAAGCTGTATCAGTACCAAAAAAATAAAACGCAAAACAAAATCTGTAAAAATCATTGTTGCATTGATTATGTTAAAAAAAAATTTTTAAATTAACTTTTCCGTAAAATATAAAAAAAAATTCATTGATTTTCTGTGTCAGAAAATGACTAAATTGTCATAAAAAACCCCACAAGGTTAGTTTTTTTCTTTAAATATTTTTTTCATGTTGACAATCGGGCCTGTTTTGATTCTGACGACGGTTAGTTTTGATTCTGCTTTTTCCGGCTGTTTATTTATTTCGGCAAAAGTTTGTTTTGTCTGGTTCAAAACTGGTTGGCCTTGACAGAGGGGATGGCAAACGACCTGGTGGTCTGACGGTGTTTCCTTTTACAAACAGTAAGTCACTGATATGGGATGCGACTTGTGTAGACACTTTCGCGCCCTCGTCAGTGATAAAATCGGCAACAAACCCTGGACATACAGCAGCATCAGCAGAGAGCCGCAAGCGGTCAAAATATACCAATCTTGTCGACAGATTTGTATTTCAACTGATTGTTGTGGAGACGAGTGGAGTGATTGGCTCTGCCACGCGTGACTTCCTCGGCAGCCTTGGTTTATTAATGACGCGCAACACCGGAGACAATCGTGAATTAACTTGGCTTTACAAGCGCCTAACTATCGCCATTATTCGTGGAAACGTTTCGAGTCTTCTCTCGGCCTGCCGGACATTCGAAGAAAACTATGAACTTTGATACAATTATATATAAGGAATCAGGATTTCTCGATATTGAACTAAACAATGTTCAAGTGACGAATAAGGGATTTATTAATTATTTATTGCATTATTAATCTTATAATTTACTGTTTCACCGAATAGATCAGTGTAGTATATTTGTTTCTTATTTTTAACATAGCCATATTAAGTGCTCTTTCTTTGAAAAAAAAAAAAAAAAAAAAAAAAAAGCTGTACAAGTACCATTTTTCTTTATAAGCCGAAACGGACGTTAAATATTCAGTTTTAAAGAATAACAAGAACAAGTATATTGTTTGTTTGCCAGCGTCTTGGGTCGATCACTGTCATTTCGGCTTCAGGTTTGATTCTTTTGTCTCTGAAGTTATCACCGTCGGTTAAAAGTTAAAACCCTAACCCTAACCGTCGGTTAAAAGTTAAAACCCTAACCCTAACCGTCGGTTAAAAGTTAAAACCCTAACCCTAACCGTCGGTTAAAAGTTAAAACCCTAACCCTAACCGTCGGTTAAAAGTTAAAACCCTAACCGTCGGTTAAAAGTTAAAACCCTAACACTAACCGTCGGTTAAAAGTATAAAAGACTACCGTGTTTTGGAATTTTTGAGATGTGGATTGATAATTAGGATTATTCAGACTACTATTTTCATTTTGGATGTTGTTCTTAAAACGTTTCGGTCGATGTAACCTCCGACCTTCTTCAAACGCTTCTTGTCAAACTCTGGAATCTGTACTAAATTTTGAACGAAACCCTTTATTTAATCCATGGGGGTAGCTTGCTCTCGTTCCGTCAACTATAACCGGGTAGAAGGGTTGATTTGTAATTCTATTCTTATTATCGCCTGTACTGAGGATTGAACCTTCAACCTCCAGAAGACTGTCACTTAGAACTTAGAACTGATTATACATAGCACTTATATCCGTTGCGCCACGGGTCCTTGCAGACAATTCTAGTATGAATTTTAGGAGCCTTAAACCTATTCTTGTTTTAGGTGTGTAGTTTTACTACTTATTAGTATATATTACTACTTTATATATATATATATATATAATGAGGATGAAGGTAATGAAAAAGGAAAAATCAAAAAGATGTTTTTTATGTATTTTCCTTCAAACTTACTTATATCCACACCTTCCTGACATAGCCAGCTGGTCAAATACTCCTACTCTCCAAAAATTTCACACCTAACCACAACAAAATCTCCCCGCACCCATTTCACCCTTTCGACTACTTCTTTCACACTCTTAACCACCCACCCATCCCACTTCCAACCACTTTCATTTTTTCAAATCTTTTCTAAAAACCTACACACCAAAAACAGAGCCTCTCCCCTCCACTCCTCTTTCCCCACCCCTCCACTTTTTCACTCACAGCCATCCACATTATTTTCATTCCATGCCACTGACTTCCTTCAACCCGGACCTCGGTCCTGTGCTCCCAGTAGTGGCTACTACTTCTTCTCATTAACCCATCATGTCAACCCAATATCTTCATGTATTTGTATGACATTTTTCTTAAAATTATCATCCTGATGAAGTTTTACAAATAAAGACGAAACGTTGATGAATACATAAAAAAAACATCTTTTTGGTTTTTCCTTTTTCATTTCCCATATATATATATATATATATATATATATATATATATATATATATATGTGTGTGTATATATATGAATTTAAAAAAAAAATGCAAATAGCAAATGGTGTTAAAAATGCTCAATTTTGTTTACTTCACATTCCATTTTTATGATCTGAAAAAAAAAAAAAAAAAGAATCAATTTAAAAATAAATCAAAACGCAATATCAAAATAAATGGGTCCACCATAGTTAAGGCTAATCCGAAAGCTACTTTTTCATTGACTACTACATGGAGATGTAGGGGAGGGTGCCACTCTTTTACTTGGATTGCTCCACTTAGCCTCGGTCCTCATCTTATAATGATGAGTGCTTATAAAGGATGCATCAAGTACAAATGTTTTTTTTAAGTCTTTGGTATGGATAGACCCTGGATTGAACCCCGGTCTCGCAGCCCATTATCAAACACTAATAATTATACAAAATGGGCCAAAACACAGTGGTCCAGGGTATGACCTTAAAAGACATCCGGTGGTGAGACCTCCATTTGGTGGCTGTGGGGAATGTGGAATTGTCCCTTAGTTGCCATTGCTCCCAGTTCCACTCTGGCCCGGAGTGGTAGTACCTGTAAGGGCCCCATCTATGGGTCAAATAGAACCTACTGGCGCTACCAGATCAGGCTGTCTGAAGTTATTGACTTCCTGACTCAAAATGCACCAAACATTGATGTTTTATTGTTTTTTTTTTCCTTTGCAAAACTCAATCATGTTCTGCAAAATCCAAAACAAAAAACAATTTCCCTCTTCTTCCCTGTCCCCCCTTTCACTCAACCAAACACCATGAATAAATATAAAGAACATGAAGCATAAAAACCTTCATCAAAATGACCGTATTTGGCATTAAATGACCCAAAAAAGGTTGATATGCCATGAAACAAAAACAACCTTATCCAAAATGATCAGATTCGGCATTAAATAACCCGAAAAGGGTTGATATGCCGTAAAACAAAATTACCCTACCCTACCAAAACACAGTATACTTAGAGCAAAAATTGATTTTTTTTTTAAAACATAAAACATTTGTTGCCAATAGATTTTATTTTTGAGCGTATATTTAAATTTGAAAAAACAAGACAACACACTTCTTAATTATTTCTAAATCATATTGAGATTTGCTACAAAAGATGTCAGTGTTTCTTTCCTTCATCTTCATCTTCATCATCATCATCATCATCATCATCATCACGATCGGTTTAACGTCTGCTTTACATGCTGACATGTGTCTAGCGGCTTTTAGAAATTGATTTCGAAACTAACCTATCTCTGACCAGGTCTTTATTTATTCCTCTATTCGTATCACTTCCTTTCATGTTTTCCTTGGTTGTTCCCTGTCAACTAAACCTGTTACCTCAACTGTTCTACATCTACTAATACTAATCAAAGAACTCTCATCCATTCTTTCTCTGGTGCTTCCAGATCAGGCTGTCTGAAGATACCAGCTTCCTGACCTAAAATTCACCAAACATTGATGTTATTTTTTTCCTTTCCCTTTGCAAGACTCACTAATGTTCTGCAAAGCCGAAAAGAAAAACATTTTTCCCCTACAAAACAACCAAACCTAACACCATGAATAAATACTTGAACATATAAAGAACTTGAAGCATAACAATTTTTAGTACAACTGGATTCGGCATAAAATAATCGGAGGAGAGCTATGCCGTAAAACATAACAACCAAAACTCATCCATTCTTTTAATGTGACCCTACCATTGAAATCTCTTGTTCTGCACACGTCTCCCTACACTGTCCAGATTTAATCTTCCTCTGAGGTCATCAGATCTAAGTCTGTTTCTAAGACTCACATTGCACATCCATTGTATCATTCTCATATCATTCCTCCCCATCCAACACATATCCTCAACCCTTACTGGCCAGGTTTCATTTCCACACATGGCAGACTCTTCCCTTGGTCGACAGCGGTAACACTCAACTTGTTAGTTTAGGAAACTTTTACCATTACTTACTCCATCCATTCCTAACTTCTGTAATCACACTAGCACCTGCTCCACCCTGTGCTCCATGGTATTACAAAGGTAACAAAATTCAGAATAACTCCAATAGCTTAGCCATCCTGATATACTTTCTCCACATCTGAGTTCTCATCCATCTCCATTGCCTTACACTTCTTGCACACAAATTGGTTATCCTTTCAAGAAGTAAATAAAATAAAAATTGTTACTCATCAGTCTATTGTAATATATCTATAATTAATATATATATATATATATATTATATATTTTTTTTTTTGAAAAACCATAACAATGGTGGTGTAAAATAAATAAAATTTATTTTAATCTTAGCTTTCGAGAATATACTTCTCATTTTCAAAGAGTGTTTTTCTTTTCTTCTTTTTTTTCATCGTCCGATGGAAATTAACTTTTGGTCAGAAAATCACGTTTATTGTTATTGTTTATTATCTATGTACGTATACGTTTCATCCTTTTTAAATCGGGACTCATCAGCATAGAGGTATGACTATTCACTACCGGTCGTGCGATTCAAAACCCTGGACTACGAGTATTTTTCAACTCAAATCCAACGTCTTTAACCGCTCGGCCAATTGTAAACAGCGAATAAACGATGATAATTTTAACACTTTATCGGCGGCTTAACGTCTAAGCATTCTACTTCTTTTAAGGGAAGGAACGATGCATTATAAAGCAAGTGACGTCATGCTGTGTTAATACTACCATTACAGTGCTCTACTTTTTCGAGGAGCGACAAATAATAAATATTTGTTATTGTTTATTATCTATGTACGTATACGTTTCGTCCTTTTTTAAATCGGGACTCATCAGCATAGAGGTATGACTATTCACTACTGGTCATGCGATTCGAAACCCCGGACTAGTAGTATTTTTCAACTCGAATCCGACATCTTTAACCGCTCGGCTATATATATATATATATATATATATATATATATATATATAGGTAAAGAACAGGAAAATAACAATATAATATATACCTTTAAAGTAGAACCTATCATGATAGAATTGATGCTCAATATACGAGATAGAGCAATTGTATAAGTAGAAGATGAGAATAAAGATTGTAAAATACAATATCCATTAATTCATCAGTTGCTCAAAACAGGGTGGTTCGAATAAAGAAATTTAATTCTTTTCAAGACGAAGGCAATAGGCATCTCCTGTCTTTGCGATAATCATATTTCGTTCTTGTTAGCTCCTTACATCAAGTGGCTTCATGCCTTGTCTGAAGCAATTTCTATAGAAAAAAAAAACACACACACACACTCGCATGCCCTGATTGATATGGGAATGGTGATGACTCATGCTGACGTGAATATAGAAGCTCTGAACTATTTTTGAGAAATTTCATATTTTATAGTTAAAAAATAGTCGGGTAGAACTAATTTGTTCCAGATATTTTAAAAACCATCAAATAATGCCACGCTCATGCCTGAGTGGATCCACGTGTGGTCACGTACACATGACGACAAACGATTTTGTTTTTATAGGGTGTTAACTATGATTAAGTTGCAAGATACTGTACATTTTAGTTTTATGAACATTTGGCATTGCTATGGAAAGGATAACTTCAGATAGTAGAAAAGTAGGACCATACAGAGAATTAGGACCCCAATCATAAAAGTAGGACCATACAGAGAATTAGGACCCCAATCATAAAAGTAGGACCATACAGAGAATTAGGACCCCAATCATAAAAGTAGGACCATACAGAGAATTAGGACCCCAATCATAAAAGTAGGACCATACAGAGAATTAGGACCCCAATCATAAAAGTAGGACCATACAGAGAATTAGGACCCCAATCATAAAAGTAGGACCATACAGAGAATTAGGACCCCAATCATAAAAGTAGGACCATACAGAGAATTAGGACCCCAATCATAAAAGTAGGACCATACAGAGAATTAGGACCCCAATCATAAAAGTAGGACCATACAGAGAATTAGGACCCCAATCATAAAAGTAGGACCATACAGAGAATTAGGACCCCAATCATAAAAGTAGGACCATACAGAGAATTAGGACCCCAATCATAAAAGTAGGACCATACAGAGAATTAGGACCCCAATCATAAAAGTAGGACCATACAGAGAATTAGGACCCCAATCATAAAAGTAGGACCATACAGAGAATTAGGACCCCAATCATAAAAGTAGGACCATACAGAGAATTAGGACCCCAATCATAAAAGTAGGACCATACAGAGAATTAGGACCCCAATCATAAAAGTAGGACCATACAGAGAATTAGGACCCCAATCATAAAAGTAGGACCATACAGAGAATTAGGACCCCAATCATAAAAGTAGGACCATACAGAGAATTAGGACCCCAATCATAAAAGTAGGACCATACAGAGAATTAGGACCCCAATCATAAAAGTAGGACCATACAGAGAATTAGGACCCCAATCATAAAAGTAGGACCATACAGAGAATTAGGACCCCAATCATAAAAGTAGGACCATACAGAGAATTAGGACCCCAATCATAAAAGTAGGACCATACAGAGAATTAGGACCCCAATCATAAAAGTAGGACCATACAGAGAATTAGGACCCCAATCATAAAAGTAGGACCATACAGAGAATTTGGACCCCAATCATAAAAGTAGGACCATACAGAGAATTAGGACCCCAATCATAAAAGTAGGACCATACAGAGAATTAGGACCCCAATCATAAACGAAAAAGGAAAAGTATTATAACAGAATTTAAGATGTTTCCTTATTTAGGTTGTTTTTCTTGGGACTATTGTCCTCTCCAATGTTGATCCTTTTGATCATGATGTTTATTTACTCCTCGCGGAGTTAGGCACAAGGCCAGTTTTATCTTACTCCCACAAGTAAGATGTGACCCAAGATCGGGTCGAGCAAGTGGGATTAAAAGCCAGCGCTCGAGAGGTGAGCACTCTGGCCATTTAAAAATTGCCTGGGCAGCCCCGTCGGCATTCCCCGGTAGGGCGCCTCAGACAGTAAGCAATAAACTTACTCCTCCCCAAAGAGGGGAGGCAAAGCCTGGGAGGGTGGACCTCCTAGAACTGCACAGGACAGGCGTGCAGTATCCATCGGAACAGATACTACACTTTGATCTTAGCCAAGCTATAAGCTGTTTCTGACATACTTAAATCAGATGTAAGTACGTAAGCAACATCAGTGTACATTGCTCCGGGGACTTGGTGGAGAAAGATTTAACTAACGGGCACCGGAAATGAACGAGGATCCCTATTTACACTTGCTCCCAACCTTGAACCCCCACGTTGCCATTTTTTTTTTTTTTTTTTTTTCTCCCCATTTCTATAATTTTTCATTTTCAAGAAAATATGTTAAAACATTATTTATTGAAGTCTGCGGATGCAATTAAAAGCAAAACCCTATATCAAGATTGAACACAATTTTTCTCCTGTAAACTTTTACATTGTCTTCATCATTTTTGGATGGCCAGCATGAACGCAAATCCCACAATATTATTGCCCCCCCCCCCCCCATATAAAATGTCATTTCCCGTTTTACAACTTTCTTTAAGAAACACAGCGTCAACAAGTGGTGTTTTTTTTTTTTTTAAGAACACCACCATGCTAACAGTTTTTTTATTACTTGATCTCATATTTCAAATTTTATTTTTAACCTTTTTTTCAAGGAAGAAATTATAAACGTGACTATATTTGAAATTATTTTTTTATTTTTTTTAAGAAATCTTTCGACCAGCAATATATCTTCATACGAGAAAAGTTGTTTGATCATGGCATAGGGCTTTGTTTACAGTTGAATCCCCGGACAGAGAGAGGAGCCAAGACACTACAAATATAGTCTAGATTTTGGCAATGTACACTGATGTCGCTTACGTACTTACATCTGATTTAAGTATGTCAGAAACAGCTTATAGTTACATCATCTTGAAACATAGGTTTTCATTTTATGCCCAAAGTTAAGCTACATTGAGCCTGGTCAGTACTTAGATCGGTGACCATTTAGAAAAGGTATGAATCCATCTCTCCCTCTCCCCCCCTCCTTAGCTATAGATGAAATGGTAGGGCAGACTAGACTCCCAAGCCTTGGTAGAGCAAAACATCCTATGAGAAAAAACTCCAAAATAACGCTAGTTTTTCTCTATTTATCCAAACATCGTTTCTCATTTGCCATTAGACTTAAGCAATGCCTGGTGTAGCAACCATCATGCAGGTCCACAGGGAAAACGGGTTCGGGTTGCACCGTGTATTATCCATCAGGGATTGAACCCGGAGTGTTCCAGTTACAAAATGGAAACGTAACTTTTGTCACGCGACGAGAGTTCACGTATGTAAATGAGACTTCGTTTGCATGGGCTGATTCACGTGATAAAAAGCGTAGCCACTTTGCTCCGGGGACTTGGTGAAGAAAGGTTGATGTTGTGACTACGTCGAGTGCTGAGAGAAAGAGAGAGGAAAAGGAAAGGGAATTGGATTTTTGACGAGATGTTTGGTCATACACACACGTATTGGACTGCTGTTGGTAAAAAGAACCGAAAGAATAATTCGGCGTTGCGTTTTAACTCAGTGGTAGACCATTCTTTAACTTTTCTTTCCACCTGGGTCAGGAGAAGTGCAGTTGAATATGGTACAATCATTGCTTTACCATAAACTCTTCATTGCTTAGGTACTCTTTAAAAGGGTACGTATCATCCGTGACAGAATGTGGCCAACAATGTAAAAAGCGGCAACATATGCAAATAATGGATATGCATCATATGCGGGAAAACCATCAGCGCGCATAGATGAAGCATACATCGGAAGAAGGCTGAAGGGAACAGTGGCCAAAACATAATAGAAATACCAATGTTGATGAGGACGATAATCCAAAGAAAAACATCCTTCTTAAATAATAATTCTTCGTCCACAAAAATTCAAGCACATTTTTTGGTGTGTTATTTTGATTATTCAAACTATCGTTCTCGTCTCGGATGTTATTCTTAAAAGTTTCAGCCGATCTAAACTGACCTTTAGGTGCAGTTGTACGTAATTTCGAACATGGAAATGTGGTGCAACAGATAAAGTGCTAAGTGACAGTCTTCTGAAGGTTGAATGTTCAAGCCTCGGTACAGGCGATACTACGAATATAATTAGAATTACTTAAGACTTCTACTCGGTCGTGGCTGACGGAATGAGAGCAAGCAACCCTCGTGGATTAAATAAAGGGTTCGGTTCAAAATTCCATACAGATTCCAAAGTTTGACAAAACACACCTGAAAAAGAGGAGAGGTTACATCGGCTGAAACGTTGTGAGAATAACATCCAAAGTTAGAACAGTAGTTAGAATAGTCAAAATAATAAAAATTATCAATCCTCATCTCACAAAATCTAAAAAGCAGTTTTCTTAACAACAAATAAAAGAAATGTGATTTTCTTGACAACAAATAAAAGAAATGTGATGTTCTTAACAACAAATAAAAGAAATGTGATTTTCTTAACAGCAAATAAAAGAAATGTGATTTTCTTAACAACAAATAAAAGAAATGTGATTTTCTTAACAACAAATAAAAGAAATGTGATTTTCTTAACAACAAATAAAAGAAATGTGATTTTCTTAACAACAAATAAAAGAAATGTGATTTTCTTAACAACAAATAGAAGAAATGTTATTTTCTTGACAACAAAGAAATGTTATTTTCTTGACAACAAAGAAATGTTATTTTCTTGACAACAAATAGAAGAAATGTTATTTTCTTGACAACAAATAGAAGAAATGTTATTTTCTTGACAACAAATAGAAGAAAGGTTATTTTCTTGACAACAAATAGAAGAAAGGTTATTTTCTTGACAACAAATAGAAGAAAGGTTATTTTCTTGACAACAAATAGAAGAAAGGTTATTTTCTTGACAACAAATAGAAGAAAGGTTATTTTCTTGACAACAAATAGAAGAAAGGTTATTTTCTTGACAACAAATAGAAGAAATGTTATTTTCTTGACAACAAATAGAAGAAATGTTATTTTCTTGACAACAAATAGAAGAAATGTTATTTTCTTGACAACAAATAGAAGAAATGTTATTTTCTTGACAACAAATAGAAGAAATGTTATTTTCTTGACAACAAATAGAAGAAATGTTATTTTCTTGACAACAAATAGAAGAAATGTTATTTTCTTGACAACAAATAGAAGAAATGTTATTTTCTTAAGAAAATAACATTTCTTTTATTTGTTAAAATTTTTTTAGTCATTTGATGCCGAATTCCATAATTTTGGTAAAAGTTTTTATGCTTCAAGTTCTTAATATCTTTAAATATTTATAGATTAATTTCTTTTGTAAATAAATAGTCTATAAAAGATCGATTCTGTTTAACTCACAGATGGAACCCTTTGATTCAGAGTGGATTTGGGAGTAATGTCAATTAAGGGGTGACTCCCCACTCTCGAAAGCTCCCAAATTGGGGCCTTACAATGTAGTTTAAAGATTTGTTCAGGATCGGTTTGGAGTAGTAGTTGATAGGGTTGGGAAGTAGGGTAGGTAGAGTAGTTGATAGGGTTGGAAAGTAGGGTAGGCAGAAAAAAAAGTTTTAAATAAAGCTGGAAAAGATCAATTTTGGTGGTAGGGTTAACACCTTGCCCAAGAGTGTCTGGGCGAGGCCTACGTAAACTAAAGCTGGAAAATGATGTCATGCTGTAAAGTAACAAACGAGATCTGTCGAACAGTCAGACTATGGCCATTTTGACCCCTCTCTTCATTTAAAAATCTCGACTTAGTTAGAAGGCCTTAGTTTATGTAGGCCTCGGTTTGGGGCAGTTTAGTGTAGAGCCAGCGACCATTATTTAGATAAAAATATTTTAGTTGAAAACAAAAATCCTTAATTTAAAGGCAAGAACATTATTACCTGCAAAACAGGTATATATATTATTTTATAAAAAATAATTCTGTGATAAAAAAAATAATTTTGTCATTCATAAAACGAATGATTGGTTGAAAAATTGCTAAAACTTATGAAAATAAAAAATATCCGGTAGTTATGGATTATCTGCTGCCAGTTTTTTTATTTTTAAATTTAATTTTTGAAGTTTTTCATAAATGCAGATGTGTGTTATCATGTTGCCATTTTTGTGTTACCAATTATTAGTGCAACGAACAAAATTTGGTGTGGGGGGGGGGGGCATAAGTGATGGAAAGTTGACTTCCGTATGACAAGATGGCAGATTTTGTGACTCATTAAGAAACCGGAAGCTCCTTCCGCTAGTGTTATATACAGAGAGAATCGAAAAAGAACTTCTATTGTCTGATCATATGATGATTGGACCGTTAAAAATGGACCCCTCCCCCCACCCCCGAAAAAAAATGTCAATGAATTTTTTTTTTTTATGGAAATCGCTTCAGACAAGGCATGAAGCCACTTGATGTAAGGAGCTAAAAAAAAAAAAATTACCACTTTAAGGTCAAAAACTAGCCAACGATAAGTGTTAGATGGATAGATTCCGACCCAGAAAACAGAAATTCTCCCCCCTTTGTCAGAAACATTGCTCATGGAATGTGAGGACTAAAGGACAAAATAAGGGAAGTGAGAGTTATGAGGCTACGGAAATCGCTCCAGACAAGGCATGAAGCCACTTGATGTAAGGAGCTAAAAAAAAAAGTTACACTTTAAGGTAAAAAATCTAGCCAACGATAAGTGTTAGATGGATAGATTCCGACCCAGAAAACAGAAATTCTCTCCCCTTTGTCAGAAACATTGCTCATGGAATGTGAGGAGTAAAGGACAAAATAAGAGAAGCAAAAGTTACGAGGCTGCCGAAGCCAGCAAGATGTGAGTTTGGGTCTGATCAGCTCAAGCTGAGTAATCTGGTAGAAAGTGTATTTTTTTTTCAAGAAACCCGAAACACTTAGTGAAGTTAGGATAACATCACTGAGGAGACATCTTGAAGCAATAAAATATGTTATGAACAATCGTGTGGAGTGTGACAACATGAACGTTGTATAAACTGCTGCATTTAGATTTGCGTGCGTAAGAAAAAGAAACCTGTACAAATAGTCGGCAACAATCATGTTTAAATATGGAGGGAAAACATTGTAAATGACCAAGACGTTCTAAAAAGGCGAGAGAGTATATCAGTCGAAAGATAGTATAAATATCGATGATGAGGTCAATCGTCCAAAGAAGAACGATGTAAATTAAGTGATGTTTAAAAGTAACCATTTCTGCCATCTTACACGTAGTCCAAATTTCTTTTCGATACGATACGATCGGAATAAAATTAATGACGTTCCGACTTCCAAAGAAGTATTTTAAAAAAGTCAAATTTAATCACCTCTCAATAACTACAGTAAATATAGAAAAATAATTTCTGACTTTTTTATTTTTCAAAATTGTTTTGTGAAATACTAAAATTTGTTCTATTTTTTTTTTTTTTTTTTTTTTTTTTTTTTTTTTTTTTTTTTGCAATTCCAGTGCCAAGCAATTCCAGAGAGATTTTCAGATTTAGACATTCAACACGATGATTCACCTGAGTTGGCGGCATTTCTCAAGAAGATTGAACCAGTTCTTTACAAAGAGCTTGATAAAAATGCCAAGAGTCAAGCATTCAAAGGTTTTTGTTTTTAGTTTTTACCTGTTTTGAGTTTTCTTTATTTCTTTTTTTTTTCTTTTTTCTTTTTTCCCCTATTTTTCTTTTTTTTCTTTTTTCCCCTATTTTTCTTTTTTTTTCTTTTTTTTCTTTTTTTTCTTTTCTTTTTTTCTTTTTTTTTCTTATTCTTTTTTTTCTTTTTCTTTTTTTCTTTTTTTTCTTTTTTCTAATAATTAAAAATATTGGATTAGTTGAAATATCCGACAATTTATAAACATTATTAAATAGAAAAACAAAATATTCAAATTGTTAAAAACTCTTTATTGGCTTAGTTTTCTCTCCAGTTTTTCACACCTACATGACATGGCGAGACTCCGGCAGCTGGTACAAAGCGCTAACATTTAATGAAGCAAAACTAATTTCTTTACTTTCCATCCAGTATTAATTTTTGATCGTCTCTTCTGTGCGGACAGGCCTGCCCAATAGTATCACAAGCACACCAAGCAAGTCCTTCTAAATCCTAACTTACGTCCTAAAATCCTATTTCATCAGCTTTTCCACATAATCATATTGAAGTATATTTCAGAAGTTTTAATTGTCTTCAATAGGTTTCCAAGTTAGTTGGGAAGAAGAATCTAAAGCCGTTCGTGAAGAATACGTCCTTACTCATGCGGAACTAAAGGAAGAAGTAAGTACAAAAAAGATTTTTGAAATTCTTTCGTTCAATTCAAATATGTTTGTCTTGTATCATTTGAATTATTCAGACTACTATTCGCATCTTGGTTGTTATTCTCACAAAATTTCAGCCAATGTAACCTCCAACCTTCTTTAGGTTCATCTTTTGAAACTCTGTAATCTTTATGGAATTTTTAACTGAACTCTTTCTTTAATTCATGGGGGTAGATTGCTCTCATTCTGTCAACCATGATCAGGTAAAAGTCTTAAGTAATTCCTAATTATATTCTTAGTATCACCTGTATCAAAGATTGAACTTTTACTTAGAACTGATTATTACTTCGCACTTTATCCGTTGTGCTACAGGTCAATTGTCTTGTCAATGACACAAAATTGCATTCGGTAGTGAGAACCCAATTTGGAGGAGCTTTTGGAAGTGTGGCGTCACCCATTAATTGCCATTACTCCCAGGTCCATTCTGAGCAAGAGTCGTAGTACTTGTCCAGGTCCAATCTATGGATTAAATAGAATCTATTGTTTACAGACTATTTCTTTACAAAATATCTGCCTACAAAACAAATTCATCTACAAACTATTCATATACAAAACATTCGGTATTTGTTTACATCCGGGCTCATGGTGGCAAGATTATTTCTATAAATGAGTTACGGACACAAAAAAAACACACTGAAAGAAAAAACAAAATCACTTTTATATTGTTACATTTCATTTTCATTTTTTTTTTTAGTAATTAGTAGATATTAATTAGACTAGCAAAAATATACTCCTTTTTTTTTTTTGCTAGTTGTTTTATTCAATTTCTCAGTAAAATGTTTTTTTTACAACTACTACCATCAATGACTCTTTAATTAATTTTATTTATAATTTTTATTAAGATTATTATCGAGGAAAATATTTTAAATACATCTGGAAATCTGAAAAAAACAAAACAATCATGAGTGTATATTTGCGAATATTAATTTATTAGGAGCTTTAAAACAAATTAATTATATAAATTTGAAAGATCCTTGTTTGTCCAACACTTGTTTTGTATTTTTGTGACTTCTACTGCATTCTTTCTCATAGTTTTTCTTTGAGTCTGAAGTTTAGAAAATTACTTTCATGTTACAAAAGTTTAGAAAATTACTTTCATGTTACAAAAGTTTAGAAAATTACTTTCATGTTACAAAAGTTTAGAAAATTACTTTCATGTTACAAAAGTTTAGAAAATTACTTTCATGTTACAAAAATGGACATTGGTCTGTTCTTGTAAGTTTTTCTGTTTTGTTTTTTCGTTTTGTCTTAATATAAAATAAATAAACGTTTTCTGATAAAATGGCCACTTGCGATGAAAAATTAATTCTTTTATGAAAATCCCAAACAAAAAGTCATGACTAGTTCCAACAGAGCATAATGCTTTTGGACTGACCTCTGCTATTTAGTTGACTTTAGCCTTTCATATTCTAAGGAAATAGGGTAGTCAAAAACAGGATGTCTTTTTGTGACAAAGTATTTTTTGATCAAACAATTCTTTAATGCTTTTATATGTAAATCTGACTAAAATATGTCCTTATCATTTTACAGCTTCAAGTTACTGGACTTTCATGGAATTCATCTGGTTCAGTTATCGCTGCTTCATATCCTTTCGATAGGCTGAAATTAGGTCATGAAAATTTACTAAATAAATTCTATTCCTGTTTTACTTCAAATATATCTTCATGAAAATAACTGAAATATTTACAGAAATTATTATAAAGAATATGCTTGACAATGAATTTAATTCATTGTCAAGCATGTTCTTTATAATAATTTCTGTAAATATAGAATATTCTAGTTTTTTGTTTTTTTTTATTCTCCTCTTCAGCAGTCTTACTATGGTCCTATGCCACAATGGCCGCATGCATTCTAACTGGTTGCTCTGTCGATCGTTTTGTACCCACGTTGTGTTGAAAAGATCCATAGAACGTTGGAGTTGATGCAACTCTGTCATAGACTTGGGTAACGGGCTGGTCAGCGATTTCTCTCGACCTTGGTCCAAGAAAGCATTGCCTTGATCTATGGGCAGGCTTTTTTGTTGTTGTGGGCACATACAAAAATGACATTTTTGTCTTTAAAAAATATATTTTATTATAACTTAACCAACAAGGTGGATCCATTCCCTGACTAAAATATAAGATAGCCTTACATTTGTTTCGCAACACGGAATATATCATTGTTCTTGGGACCGAACTGTCCGATATTGTGGGAGAAAAATGCATAAAGGATGATGATGGGAAACTCTTGCTGGATAACAAAATGCCTGGAAACAACACTACGAAACGCTACGAAACATTGAATTTGAATGGAATCCAGAAGAGTTATCAAAGGAAACACTAATTCAAGGCCCACCAAAATCAGTCTTGATATTATTGAAAAGGCTCTAATGAAAGATGAAAAATAAGACAGCGGTTGGACTGTCACTGAAATGTTGAAATCATCTGAAAAGATAAGCATCCAAATCGTGTTGGACTTAGCGAACTTGATCATAAGGGAAAAGAGCTACATCATCAACTGCTACAAGGGCAAAGGTGATTCACTGTCAAGAGGAAACTATAGAGGCATGAAGCTCTTGGAACAAAGAATGAAAGTGATAGAGAGAGAGAGCCACAGACAATATCATTAGACAGCAAGTTGACATCGATGCTCTGCAGTTCGGATTTATATTAGATCGAGGCATAACAAATGCAATCTTTATTCTACGTCAAATGCAGGAGAAATACATTGGCATTTGTTGACCTAGAAAAGGGTTTTGACAGTTCCCGGAGAAGTTCTATGGTGGGCAATGCACAAGCTTAGATTAGAGGAGTGGCTTATAAGACTAGTTCAATTCATGTACAAGAACGCCAGAAGCAGGGTACTGGTAGATGACATCTACAGCGATGAGTTCAGTGTAAATGTTGGAGTACATCAAGGATCAGTCCTCAGTTCCTTGTTGTTCATTGTCGTCCTTGAGGCTCTCTCCAATGAGTTCTGAACAGTGACCATGGGAATTACTGTATGCTGATGACTTGGTCATAATGGCAGAAACAATGAACAAACTGGAAGAAAGATTGAAATTATGGAAGAAAGACATGGAAGCAAAAGGTCTGAGGGTCAAAACTGGAAAGACAAATGTGATGGTTAGTGACCCAGAATTCCAGTCTTTGAAGGACTCTGGTCAATACCGATGTACGGTATGTGGAAGGAGGTTTAGATGCAATGCAATACAGTGCAGCCACTGCACTCTATGGCTGCTCAAAAATGCAGCGGAGTGCACGGTAGGCTCACATCAGATCCAGACTTCAGATATAAGAGATGTCTAGGACTAGCATGCCCAATTGAGGACCGTCCTTACACAGAAGTTGAAATAGGTGAGGACACCCTGGAGGTAGTAGGCTCCTTTTGCTACGTAGGAGATATGCTGAATGCTGAAGATACCTGCGAAATAAGTTCGACCATCAGTCAAGACAGCTTGGGAAAGTTCAGAGAACTTCTCCCAATCCTAACATCCCGAGCTGTCTCAATTATTACCAGGGGTAAAGTCTATGATAGCTGCAAATAAGCGTGATGTTGTATGGCAGTGAGTGTTGGGCCCTCACCAAGGCCTCACTTGCCCGATTCCAGAGAAATGACAGAACAATAATTAGGTGGATATGCACCGTAAAGTCAGACCAGATCCAGAACATTAGGTCAGACACTCTACTGACACTCTAAGATGGCTATCCTAAATCTTGATGTCCTAATAAGGGCAAACCGTCTTCGCTAGTTCGAGCATATCGAAAGAAGCAAAGGGTATATCAGCACTTGCATGGAAGCAAAAGGTCTGAGGGTCAAAACTGGAAAGACAAATGTGATGGTTAGTGACCCAGAAGTCCAGTCTTTGAAGGACTTTAGTCAATACCCATGTGCGGTATGTAGAGGGGGGGGGGGGGGTAGGAACGATGCGATACAGTGTAACCACTGCACTCTATGGGTGCACAAAAAGTGCAGCAGAGTGCATGATAGGCTCACACCAGATCCAAACTTCAGATGTTTAGGACTTGCACATCCAAATGAGGAAGTTGAAATAGGTGAGGACACCCTGGAGGTGGCAGACGCTTTTTGCTACCTAGGAGATATGCTGAGTGCTGGAGGTAGCTGCAAACTAAGTTCGACTATCAGTCAAGACAGCTTGGAGAAAGTTCAGAGAACTTCTCCCAATTCTAACATCCCAATTATTACCAGGGGTAAGGTCTATGACAGCTGCGTAAGAAGAAAGCCGGGTGCCCTAGGAAGACATGGAAAGAAACCATCAGGCAAGACTGTAAACAGTGGCAAATGGACACAGTCAATCCCCACAATGATCACTGGAGACTTAAGGACAGCCAGACAACGTGGAACCTGTTGTCAAAGAGAACATAGACGATAAATCTTGATAGTGAGTGGGTGGGAGACTTACAACCTTAAATTCTACATCCTTCTCTGTTCAATTTATTCAGCTACGATTTTTCCATCTCAAAATCATCTACCCCTACATCACATGACCAATTCAATGAACTACAGGTGTGATGAGACTCGCATTAACCTTTTTAAAGTTAATAAATAAAAACTACTTTTCAATATTGTTTTCATAACTCACCATTAAAAGTAAAGTAAAATGGTCGATCGTAGTCGAGGGCAACCCAAAGGTTCCCTTTTCATTTTCTACTACACCGACGTGTAAGAGGAGCGTATCATTCATTTCCTAGGATTACTCCACTTACCCTTGATCCCTGCCTGATAATTCTCAGTGTTTAGCAAGTGGGTATCAAGTGCCATTTTTGAGTCTTTGACTCAACCAAAGATTGAACCGCGGCCTCTCAGCCCATTAGTGAACACTTTACCCATTATACTAAATGGGACGTTGTTACCGAGAACTTGCAGGTGTAACATTTGCCATCCACTATGCACCCGAGGCATGAAAACAAAACTAATATTACTAGTCAATATTTGTCGCTAATCAGGGTGGCATATCATTATTATGTTGGAAGATAATTAAATATAATCGATTGAAACTTGACTTAAATTCTAGACGAAATTGTTGTCATTCAATAAATTTTTATGATATTAATAGGACAAAAAGAAATCCAAAAACAACAGGTAAGTGAAGAAGTTAAATATATTGAACCAGATTTACTTACCTTGAGTTAATCTTAAATAGTTTTAGCATACTAAAAATTGAACAAAGCATAGTGATCTCCATGGTGAAACAGGTTAACAATCAGACAGCTAGCCTATAGTTATAGAGATGAGTTATTTTTGACTTCCAGTTAACTCATGGTGCTACCAGATCAGGCTGTGTGAAAATACTGGCTTCCTAACCTAAAATTCACCAAACATTGATGTTATTGTTTTTTCCTTTCCCTTTGCAAAACTTCTATTTTTTTTTTTTTTTTTTTTTTTTTTGTGAGTTGTATTTCAATTAAATTTTCCTGGTTTGACACTTTAAAATAGATTTTTAGAAAATTATTAACTTTGGTTTGGTTTTATCGTTTATTCTCCTCCCTTGTTACCTGCATACACTCAAGAAAATGACATTTTAAAAAAACAAACTCATATAATTCCATCTTAAAATATTCTAAGTTATTGCTGGCAACTTATTTAAAATTTTATTACCCTATTAGTCAAAAAAAAAAGGTGCTTGTGCTGTTCAGCGGCCGTATTAAAAAATTATTTTATAAAAACAATATTATATACTTATTCAGCGTTATATTCTTACTCACTGTACAAAAAAGTAGAAAAAATTATCCACTAGAATTTTAATTACAAGTATTTTTCCATTCTGCGTATCATAACAGCGATTTGTTCACTAAGCCTCCATCTTTCTTAAGATTTCAAGGGCAGATAATTCGAAATTTTCTCTACTTTTTTGTACAATGAGTAAGAATATAACACTGAATAAGTATATAATATTGTTTTTATAAAAAAATATTTTTTAAATACGACCGCTGAACAGCACAAGCACCAAAAAAAATATTAATTGGTTAATAGATCTAGTTTTTGAAATCTACCTGGAGAATAACCTTTCAGATGAAAGAGAAGTATTAAAATAGAAAATATGTCCACCATAGAAATGCCATGAATTATATTGAAAGTTTAAATTACTTCTCATTCTTTTCTCTAGTAAAGTAGTTAATCCTAATTTTTCCAATCAATCCTTGTAACTGTAATCTTGTACTCTGTTGATTAGTTTTGTCACTCTTCTTTGTATGCCTCCCAATCTCAATATTATATTCCAGTTTCCATGTCCAGACACCGGAACCCGTGTCGGCATGGTACTCTTATAGATGATGCACCATGTTTCTGTGACTTCGCGTCGTCAACGTTCAAGCAGGTCTCGGAAGTGCCAGAAAGTTGACAAAACTTTTAACCAATCAGGTTGCAGCAGGCATTAGACAATCAGACTACAGCGAGCAGCCGATAACTTTTGGAAGAAATTAATCGCGTTCAGTAACAAAAACTAAATTTCTAACATCGCTGTCAGCTCGTTGAATCTCCCGAAGGACTAATTGAGTTCTTCTAACACCAGAACCAGTACACAAAACTTTTGGATCAGCTGCAACCCTAACCCGACAGAAACTGTTATAAAAGGAAAAAAATAGAAAATAGATGGGAAAAAAATAAATCATTTGCGTTAAGAAAAAATAACAAAACAAAAAAAACATCGAATTGATAACAGTTGTTTAGCTATGGGTTGTTATCGTCTGCCAGTCTTCAATTTAGCGTTTGACAGTTTTCACCTCATTTCAAGTTAATTCAACTGTAAATAAGACGCACCATCTTTTTTATGTACTGCTGTTTAGTTGAGGGAGAAGCTTGTTGGAGATCTCCATTTTGTAGTACGGTAGCTGCGTCTGTTTGAAAGGAAAAAAATGGATCACCAAGTTTTCGGTTAAAAAGACAAACATCTTCTCTACAAAATCTACTCTATTCAACAGTTTCGTCAACACGGAATATGATCCGGAAGCTGAAACTTTTCATAAATGTGCGGCAAATGGTTTCGGCACAAATGGAATAAAGGTTGCGCATGCGCAAAGTGTTCTAATCTAATAAATCATTTGCTTTAAAACAGTGCGTTCGTTAAGAAAATGAAAAACAGAAACATAGAATTGATAACAGTTGTTAAGCTATGGTTTGTTATTATCGTCTGCCAGTCTTCAGTTTAGCGTTTGACAGTTTTCGCCTCGTTGTCACACAAAGTTACAGAAACATGGTGCGTCATCTATAAAAGTACCCAATACTCTACATGAGGTCTTATTACAGCTTTGTATATCTTTTACAAGAACGTTTGGCTCACGAGAAATAATATTTCTAACCACTCATCCGATCATTCCAGACAAATGTGATTATTTGCTTTAAACGTATCATCGAAACCAACTCCCAAATAGCATTCACAATTTATTTTTTTGATCCTTCTGTTTAATGCATATTCAACTTTAACAAAGGAAAGTCTAAGGATGAATATTAAAGTTTAATTGTCAAATATCTTCCGAATATAAGAACTTAATTAGATCTATGTGTGTTATTTCTTAATTAGATCTATGTGTGTTATTTCTTAATTAGATCTATGTGTGTTATTTCTTACTTAGATCTATGTGTGTTATTTCTTAATTAGATCTATGTGTGTTATTTCTTAATTAGATCTATGTGTGTTATTTCTTAATTAGATCTATGTGTGTTATTTCTTAATTAGATCTATGTGTGTTATTTCTTACTTAGATCTATGTGTTATTTCTTACTTAGATCTATGTGTGTTATTTCTTACTTAGATCTATGTGTGTTATTTCTTACTTAGATCTATGTGTGTTATTTCTTACTTAGATCTATGTGTGTTATTTCTTACTTAGATCTATGTGTGTTATTTCTTACTTAGATCTATGTGTGTTATTTCTTACTTAGATCTATGTGTGTTATTTCTTACTTAGATCTATGTGTGTTATTTCTTACTTAGATCTATGTGTGTTATTTCTTACTTAGATCTATGTGTGTTATTTCTTAATTAGATCTATGTGTGTTATTTCTTACTTAGATCTATGTGTGTTATTTCTTACTTAGATCTATGTGTGTTATTTCTTAATTAGATCTATGTGTGTTATTTCTTAATTAGATCTATGTGTGTTATTTCTTAATTAGATCTATGTGTGTTATTTCTTACTTAGATCTATGTGTGTTATTTCTTTCGATAATGGTCTAACAAATAGTTTCACATAATCAGGAAAAATGTGTTATTTGGATTATTCAGACTTCTGTTCTCATCTTGAATGTTATTTTCACAATGTTTCGGCCGATGTAACCTCCAATCTTTTTCAGGTGCATTTTGTCGAACTCGGGAAGTAATTCATAAATGTATTCTTAGTATCGCCCGCACTGAGGATTGAACCTTCAACTGCCAGAAGACTATCACTTAGAACTAATTATAACTTAGCACTTTTATCCATTGCGATTTACTTAAGACTTCTAACCGGTCATGGCTGGCAGAACGAGAGCAAGCTACCCCCATGAATTAAATAAAGGGTTCCATTCAAAATTCCATACAGATTCCAGAGTTCGACACGATACCCCTGTTGGAGGTTACATCTGCCAAAACGTTGTGACAATAACATCCAAGATGAGAATAATAATAATAATAATAATACAAATGATCACTTCTCATCTCAAAGATTCCGAAACATAAAATCAGAGAATGGTTTTATTTCCGAGTTTATATCATTAGGTCAGCCATTTTTATGAATATCATGAGCCTCTATATTTTTCCTTTTCGCTGCATTTTTTTATGAAGTGAAAATGGTTATATCCGCAGAAAAATAACGAGATCTCTAAAATGTATTTTGGTACTGATATCGATCCTGAACCAGCTTTCGTGACGTTCGACTCGGAATCGTTCGGCTGTCCTACGCAAACGGCCGAGTGTTGACGAGCCGAAGCAGCGAGCAGCCGATAACTTTGTTACAAAGTGAAAATAAGTGCTTTCGAAGACGGATTTTTTGTCAGAAGAAAATAAACTCAAAATGAATTACGAACAGCTTTGCACTGCAGTATCATCGCGAGCAAGTAAAAATAAATAATAAAATTAAAAAAATATGTCGTGATAAAGGTAATTTTGGTACGTTTTTTTTTTTTTATTTTTTTTTTTTAAATACAGTATTCATTTTATAACGGTAACCTCGCTATGTTTTTTTTTCCTGTTTCTTTCAAAAAAATTCATGAAAATATGTTTAATTTTTTTTGTTGTTTCTTTAAAAAAATTCCTTACCCTAACCCTAAACCGTAACCCTAACAAAAAAACAAAAAAAACAAGCAAAACATTATCATAGGACGCAGCACCGTATCAAAAATGTCATCTGGTACAAATCAGCTCGTAGAACAGCCGAACGCTTCTGAGTCGAACGTCACGAAAACTGGTTCAGGATCGATAAGAGCACCTGTATTTTCAATAAAATGAATGTAATTTGTCTTTACTGATAAAAGCATGAATTTCTATTCTTGGAAAACAGAAATTCTTTCCTGTGAAACATTGGAATGAATTGACCTTTGCATGAAAACTCTTGACATTTGAGTTTTAAAATCATTACAAATGGTTTCTGTGGACTTATTTGCTGTTCACTTGCCGTTTATCCACTGGAATGCTTAATGTCGCAAAGCAAACTAAACCAAAATTGTTGTTTTTTTATTTTTGAGAATTAAAATCTAACATTTGATACTCATATAAGCATCGTTTTAGCAAAGGCAAATCTATGGAATGTGATGCTTATGCCAAATTACTACAATGGCATTTCTGTCTAAACAAAGCCATTAACTAATAAAGATGCATCCACTTGGAAATTTGAATAAAAATTAAAAAAATCAGATTAAAAAAATATATTGAAAATATTAAATCTCAAAGACTTGGGAAGTTTTATTCAATCACAAATAAAAAAAAAAAGAAACAAATATACTACACTGATCCATTCGGTGAAAAAGTAAACTATAAGATTAATAATTCAATAAATAATTAATAAATCCCTTATTCGTCACTTGGACATTGTTTAGTTCAATATCGAGAAATCCTGATTCCTTATATATAATTGTATCACAGTCCATAGTTTTCTTTGAATGCCTGGCTGGCTTGGCAAGCCGAGAGCAGACTCAAGGGGTTTCCACGAATAATGGCGATAGAGAGACGCTCGTAAAGCCAAGACAATTCACGATTGTCTCCAGTGTTGCACGTCATTAATAGACCAAGGCTGCCGCGCGTGGCAGAGCCAATCACTCCACTCGTCTCCACAGCGATCGGTTGAAATACAAATCTGTCAAGAAGACCGGCATATTTTGACCGTGCGACTCTCTGCTGATGCATGTCCAGGGTTTATTGCCGATTCTATTACTGACAAGGACGCAAAAGTGTCGACAAGTCGCATCCCATATCAGTGACTTACCGTTGGTAAAGGGAAACACCGTCAGGCCATCAGCCATCCCCTCTGTCAAGGCCAACCGGTTCGAGGATCGACGAGAAGCCAGTGATGTCTAGTTCTAGTCAAAAGACATTTTTGAGAGCGCTGTGCCTCGGAAATCTGCTGGCGCTCCTTCTACATGAAAGGGTATGGAATTCATATATGTCAACCGGCTGGCCACAACGGCACTTGTGATTGCTGCAAACTTTAGAACCTGTGTGCAGAGCTACAGCGAATCTCAGGCAATCGTCATCAACCAGGTTACCAACAGCCGATGATTGGAAGGCTGTTAGCCATGCACCGCTGTGTGGCGAACTTGCAGATTGAAGGCAAGCCAGACAGTGTTGGTCACAAGATGATTTTAGGGATTCGACACTGGTCTTCATCCTGATCGTATCCCAGCTCTTCTGTCTTCCTGTCTGCGCCGGAACGATTAGACCAGCTCTCCTCGAGTCATGGATCATAAATATTAAATTAAGTCCGATACTTAATAATTGTAATATTCATCTTCATGGCGAAAATTTATTTCATTCATTAAAACAACAAAGCAGATAGTGTTTGTCTGGTTAAATTTTTTTTTTTTTTTAGGAAAATGCTGTCTTTAAAAAAAAAAAAAAATTTTAATCTCTAAAATTAATAAAATAATTTAATCACATAATTGTTTTTGAATTTTCCATATACTGAAAAATATTATTTTTTTTTTATCTCCTTCCAAAAACTAAAAGAAAATAATTTTACCTTTCCAAAATTCAATCATACTCATTCCTCTCTTAAAGAAACAAAAACAAGCAGCAGCAACAGTAACAGCTTAACTAATTGAAACTTATTGTGAAGAGTAAGGTTAAGTAACACTTAAGGACTGACTGACTGACTGATTGATGGACATAACCATAGAGATGCAATGTCCACATCTAAAAACATCTGATGCCATACGAAAGAGCAAAAGTAGCTAGAAAAAATACAAGTCAAGCTCATTAGTAACATCATCATCATCATCATCATAATCATATTTATTTCTTACAGATCTTTGATTAGTCCTCTATAAGAGGGTGGGGGTTGTCTTCAGTCTTTCCAGGCTCGGCAGTCATGAGGATCAAAGTTTGCAATCCCCAGGGCCGCACAATTGCGTTTATGCAGCTCATCCCAAGAGAGCTTTGGTCTTCCAGCCTACCGACTTGATGCGATGAACATGACGTGGGAGATCCAGCTGGAGCTTCGCTCGACATGGCTAAGCCATCTCATCCTGCCCAGCCTAAAGACATTAGATATTTCTTTTATACCAAGCTTAGAGAGAAGAGTCTCGAGGTGAGTGTCATCTTCCGTCTTGACATGGCAGATCCATCTAATCATGGCTTTTTCGTTTTGCTGTAGTCTCTTGATAGTGCTCGCCGAATGCCATGAGTTGTTGGTTATTTATTTTCTTATAGAGTATTAATGATATTCTTATATGGTAGTAATGATATTCTTATATAGAAAGAGATGTACTATGTTAGCAGTCAGTGAACAGTTATGTTTTGACTTGCAAATCATGAAATAAGACCGTGGAACATGAAAGCATCTATGATACTTTATCAATCAACAGGTGTTGTAGTCTACAGAGAATGTTATTTCTTACAAACGTTGTCTTTGTTTCGGCAGTCTCGTTAAATGTAGGAGTTTTAAAATAAGTATCAATATTTCTCATTTAAACTTAAATTGATTTTTTACCATTACCAGAACTTTTTATAAAATTTGCTTTTTTTTTACCATTACCAGAACTTTTTATAAAATTTGCTTTTTTTTTACCATTACCAGAACTTTTTATAAAATTTGCTTTTTTTTTCTACCATTACCAGAACTTTTGATAAAATTTGCTTTTTTTTTCTACCATTACCAGAACTTTTGATAAAATTTGCTTTTTTTTTCTACCATTACCAGAACTTTTGATAAAATTTGCTTTTTTTTTCTACCATTACCAGAACTTTTGATAAAATTTGCTTTTTCTTTTCTACCATTACCAGAACTTTTGATAAAATTTGCTTTTTTTTTCTACCATTACCAGAACTTTTGATAAAATTTGCTTTTTTTTTCTACCATTACCAGAACTTTTGATAAAATTTGCTTTTTTTTTCTACCATTACCAGAACTTTTGATAAAATTTGCTTTTTTTTTCTACCATTACCAGAACTTTTGATAAAATTTGCTTTTTTTTTACCATTACCAGAACTTTTTATAAAATTTGCTTTTTTTTTACCATTACCAGAACTTTTTATAAAATTTGCTTTTTTTTTCTACCATTACCAGAACTTTTTATAAAATTTGCTTTTTTTTTTCTACCATTACCAGAACTTTTTATAAAATTTGCTTTTTTTTTACCATTACCAGAACTTTTTATAAAATTTGCTTTTTTTTTACCATTACCAGAACTTTTTATAAAATTTGCTTTTTTTTTACCATTACCAGAACTTTTGATAAAATTTGCTTTTTTTTTCTACCATTACCAGAACTTTTGATAAAATTTGCTTTTTTTTTACCATTACCAGAACTTTTTATAAAATTTGCTTTTTTTTTTACCATTACCAGAACTTTTGATAAAATTTGCTTTTTTTTTTCTACCATTACCAGAACTTTTGATAAAATTTGCTTTTTTTTTCTACCATTACCAGAACTTTTGATAAAATTTGCTTTTTCTTTTACCATTACCAGAACTTTTGATAAAATTTGCTTTTTTTTTTCATTCATTCATTCTTTTGCACAAGCATTCATAAAATGAAATCAAATTGATCATGTGAGGTGCAATCAACTAATCAATTTTATTTTGAAGCCCTTTTTTTTTTAAATCGCTCCAGACAAGGCATGAAGCCACTTGATGTAAGGAGCTAAAAAAAAATTACTATTTTCAGGTAAAAAAAAACTAGCCAACGATAAGTGTTAGATGGATAGATTCCGACCCAGAAAACAGCAATTCTCCCCCTTTTGTCAGAAACATTGGACATGGAATGTGAGGACTAATGTGAAGTGAGAGTTACGAGGCTGTCAAAAGTAAACCCACGGTCTACTTTTTACTCTGGTAGGGCCGGTGTGCTTGTCGATTTTTGTCTAGTCTGGTGGGGCCGGTGTGCCTGTCGATTTTTGTCTAGTCTGGTGGGGCCGGTGTGCCTGTCGATTTTTGTCTAGTCTGGTGGGGCCGGTGTGCCTGTCGATTTTTATCTAGTCTGGTGGGGCCGGTGTGCCTGTCGATTTTTATCTAGTCTGGTGGGGCCGGTGTGCCTGTCGATTTTTGTCTAGTCTGGTGGGGCCGGTGTGCCTGTCGATTTTTGTCTAGTCTGGTGGGGCCGGTGTGCCTGTCGATTTTTATCTAGTCTGGTGGGGCCGGTGTGCCTGTCGATTTTTATCTAGTCTGGTGGGGCCGGTGTGCCTGTCGATTTTTATCTAGTCTGGTGGGGCCGGTGTGCCTGTCGATTTTTGTCTAGTCTGGTGGGGCCGGTGTGCCTGTCGATTTTTGTCTAGTCTGGTGGGGCCGGTGTGCCTGTCGATTTTTGTCTAGTCTGGTGGGGCCGGTGTGCCTGTCGATTTTTGTCTAGTCTGGTGGGGCCGGTGTGCCTGTCGATTTTTGTCTAGTCTGGTGGGGCCGGTGTGCCTGTCGATTTTTGTCTAGTCTGGTGGGGCCGGTGTGCCTGTCGATTTTTGTCGATACTGGCACCACAATTTTTCATGCCAAATTTCCCTATTTTATATGTGAAAATGATATTTATTGCATTGTTACTTAAGTTATTTATCTACCTCCCACAGCGGTAAGATGTGACACAAGGTCGGGAAAGTGGGATTAGATAAGCCAGCGCTCGAGAAGTGAGCAATCTGGCCATTTAAAAATTGCCTGGGCAGCCCCGTCGGCAATCACCGGTAGGGGCGCCTCAGGCAGTAAGCAATAAACTTACTCCTCCCTAAAGAGGGGAGGCAAAGCCTGGGAGGGTGGACCTCCTAGAACTGCACAGGACTGACAACCAATAATAGACCGGCGTAAATCAAGCCCTGAAGGCCGATACAATACCAGTCTATGGGGTGCAGTATCCATCGGAACAGATACTACACTTTGATCGCGACCAAAAGGATTTTTACATATTCATAAAGTTGTGTTATTGATAACACTGATGTTTCAGTATATTAATAGGTCGATATTATTTATCTGTTGTGAAATTTTGCTGCATCGTATTTACTGTTTTCTTTTTCTCTCAAAGTACGAAATTCTTTCTCGGCCGATCGATTGGCTACTCGTTTAACTGCTTCTTTCAATTTAGCGAGCCGTCTCACCTTTCTCATTGTGCACATGCCTCATTGCACATTCTCTTTATTCGTGTGCGCATTTAATAGTGATAAGGCATAACATGATTTTAGTAGGGCAGGTTTATAATTAATATTCAATGACATCAACTTCTTAACAGCTTTTCCTGGAAATGTCCAATTCTTTTGTGTTGTCAAAACATTGCACGAGAGAAAATGGCAACATTATTTCACTTCGTGTTTTTTTTTTTTTTTTTTTTTTAAATGACTGTGTCGTTTTAGTGATATTTTATAAGCAAAAAAAAATGGAATTATCGTAAGTGAAGAATTGATACATGTTAATCGAAACAAACAATCTGTAATTTCATCATCATCATCATCATCACCATCATCAGGGTCTTTTTTTTATTTCACTCCTGGTAGAGGAACCCCCTCCCTGGTTTCTTTCCACCTTGTTTTTCCCTTGGCTAGGTGTAGACAAGTAGAGCCTAGTTGACTATCGAGGTCGTCCCATCACCAGGTTTTTGGCCTTCCTCTAGGTCTTTTCCATTGCTTCGGGGTCCATTCTGTCGCTCTATATCTCCACCTGTTGTCTGTACATCTCCGAAGGTGACCTGCCCATCTATGTTTTTGTATCAACATAAATTTGAGAATTTGTGTCTGCATTTTTTTAGATGATCATCATTCATGATCATATTTGGTTTAACGTCAGTTTTACATGCTGGCATGTGTTGGACGGCTTTGAGAAATTGACTTCCACACTAACCTATCTCTGACCAGGTCTTTATTCATCCCTCTTTCTCTCAAGTCCATCATATTCTACATTGACTAAACTAAGAACTCGTCCATTCTTTCAAAGTCGCCATACCATCGAAGTCTCCTGTTCTGCATACATCTCCCGATACTATCCAGATTTGATCTTCCTCTGAGGTCATCAGATCTAAGCCTATCTTTAAGACTCACATTACACATCCATCGTATCATTCTCGGATCAGTTCTCTCCATGCAACGCATATCTTCAACCCTCACTGGCCAGGTTTCACTTCCATACATTATCACACTGTGTACACATGCCTGATAGACTGTTCCCTTGGTCAACAGTGGTAACGCTCTGCGGGTTAGTAAATATCCCAATATTTTAGGAATCTTCGTTTTTACCTTTTTCGATGAACAATAAAACTTGTGTTTAAAATACACTATGCCTTAGAGTCTTGTTTGTCTGTAAGGGTTTATACTAGCTGTCCGACGGTTGCACGTTTTCTAAAAAACAAACGCATCCCAAAGATAGCATACAATACATATCCTCAACCCTCACTGGCCAGTTCTCACTTCCATACATCATCACACTGCATACACATGCCTGATTGGTCGACTTGTTAACGCTCTGCTGTTTAGTAATGGCAGAAGTTTCCTGAACTAACTCCATTCACTCGTAACTTTTGTAATTATACTAGCACCTGCACCACCCTGTGCTCCAGTGGTATCACCAAGGTAACAAAACTTCTGAACAACCTCAATAGATTTGCCATCCAGATATACTTTCTCCACTCATCCATCTCCATTGTCTTACACTTGTTGATATGATCTATTAATATATTTAGGCACCCAGCATTGCCCGGTAATTAATGGGAACGTTTGTATGCTCCTACTCCCAGCCCTTAACCCTATATTACCATTTTTATGATTTTCTATAATTTTCAACTTATAAATAAAATAGAGTACCCGATCTGTCAAAAATGACTGAGAGATGTTACATTTTTCAAAAGTATCAAACATTGAAAAAAATAAGCAGTTACGAAAGAATGAACCCACTGCGTTAACATTTCAAATACTCACCTTTTTTCACCTCTTCTGCCTCTTCCTCCTTCTGTGACTCACCTTTTCCTTTTTTTTCTTTATTTACGTTTTTTTCTTTATTTACGTTTTTTTTCTTTATTTACGTTTTTTCTTTATTTACGTTTTTTTCTTTATTTACGTTTTTTCTTTATTTACGTTTTTTTCTTTATTTACGTTATTTATTTATTTACTACATCCTCTTAGTTTCCTTTCTCTTACACTGCTTCTGTGACTACTACTAGTTCCTCGAATTCCCTCCTCCCACCATTTCTCGTCTCCTTCACTCTTCTTCCCGCCATCTAAAACATTCAATATTCAAACAAGCAAGTAAGCAAGATTACCAGAGTTTTAGTATAATATGAATTTAATTTTAACTCAATAAATTGAATTCCACAATCAAATATTTATTAAATAAAAATATGTAATCGATATAAATTTAATTTTAAATATCATATATTAATATATTTATATGTTGTGGGATTCAATTAAAAACAAAGCCCTAAGTCAAGATCAACAATGTTTCTTGAGTAAAATTTTACATGGTGGCATTAATTCTGTATTAAGGTATTTTTACAATAATATTGTGGAGTTTGTATTTGCATGGTACATCCATAGAAATTAAGATATGAATAACAATTGTAATATGGGTTCAGGACTGGGAGCAGAAATACATAGGGGTTCTTATTCATTCCAGGGCAATGTAGCTGATGCCTGCTATTATGTTTTTTTTGTGTTTTTTTAATACTTTTGTTCACCCCCCCAAAAAGGCATATTGCCACTGAAAGCGTAAGGGGCCAGAGTTGTAGGGGCAACCTGGGCAGGGAGTTAGGTACATTTAGATTTCTGCATGTTGGTACTGTCAGGGAAACACTGAGCAGGAAGGGAATTCCAAAGGCAAGCGGTCCGAGGAAAGAAGCTATCAGAGTAGAAAATCTAGGAACTTCTATAGTGAAGGGGTGCGATTTTGCTGCAAGTCGGGTGAGTCGTAAGTATTTACGTTGAGGTAGTACAAGTGTAGTAAATTCCTCGGAGCTCATTCCGTGGAAGTACTTGTAAAACAAGCACAAGGATGCAACACTGTGGTGATACGACAGGAGCTGGAGCTTGGCAGACAGTGCTGAACCTATTAGGTTATAAATTATTTTTTACATCCTGTTCAAGAGCGAGAGGCTACTGGTTGATGCACCAGCTCAGATGTGGTAACAATACTTCATGCGTGGGCGTATGGTGGCTTTATAGAGATATAAAATACTGGCAGATTTGAGGAAGTTTCTAGTCCGGTAGGGGGAGCCTACCTTCTTTGCAGCAGACTTAGCAATGTCTTCTGTGTACTTATTCCAACTCGTGTTGCCTGAGAATGTCGGGTCGAGGAGTTTGAATATTGGACTCTCGGGAAGGGTGCTATCAACTATGACAATTGGTGGTTGGAAAGGTTTTGTATAGTTGTTAAGGGAAGGAGCTTCGTCTTGGTAGCATGAAGTGTGTCCGTCAATTTTTGGGCCTCATTCTATACAAATGTGTGAACTTCAGCAACTCTTGCATCTTGCTTGCTGTAAATTCAATTGACTGAACATTCTACAATAAAAGTTGATACGAACTATTAAACTTTTTTACTCTTTATTTTCTTTTATTTATTTTTCGTCTTCTTTGCTGATATACTATTTTGCTGATATTTGAAGATATACAAATATATGCTGAGCAAAATATAGTTAAAAATAAAATCTTTAAGAGGTAAATAAAATGGTTGTTTTGTTAAGAGAACAAATGTTCCGGATGAAGGATTTTCTATGTATTTGTGTGACCAGCCACCGTGACAAATTTGCTGCAACTTGATGTGTTATGACTTGTCTAGCTGTTTACGCCTTTCTCAACAGTTTGCACACAATACAAACAAGGCTGAACACATAATTGCAATAATTGTGCAACTTCAAATCAAGATAATGGTTGCAAAAAATAATGTGGGGCATACAGCTGCCCAAAAAGGGGAGTTCTGGACTTAAAACAAAAATATGTGTCTAGTCCCATCGGCACTCTCTTACAAATAAGGGCACATCAGGCGACAAGTAATAAACCCATGTTTAATTTTGTTTTTGTTAAAAAAAGTAAAACTTACTCCTAAATGAACTAGCTGACACAATAGCAAAAACTGCCCACAATAACCCTATAGATAAAAACTTTAAAATTCCACACACAGACCTCAAGAGATCCATCAATATCTACACAAATGGCAAAGCATCTGGGACAACTTCCCCAACAATAAACTCCACGCTATCAAAAAACAGGAGAAAACCCTTACATCAAAATGACAAGAAAAGAGGAAGCTGTACTTACAAGACTCCGAATAGGACACTCCAACATCACCCACTCCCATCTCCTCAAAGAGGAAGAACCCCCTTACTGCATACCTTGTCAGGAACCATATACTATCAAACACATACTATCAAACTGCGTGGACCTAAAACGGAGCCGACAAAAGTATTACAAAGAAAACAACATTTTTCTCCCAACAAACCTAAATAAAATCTTTGAATACCCAAAAGAAGTCAATATCTACAACAAAATTTAACCACTTTCTCCCTACTCATGCCCCTCATCCAAAAAATGTTCTCAAACAAACATACACAAACTCTAAAATGAAAACAAACTAAACATTTTTCTCCCAACAAACCTAAATACAATCTTTGAATACCTAAAAGAAGTAAATATCTACAACAAAATTTAACCACTTTCTCCCTACTCATGCCCCTCATCCAAAAAATGTTCTCAAACAAACATACACAAACTCTAAAATGAAAACAAACTAAACAACATTTTTACTCCCAACAAACCTAAATAAAATCTTTGAATACCTAAAAGAAGTCAATATCTACAACAAAATTTAACCACTTTCTCCCTACTCATGCCCCTCATCCAAAAAATGTTCTCAAACAAACATACACAAACTCTAAAATGAAAACAAACTAAACAACATTTTTCTCCCAACAAACCTAAATACAATCTTTGAATACCTAAAAGAAGTCAATATCTACAACAAAATTTAACCACTTTCTCCCTACTCATGCCCCTCATCCAAAAAATGTTCTCAAACAAACATACACAAACTCTAAAATGAAAATAAACTAAACAACATTTTTCTCCCAACAAACCTAAATAAAATCTTTGAATACCTAAAAGAAGTCAATATCTACAACAAAATTTAACCACTTTCTCCCTACTCATGCCCCTCATCCAAAAAATGTTCTCAAACAAACATACACAAACTCTAAAATGAAAACAAACTAAACAACATTTTTCTCCCAACAAACCTAAATACAATCTTTGAATACCTAAAAGAAGTCAATATCTACAACAAAATTTAACCACTTTCTCCCTACTCATGCCCCTCATCGAAAAAATGTTCTCAAACAAACATACACAAACTCTAAAATGAAAACAAACTAAACAACATTTTTCTCCCAACAAACCTAAATAAAATCTTTGAATACCTAAAAGAAGTCAATATCTACAACAAAATTTAACCACTTTCTCCCTACTCATGCCCCTCATCCAAAAAATGTTCTCAAACAAACATACACAAACTCTAAAATGAAAACAAACTAAACAACATTTTTCTCCCAACAAACCTAAATACAATCTTTGAATACCTAAAAGAAGTCAATATCTACAACAAAATTTAACCACTTTCTCCCTACTCATGCCCCTCATCGAAAAAATGTTCTCAAACAAACATACACAAACTCTAAAATGAAAACAAACTAAACAACATTTTTCTCCCAACAAACCTAAATAAAATCTTTGAATACCTAAAAGAAGTCAATATCTACAACAAAATTTAACCACTTTCTCCCTACTCATGCCCCTCATCCAAAAAATGTTCTCAAACAAACATACACAAACTCTAAAATGAAAACAAACTAAACAACATTTTTCTCCCAACAAACCTAAATACAATCTTTGAATACCTAAAAGAAGTCAATATCTACAACAAAATTTAACCACTTTCTCCCTACTCATGCCCCTCATCCAAAAAATGTTCTCAAACAAACATACACAAACTCTAAAATGAAAACAAACTAAACAATCTTATACTATAAAACAACTCTCAACATATCCTTGTGGACAATTCTCCCCCAATAACAACCAAAAAAAAAAAAAAAAAATGAACAAACATTTTCCGGCATTAAATAACCAAGTAGTTGATATGCCGTAAAACCCAATCAATCAATCAATCAATCAATCCTACTCCTAAATGAGTTATTTCTTTTTAGAGGGGAGGTGGTAAATTTAATGGACCGAAAGTCAGGTACCAGTGTTTTTCAAAACTACTCTAAAAATATCTATGAAATGTTTATACACATAATGTTATAAAGTAATATATTATATACTCGGTATTTACTTTAACAGTGCTCGATATGCGAGTCGAGCTTAGTAGTAGTATGAAAATATGTTTATGGCAAGTAAACTGCATAGAAACATGCATGTTTCATTCCCGGAGGAAATCATCAGATTAATTGTGTATGGGTTGCGGTTGCTTTTCTATCCAAGTATTGTTTACTCTAACTAACTAACCAATCAGATTCATTGATTTTATTACCCCCTCTCTAGTAATTATTTTCATCAGCCAATGGGTGTCAAGCTCTTTGTTTGATAGGGGTTTTGGCACTCCCCAAATTTAAGTGAGTCAAATTATTAAAGATGATCTTTGACATGTGGGAACTAAAATAATTTAACTGTTCATGAAATGTTGTGTAGATGTATCTTTGACCCTTTAAATAGGTTTTATAAGGGAAGTTAAAGTCAACTGAAATCCTATTTGATCCCCAAAAAGTGTTCAAGGCAGTCGGGTTAGTTTTTGGAAACTGAGTAGAAAATGACTAACTTGGGTTTACTTTCGGCAGCCTCATAACTCTTGCTTTCCTTATGTTGTCCGTTTGTCCTCAGAAGCGATGTTTCTGATAAAGGGGGGAGAATTGCTGTTTTCTGGGTCAGAATCTATCAATCTAACACTTATTTTTAGCTAGTTTTTGACCTTGAAGTAGGTTTTTTTTTTTTTTTTTTTTTTAGCTTCTTACATCAAGTGGCTTCATGCCTTGTTTGAAGCGACTTCCGTAAATAAAAAAATTTAAAAATGAAGAAAACTTTAATCCCATTCTCTTTGCAATCCCATTGGATTGCGGTGGGTAACATGGTGTCTCATAAGAGATGCATCCAAATTCTTGTGCATTGTCTGTGACTATCGTTTTGGATACTCCGTTCCCTGAGAATACTGTTCTCAGTGTTTGTTTACAGGCGTGGCTTTTCTGTCCTTGATTTTGATTACTTCAAGCCATCTGGAAAATGTGTCTACTAATATTAAGAATAACCTTATATTTTTGATATGTGGATCATCCATCTAGACTGATCTATGATTCTTTTTCTTGGATGAATTTTGCTTTGAAATTTTAATTTCAACATATTTGAGCATCTTTTCGTAAATTCCTCTATTTCTTTTGAATATCCTGGTCACCAAGCTTGTAATTTTAGCCTTTTTGTTAGTTTGCTGTTATGCCGTAATGTACACCATCATGCATGCTCTTTAATATGTCCTTTCTTAGCGTTTGTAGAGGTTAGGGTTAGGGGCTATTGTATCTCCACTGCATAGTATGCCCATTGTTTCTGGTTGGTTTGTGTCTCATTCTTTGAAGGCTCTCTCTGCCATTGAGCAATGGTTCCATATATGTATTTTGATTCTCTCTACTATTCTGTTGCTTAATATGGAATCTTGCCTTGTTTCTATTCCGAGTTGATTTAATGGTAAAATATCAGTTTCCACCCAATGTATTATTTTGTTTTTTGTCTTTTTACTTGCGTTCGTGATTAATATATAATTTCTTCTTTTTTTTTCTTTTTTTTTTAATATCAAAGAATTTTGTCAATGTTTATTTTTGGAGTTGCTGCCTTTTTCAACATTTCAAAGATTATTTTATTCTTTTTGTTCAGTTAAAACTGTTCGTTTTAAATACCTTTACAAATGGTTCGATCAATTCAATATATCTTCGAAAGGAGTAATGACCGTCCCTGTTTGAGCACCGCTCTTCTCTACATCTGTCTTTCTCCTTTGTATTCATGTTACCTATATGTTGTTTAAACTGTTTTTTATACATCCCTTATTTATTGATCTGTGGTGTTGTTCTAAATACATTTTCTTTGTCTAAATAAACCTAAGCGTTGCTGTCCAGAAATCATATCGTTCACAATTCTGTTCACTATCCAAATTCCTTTTTCTGTATTTTATTGAGCTGTAAAATAACTTCCTTACAAGGTCAATCTGTTAAAATCCGAGTGCCAGAACAGACTTTCAAAAGTCCTTTGCTCATTTTTAATGATTATTATTTTTTGTAGTTATTTGGTTTTCCTTTTGTTTTTTCCTCTTTTTTTTCTTTTTTTTTTGTTGATTTTTTATTTATGAATAAACTGTATTGAATTGTAACTGGGATCTCCTTATTTTATTTTCAGTTTTTTTTTTTTTTTTTTTTTTTTTTTTTTTTAAATTTATGTTTCGATAATAATTTACTTTTAATCATAAACCATATTTTGTTAATGCCCGCAAAATTCCAACAAGTTTGCATTTTTATTTTTTAAAAAGTCACATGATTTTATTTCCTGACTGATTCTGTCTGTATTTTTTATGGTTGTTTAATATCTCAAGAATGTTTATTATCCCTAACTAATTCATGTATGGCCGATTTGACCATGAAAACCTTTGTACACACAAATCTGTCCTTTGCACGTGGAATATTAACAGTCAGACATTGGACAGGAACAAGGCTAGCACGGTCCTTGAGCAGTTTTGCTGTTTGATGAGTCTGGCTTTTCATCCAAATAATCCTGCATGGTTGGCTGCTGGTAACTTTAACGGTATTTCATATCAATTTTATATCCTTTTTTTTTTTTTTAATTATGCAATAATGTCATTTTTTAAATTCAAATTTTATAAGCTTGCACATTTAAAAAAAACTTATACAGAACAAAAAAAAGTTTACTTCTAAGGGAGACAACTGCTCTTCTACAATTAAAATTATTAGTTATTCCCCTAGCGGATTTTGATTGTTTTCGGTAAGTAGTTAAACATGTTGCAAATATATGTTGTCTGGCCAAAGTAAATAATTGTTTAAATAAACTGCAGCAAAGTACATTATTATATTGGCAATAACATTGTACAACATTAACAAATGAAAATTTGTTAATATTGACAATAACATTGTACAACATTAACAAATGAAAATTTGTTAATATTGACAATAACATTGTACAACATTAACAAATGAAAATTTGTTAATATTGACAATAACATTGTACAACATTAACAAATGAAAATTTGTTAATATTGACAATAACATTGTACAACATTAACAAATGAAAATTTGTTAATATTGACAATAACATTGTACAACATTAACAAATGAACATTTGTTAATATTGACAATAACATTGTACAACATTAACAAATGAACATTTGTTAATATTGACAATAACATTGTACAACATTAACAAATGAACATTTGTTAATATTGACAATAACATTGTACAACATTAACAAATGAACATTTGTTAATATTGACAATAACATTGTACAACATTAACAAATGAACATTTGTTAATATTGACAATAACATTGTACAACATTAACAAATGAACATTTGTTAATATTGACAATAACATTGTACAACATTAACAAATGAACATTTGTTAATATTGACAATAACATTGTACAACATTAACAAATGAACATTTGTTAATATTGACAATAACATTGTACAACATTAACAAATGAACATTTGTTAATATTGACAATAACATTGTACAACATTAACAAATGAAAATTTGTTAATATTGATAATAACATTGTACAACATTAACAAATGAAAATTTGTTAATATTGACAATAACATTGTACAACATTAACAAATGAAAATTTGTTAATATTGATAATAACATTGTACAACATTAACAAATGAAAATTTGTTAATATTGACAATAACATTGTACAACATTAGCAAATGAAAATTTGTTAGTCAGAAACAAAGTTTTTTTGTTGGCTTAAAGGCTATTTGGATCTGACTTTGAAAATCCAACAAGATAATTTCATATAAATAATTTGTTTAATTATAAAATGCACTCTCTAGTATTTTGTGTCAATTTTGATTATTAAAATACAACTTAATAAAATTTAATAATGGAAAAATTCCTAAAATTAATTTTCCATTATATTAAAACAGATTCAGAATTTGTATATTTATTTTGTAAGCATTTGTTTATTTGTATGTGTCCTTTGTGTAAGATATTGGTATAAAAGACATTTTGAATTATATGTATCCATTACTTAGACATCTGTGATGTCCCATACAATCTGAAATCACAGTGAATGGAACAGATGTTTGTCTTCCCATACCACACAAAATGAGATCCTTTCGTTGAAATCTATTTTTAAAAGCCTTTAAAACATCACAGCTAAAGAGAAATAACTCTTACCAATTCTTCTGACATTTACATCCGGGTCATAATAATTATTTCAGTATCTGTTCATATGACTAACATGTCTGTAACTAAGCGCATCAGTATAACTATTAAACGCATCCATGTTTTAATTAATCAACAATCACGCACACAGAAAATTAATTTAAGCGCAAATAACAAAATATTAAATAACAAAATCTTTTCAGTCATAATGTCAAGTTTCATAACAGTTTGTCCAAAAGTAAAGCATTACAATTTAAATGAAAGAAAAAAACGTTTTTTTAGCAATTTTCTGTTTTGTAATTTCCTGGATTAAGAATATTTTCAACAAGCTGTTTAGAATTAACTTGATATGCATTTAAACTTGTGTTTGCTTTTATGTAAATACCTGTCCTTCAGACAGTGTTTGGTTATTAAATAAAAATAAATTTAATAGTTTAAATTTTTGTTTGCTAAATTGTTTAATTATGCTTTTTAAATTTATAAATTTAATTGAACTGATTTTTGTTGTTACTTTCTTTATTAATTTAATATTTTCACTCGTATTTCATAGGGTCCTGGGTATGACCTTAAAAGACATCCAGTGGTGAGGCCTCCATTTGGTGGCTGTGGGGAATGTGGAGTTGCCCCTTAGTTGCCATTGCTCCCAGGTCCACTCTGGCCCGGAGTGGTAGTACCTGTAAGGGCCCCATCTATGGATCGAATAGAACCTACTGGCGCTACCAAATCAGGCTGTCTGAAGTTATTGACTTCCTGACTCAAAATGCACCAAACATTTGATGTTTTTATTGTTTTTTTTTTCCTTTGCAAAACTCAATCATGTTCTCCAAAACAAAAAACAACAATTTCTCTCCCTGCCCTCTTCTTCTCTTTCCCCTCTTTCTCTCTCCCTCCCTTTCACTCAACCAAACACCATGAATAAATACTTAAACATATAAAGAACTTGAAGCATAAAAACCTTCACCAAAACGACCAAATTTGACATTAAATAACCCGAAAAGGGTTGATATGCTGTAAAACAAATCAGTCAAACCAAAAACCATGATTAAACATTTAAAGATATAAAGAATTTGAAGCATAAAAACCTTCACTAAAATGACAATAATTAAAAATACCAAAGCTCTTAACTAATGACTATAAATGACCCACTGACTTAAGACTCAAATATCAAATGACCCCGAAAAGGGTTGATGTGCCATTAAGCAATATCTTACCTTACCGTATTCCATAGAGTTACTGTTTTAACCTCTTGGAAATTACAAGCTGAACCTTTAGTCAATCCTATCTGCAGTCAATCCTGATTTGATTTCCTGTTTCATGGCTTAGTTCTTTGAAGTAAGAATACAGGTTTTCTCTTCATCTGAAACAAATTATTCAAATCCCCTGCAAACGAACTCAACCAAAAGAAAACGACTAATAAAAGAGAAGAAACAAAATGGATATTATTTTTTTTTAACTTTTTTTATTATCACTTCAGTATCGGTTAGGTTGTTTACTTGGCTCTTGAATTTAATTTTGTCCCCGAAACAGAGATTGAACTTGTAACCTTCAGGTAAAATTCACTTAGAGAATAGGTACCTGCCTGGTACCTGGCCACAGTATTCAGACTGGTCGGGTTGAGCCGACTAACTACAAAAGAGGAAGTTTCTTCAGTGATCTAACAAGAATCTTTCATTCAATCTAATCTCTTTTTTTTTTTCTTTTTTTTTTTCTTTTTTAGATCATTAATTAATATTCCATTCATCATTTTTTTTTTTTTTATTTATTTTTTTTTTTTTTAAATCATTAATATTTCATCCACCATTTTTTTTTATTTTAATTTTTTTTAAATTTAAAAAAAATTTTTTTTAGATCATTAATTAATATTCCATCCACCATTTTTTTTTTTTTTAATTTTTTTTTTTTTATTAATTTATTTATTTATTTTTTATTTATTTTTTTTTATTTATTTTTTTTCTTTTCATCTTTTAGATAATTAATATTCCATCCACCATTTTTTTTTTTTTATCTCACACCTACATAGTAATTAAATTAGGATGTTCACCAAAATCCGTCTTACAATATCTTTGTATTTCTCTTTGTATTTACATAGAAAGTGGAATGTGTGTCATTGGAGGTTCAAAAATATTTTTTTCTTTCCTTTTTCTAGTTAACATTTATGATTAGGACACATGCAGTAGTAGTAGTAGTAGTAAGAATACCAATTTGGAACAAATTACTCAAATCCCCTGAAAACGAACTTAATCAAAGGGGAAAACCCAATACACGAAAATAAACAAAACTGACTTTTGAGCTTTTTAATTATTATAACTTGGGTTGCAATGTGCCATTTATAATCAAGCAACGCGCCAACTCAGGTAGATGCGCCTGGCTTTGGCTACTCTGGCCTTAATATTTGGAACAATTTAGAGTGAACTTCATATAAACCTCTGTTCTGAAAGAAATTAGGTGAAAAATAAACATTGTTTTAATAGAAAACTGAAAAGGTAAAAATTATGCCTAAAAAAAAAAAAAAATTATAAAAATTAAATTTAAAATTCCTTTTTTTTTTTTTTTTTTTTTTTTTACTTTAAGGATAACCGTCTGAAATATGTATCGAATTAAAAAGAAAATTTATTAAAATATAAATTACATTTTTTTTTTTATTGTTTCAGGAGAAATTTTTTTGTGGGACCTCAGCCTAGATGATGACCCTTTGATTGGTGGTTGTGGAATGGGACACAAAGATTCGCACCGTGAACCTGTTGCTAAATTACAGTGGATTCTTGACCCACAAAGTCGGGCTAAAAGCTACAAGGTATTTGGGCTTCAAATATTTTAAATTTGACTTCATTAAAATCTTTTCATTAATGATGCATTCATTGTCGGTAATGATTGAAAGCTGATTTAAATCAAAGTGTAACATCTGTTTGCTTTTCACACAAAAGAAACAAGATTAAATATTTGTAAAATCTACCAATCCTGCGTAATTGGTGTTTAATGATTATGGATTAAATTTAATGTAAATCTGAAATATTTAAATTTTCAAATGGGAGGTTGTATCCATATTATAACCTAATACTCTTAAACATACTTCAAAGAAACTGAATTTTGGGGAATATTTATTAATTGATGTCTAATCACTATTGTTAAAATTTCACAAAAAATCGGAGGCATCTGAATTTTCACAAAAGGCTTCCACCCCCCCCCCCTCTGCCCCCTTTACATAAAACTCAATTAAACTAAATATAACCTACATTACCCACTCTTACGCCTAGCAGCTGTTACAAAATTTATGATGATCAGTTAATTAGTTTAGGAGTGAATCCTGTACCTAAAAATATATAAACATATACACATAGCTTTGTTTATATGAATAGATATCCAAGTACAATATCAAAGGAAATGTAACATCAAAAAAAAATTTTTTTATTTCCTTTGTAATAATCAGAAAGATGAAATTAAATAACTGTCCTTCTGTGTTAGTGAACTTCACCTTAAAAAAATATCAATAGAAATTAAATAATATTTCTTTTTTTTGTGTTTTTATTTTTATAAAAAATATCCAAAGAAATTAAATCAATTTTTTTTTTGTTTATTTTTTATATAAAATATCCGAAGAAATTAAATCAATTTTATTTTTGTTTTTATTTTTTATAAAAAATATCCAAGGAAATTAAATATTTTTTTTTTTTTTTTTTATAAAAAATATCCAAAGAAATTAAATCAATTTTATTTTTGTTTTTACTTTTATAAAAAATTATCCAAGGAAATTAAATCATATTTTTTTATTTTTATTTTTTTTTTTTATAAAAAATATACAAAGAAATTAAATCAATTCTTTTTGTTTATGTTTTTATAAAAAAATTCAAATTTTTTTCCCTAGCTTGTCAGCGTCAGTGGAGATGGAAAAATTCTTGTATGGAACTTTGACCAGCAGTTAAAGCAGTTAACTTTGTCTGAAGGGTAAGTAAGAATAGCAATTTAGTTTGGTTTTCTTTTTTCTTTTGATAGAATCATGTGCTTACTATTCATTTCTTGGGATGCTATTTACTTTTTAAGCAACATTGAACCTGGTCAGTATGTTACATAGTAGTTGGTGTTTTAATGTTCTGTCCTTTGAATAAACCTTTATATAAACTAAGCAACAGTGTCAGCCTGGTTTGTATCAAGAGATGGAAAAGCAACCGGGGCTCACACTATGATGACAACAATCTACTCGTGTGCATAAAGAACTTGATACACCAATCAGTATGAGTGTATATAACAAGTACTTATGCGTTTTTTTTCGGTTGTGATACTGGATGTTGGTTCGTCTCATAGTTGTCTTATGAGTCCTGCCCGAAATCACTAGATTTCGGTACAAGCCATGGCATCAGTCATGATAAGCTAAAATAAAAGAGCTTCCTTCTAAATCACTTAACAACTCCGTGATTCTTTTTCTTCATTGTTTAACGTGTCTCTTCCACATCATATCTGGATTGCACCTTGGCCATGGCGTCATGAAGTGACTCTCTCCATGAAACTTTATCATTTACGTTGGTTTCAATGTGCCATTGCTTAAGGTCATCTTTGAGTCATTCCAAATTTTTGTCAGCCTGCCTTTTTCCTTGCTTACCCTCAATTACAATGCGTGTGTACATCTGTTTATCCAACCAGAACTTTGTTCAACACCATAGGCAGTTGCAACGCAAAGACGACTCCAGTCTGTGCATCTTCAGACGCAGTAGCAGGGAGTTAGTTCTAACTCTGTCATCAAGACGTACACCACTAATCGAACCAATTCGGTTTTAAGGACCCCAGAAAAAAGCAAATATGAACAGGACGCATTCGGGTCTGTACCGGTTTCTCCTGGTTGACCTTCGCACACTGGTTTTTCGTCATAAGGTCGATTTTTTTATTTTATTTTTTTTTTTATTTAAAAAAATTTTTTTTTAATATAAGGAAAGATTTATTTTAAGAATAAAGAGATTGTGTCCCTATTTATTTGCCTCCCTACGAGGGCGGAATGCATAATAAAATCTTATAGGGTGCATCTTTTTTTTTCTTTTTTTTCTTTTTTTTTTTACAAAACGTTTTAATAAACAAACCAATCATTGTCCCTATTTGTCAAAACAGAAAATTCTATTTTTCGTGTTTGTACGCTTTAAGCGTCCTAAATTCTTGTTTTCAAATTACTTAATTCTCTATGCTTATTCGATTTATACATCCTGTTCGTAACATTCACTTGCATGTAACATGGCTCTACAGACGTTTAAGCTGCTGTAAACTCGACCCAGATTAACAAGTGAGAGTGAACGACATGTTAAGATGGGAAGGAGCTGCCGAAACTTGCCCCATGCAATCTGTACACGCAAGATCAAACTTAATTCACTTCAGCAGAGAACTCCGTACAGGGCCTGCCTTTGATGGGACAAGCAGTACTAACACATCTTCCACAGAGATAGTTTCCAATAGGGATTAGTCTTGCTCGCAATCAGTTTTATTCAGAGAGTTGAAATTTCTCTGCTGTAAACTAAACAAAGTTTCCATGAAAGAATTTTGCTAAACACTCCGAAATTGAACAAATTCTCTGTGACAATTATTACCAATAATTTGGCGGCAAACGTTTCATTAAATATAGTAGACATATAATATCAAAACTTGAAGGATGAATTGTAGCAGTCACCAATAGGGACTACGTTTGAATGCGTAATCACTGTCCCTGTGAGCTGGCTTGTCCAATCAAATCACAGGGCGCAGTAATATCGTAAGTTCCCTAAGGGACTACTTATGTCTCCTTAGGGTTTGAGGAAAAGGACCAGACGACCTCTTGGCACCAGCTTGGACGCATCGTAGAAAGCACCGGCGAGGAACGAGGAAACGCTCTCTCTCCTACCACTGCCGCCGTCACCGACTCAACGACTACTACCAGGCAGCCCTAAGAACTCTTATATTTTTCCTCTTCCTCAGACGGACACCATCCTACTCTCTTCTACCTATACCAAATGGTATAGGTAACCTTGAGTTAATAAACCCCTTTTTGTCATAGTTACAGAAATACTTTTCGTTGTTCCGTTTCTTTACGAGAAGATAAAAGGATAACAGCTTTCATCCCCCTCCTACTTAATCACCCTTACAAATGGTGACCCCGACGTGATAAGGAGAATGCATCGTATATGTCAACTGTTTTAGGATTTTGAGCAGGGAGAGATGAGTTTGTTAAACATGCATAAGTTTTTAAAAAAAAAATTGTTTTTAATCTGAGGATTTTCTATTCAGTCGATGTAATAATTGTATATAGTTTAAAAGACCGAATTACTTGATTGGTTATAAAGTTACGGATCAGCATTTAGCTTGAAAATCGATCGATATCATAGAATATGCGTGTTTGTTTCGCTTTCAGTTTATCCGCATATGACCGTTCAAGAGCTTGTTTAAAGAAAAATAACATTTTGAATATGAAGAACAGGAGATTACTACATAGTCATGTTTTAATGTAGAATATAAAAAATAATAAAGCACCCACATATCTGTTGAATCTTAGTAGGACTCTTAGTGAAATCCATACGTATTTCACTCGAAAAGAAAGCAAATCGAGCCTCCTATTGCTGACAACTAAATTAAGGAGCATGTCTTTTTTTTCTTTTCTTTTTTTTTTTTTCTTTTTTTTTTTTTTAATGTAAGAAATTCAATGAAATTTCAAAGTCTATAAAATATAATAGAAAATATTTTAATGTTTAATGTTCAATGAAATTTCAAAGCCTATAAAATATAATAGCAAATATTTTAATGTTTAATGTTAGAAGTTCAATGAAATTTCAAAGTCTATAAAATATAATAGAAAATATTTTAATGTTTAATGTTAGAAGTTCCATGAAATTTCAAAGTCTATAAAATATAACAGAAAATATTTTAATGTTTAATGTTAAAAGTTCAATGAAATTTCAAAGTCTATAAAATAGAAAATATTTTCTGGATTTACAGTAAATTTAGATTCATGTTAATAATTATTAAAGTAATTTCTTATCTGATCGGTGTCAGTTTGTTCCAATCTTTTAAAAAAAAATTTGGTGCTTATGTTAAGCGGCCGTATTAAAAAATTATTTTTTTATAAAAACAATACTATATACTTATTCAGCGTTATATTCTTACTCACTGTACAAAAAAATAGAAAAAATTATCCACTAGAACTTTGATTACAAGTATTTTTCCATTCTGCGTATCATAACAGCGATTTGTTCACTAAGCCTCCATCTTCTTTCTTAAGAAGATTTCAAGGGAAGATAATTCGAAATAAGGTTGCGCAAAGTGTTCTAATCTAATAAATCATTTGCTTTAAAACAGTGCATTCGTTAAGAAAATGAAAAACAGAAATATAGAATTGATAACAGTTGTTAAGCTATGGTTTGTTATTATCGTCTGCCAGTCTTCAATTTAGCATTTGACAGTTTTCGCCTCGTTGTCACACAAAGTTACAGAAACATGGTGCGTCATCTATAAGAGTACCCAGTACTCTACATGAGGTCTTATTACAGCTTTGTATATCTTTTACAAGAACGTTTGGCTCACGAGAAATAATATTTCTAACTTTAATTACAAGTATTTTTCCATTCTGCGTATCATAACAGCGATTCGTTCACTAAGCCTCCATCTTCTTTCTTAAGAAGATTTCAAGGGCAGATAATTCGAAATCTTAAGAACGACGATGGAGGCTTAGTGAACGAATCGCTGTTATGATACGCAGAATGGAAAAATACTTGTAATTAAAGTTCTAGTGGATAATTTTTTCTACTTTTTTGTACAGTGAGTAAGAATATAACGCTGGACATGTATATAATATTGTTTTTATAAAAAAAAATTTTCATACGGCTGCTGAACAGCATAAGCACCAAAAATTGTATTTATTCACCGTAAGATAGCACATTGGCCACTGAGATGTAAGCGGCTACTGTGATTAGGGGTCAGATTTATAGGAGCATCCTAAAGGGGGAGTTGTGCAGCAAGATGTTTGTTCACATTACATTTAAATTTCTTCATGTTGGGGTACAGTCGGGGAAACATGAAGTAGAGAGGGAATTCCAAAGGCAAGCGGTCCAAGGAAAGTAGCTATAGGAATAGAAAGTATTCCTTCATCTGGGGACCTCTACAGTGAAGGGGTGGGATTTTGCTGCTTGTCGGGTTTATTTATGCTGAGAAGGTACAAGTGCATTAAGTTCATTGGAGAACATTCCGTGGAAGTACTTGTAAAGCAAGCAATATTGCGGCGATGGGACAGGGGCTGGAGATTAGAAAAAAAATGTTACCCATTGAGTCACCAATTGAGTTCGGGTTAGATTGTTTGAATCAGGAAAAAGTGAGTTTGCAAAGCCAGTTAAATATTAAAAAAATAATGGCAAAACTTAAATTTGAGAATTAGGGCCATTTTAAAATACTTCCGTGGACTGAGAATAAAAGTAGTTTTTGAGATCGAAATCACTACTTAAATTCCCGACTGCCTGCGTTTAATATAATTAAAAGATTTGTCATTCGTACATATTTATCTCTCTTCTTTCATTTATCTTTATAATTGCTCTATCTCGTATATTGAGCTTAAACTACTTCACTATAGGTTCTATCCTCTAAAAGTATACTTTTAGTTTCATATTGTGTATATATATATATATATATATATATTATTGGTGCCCTCCAGTAAATATGCTAAATAAAATTCTAATTTTAGGAAATACTTACTTGTTATGGGGAAAAAAAATCTGTTACCAAATCTTATGAAAAACAATCCAGTACTTTTTTTTATTATTCAAGAAATTCAATTTTTTTCTTCGATTGAGTATTTTTCGTTGAAGGATGCCATTTTGTTGAATATAAGAGGTCAGTAATCACAATTGATACTCTTTTATCTCATTAAGGGTCGTGCTTCTTGAGATTTACATATAAACTAGCAGGGGTACCCTGCGTTGCCCAGGACTCTCTCTTCACTGGTCGCCCTCCCCCCTTTTCCTTCACCCCACTGTCTTCCCACTCGCCCCTCATCTCGTTCACCTTTACCCACCTTCCCTAGCACCCTTCCCCTCACCCCGTTGCCCAGGGCAAAAGTAAGTACTAACTCTGTCTTCCCAATCGTCCCCCTCACCCCCTTCGATGTATATTTAGGTCACCATAAAGATAAAATTCAGGTAGTCGGTGGGGATCGAACCATCAACCTCTTGTTTTTGGTCCTTCGTCGTTACCGACTTCGCCACAAGAACAGTGTATAAAAAGTAACGAAAAATGGGTCAGTTAAACACTGTTTTAATCTGGGATCAGTGCGCATGCGTACAGTATACAGGCAAGGGGGAAAACGATGAAATTTGGTCCCCCTCCTTCCCCAAGAAAGTTCCGTGTCAGTTCGGCATGAAGAAATCAATATTTTTCTCCAATGTTTTAATATTATGCGTCCGAAAGCTAGAGGATTCAGAAAATGTCAACTTTACAGGTACTGTCGAGTATCTTGGGAGCCTTTTTCAGACATACAAACATACACACAGACGTTTCGCTTTATAAATGAGATTACCTCAAATACTCAATCAAAAGGAAAAACTGAATTTCTTAAATAATAAAAAAAACTAGCGGATTGTTTTCTGTAAAATTTGGTTACTGCTTTTTAATCTCCCTAACAAGTATGTATTTCCTAAAATTAAAATTTTATTTAAAGTATTTACTGGGGAGTGTCACGTCAAGAAGCAGCCTTTTTTTTTTTTTTCAAAGAAAATGCATTCTTCTTTTTCTTGTTGTTATTCATTTAGCATAATTTTTCCCTTGTTCAGGGTTCAGACGTTTTCTGATATCACGCAAGCTCACTCTCCAGTTCTCACGCTTCAGCAGGTCAGCAGTCTCCAAATTCCACGCTGTACGGTCTTGTCTAATCACTTGCTTCCAAGTTTTCCTTGGCCGACCAATCTTCCTACGATTCAAGACCTCCATGCTTCTGCAATGGTTTATCCAGGAGGATGAATGCTTTACATGACCATATCAGCGTAATCGATTCGTCTTTAGTGTACCCTTGCCATCTATAATTAAACACGACATTTTTATTTTTTATGTCTGGAAATCTAAAGAGTGAATAGAAACTGATTGAAATGCAACAAATAATTGTTACGAGTGAATGGCAATCAATGAAAAATCGTGTCTGTACGTGTCTTTACGAAAGACAAAAGAGATACAAACGGTTGACATGAATATAAACATAATGACTGAAACTTTTTCCAATATAGGCATTTCAAGCATTTTGTCAGATAAATATCCTAAACAATTTATATGTTGATTCTCTTATTGAATTTCAATATGCAGGTGATAATGCGATTTGTGCTCTGACTCAAGAGTACTTACAAGCCTCGGTTGATGCCTTTGCTGATGCATACTCCAAACTAGGACTATAATCAACGTTTGAAAAACTGAGGTAGTATTCCAGTCTTCACCTCAAGATAACAACAGAAGCCCTCCTAATATCCAACTAGGCGTCGAATTGCTAAAAAAACGTGGATCGCTTCCAATGCCACCATTGACAGCGAAATCCAATTTCGTTCCAGAGTCTTTGATGATAAAGATCTAAGGCTTGATACCAAAATATTAGTGTATCAAGCCATTGTCCTTCCAACACTCTCGTATGCATCGGGATGATATACCGTCAACATCTTATAGCACTCGAAAAACTACATCAAAGACTTTTACAAAAAATTATAAAAATTAACTGGCAAGATCGTCGAACTAACATCAGTGTTCTGGAAGAGTCTTGAGGTGTTAATTGTTAAAAATCCTTTGAGATTGGCTGATCACGTTGAAAGAATGAGTGACCAGTCCTATCCTAAGAAAATATTTTATTCCGAACTGAATGTGGGAGCTAGGAGAGTTGGATGACAAGAAGCAGTACAAGGATTGTTTGAGGAGGTGTGGAATTGATCACACAACATGGGAAGTGAGTGCACTCGGGAGAGTGGAGTGAAGGACTGGAATAAGGAGTGGTGTGGAAAGATTTGAAAGTAAACGTCATCACGTTGAAGAACTGAAAGCAGCAAGAATAGGTCGCCACAAAAATCAATTGCCAAACGATAATGTATGCCCGATTTGTGATAGGATGCGTAGATCTTGAATTAGAGCGTTTTCTCATATGAGAACCCACAAATGAAACTTGTACACTAGATTCGAATGACTGCCATGATGATGATAATTTATATATATATATATATATATATATAGAGAGAGAGAGAGAGATAGATATATCAGGTTCATTTTATATTCCAATAACCATGTTTTTATTTTGTTTATTTATTTATTTTTTTCACATTTCCAAAAAACATAACATTTCTGTGAGATGTATTTTTTACGGTCCGTTTCATTTGCCGTGAGCGAAACAACATTTTTATATCAATATCTTTTATACAAAATCAGAAAAATCCACAAAGAATAAAAAATTCTTGGATTAAAATGTCTTGAAAAAAAACCTACACTATACAGTGGGTCATTTTGGGTCGAAAACAAATTTAAAAAAAACAAAGAAAAGAGCAAACTCACATGTGGGGGAACCCGCTAGTACGCCATTTTGAATTTTTCAGTTTAAAGCTATGGTTATTGGAATATAAATTGAACCTGACTTATATATGCTCTGTTGTTACTGATTGACAATCATCGAGCTGAATCTTTTAAAGGGACTGCAAAATAAAAAGGCACTGATAGTATATGCTAATACATATATTGTCATAAATAATTATATATATATATATATATAAGTTAGGTATGTGTATATATTTCTATATACAGGATAATTTCCTAAACTAATGAACGGATCATTATTAATTTTGGAATTTGTATTCTAGGCAACATGGTGAATAACATGGGCACATTATTTTTTTTGCAAATATTTTAACATTTAGGGGTTACATATATATAAAGTTAGCTATGTGTATGTTTATAAATTTCTATGTATAGGATTCACACATATACAGCATAATCATGTCGACACACTGTTTCCCGTTAGATCATCGAAGTTAAGCAACGTTGAACCTGGCCAGTACTAAAAGTATCAGGTGGCGCTGTATGTGCTCTCCGTTTATCTCGGCATTGTTTCTAGTCATCCTGGATTTCTCCTTGCCACTGAAAACAAGCAGTGCCGACCCAGGAGAGATGTGGTTGGGATTGTGCAACTCTTGCTTCACAATTACACATGTAGCCATCCTTACAGGGGGTATCTATTGTCTCTTAAGACTGAACGGAGACCATGAATAAGATTTACTCCTAAACTAATTAACCAATCATTATGAACTTTAGAACACACCTGTCCCATGTACAAGCCCCGACTTGGAGCAAAAACATGACATTCTTTCCAATCAAATCAGACATTGCGGCGCCCAGCCAACATCTGTCTTATGCAGTGGTCGTTACTTTGGTACAACAGTGACTAGACCGGCCGGCGCCCTTATCTACTTTTATGGTTTAATTAAAACATTTATGTCTTTCTCTGTTAATTCCTACTAGCGCAACACTCTGATCGTCGTCCTACGTAGGCCCACTTCTAATTCATACTAGTGTGGATTTTGATTTTTATCCTCCGTAGGACCGCTCAACATTGTCACATACTCACGAGTAATAACTATTTTACCCCTTTCGCAATGTGACAATAAAAGTAACATTTAAAATTTCTATCGGGCTGGAAAACTTCTCACACTTGACAGTATTCTATATCTCTATAAAGCAACCATGCATGGAGTATTGTTGCCACATCTGGTCTGGTGCACCATCCACTAGTCTCTCCCTCTTAGACAAGGCCCCAAAAAGAGTCTCAATCTAATAGATCCCTCACTATCAACCAAGCTCCAGCCCCTGTCCCATCGCCGCAATGTTGCATCCTTGTGCTTGTTTTACAAGTACTTTAATGGAATGTGCTCCGATGAACTTGCTGCTCTAGTTCCCCCTCGACGTAAATACACTCGACCAACCCGACGATCAGCTAAATTCCACCATTCACTGTGGAGGTCCCCAGATGCCGAAGAGCCTTCTACTCCAATAGCTTCTTTCCTCAAGCTGCCAGCCTTTGGAACTCGCTTCTTGTTCCCTGTTTCCTCGACTGTACCGACATGCAGAAGTTTAAAACTAATGGGAACAAGCATCTCGCTGCATAGTTCCCAATTTAGGATTACCCCCTAAACTTTCACCCTAATTCTCAGTAGCCCCTTACGACTTCAATGGCAACTTGCCTTGTTTGGGGTAAACTAAGTTAAAAAAAGGAAAAAAAACATAAATACCCCCAATCAACCCGACTAGCAGCAAAACCCCACCCCTTCATTGTAGAAGCCGGAAAACTTTCTACTCCACCAGCTTCTTTCTTCGGACTGCTTGCATTTGGAATCCCCTCCCTTCTCCCTGTTTCCCAGACTACTAATATGCAGAAATTTAAATGTAATGTGAACAAACATCTCACTACACAACTCCTCACTTGGGATGCCCCTTTAAATCTACCCCCCCCCCAATCACAGTAGCCCCTTTATGTCTTAGTGGCAATATGAACAAAAGTCATGAAAAAAATGTATTTCTTACCTTTTTTATGCAGATTCATATTGAAAAGCTTTGTGCTTACTATTTTACACAGAGTAATAAATTCATGTATCTAATATATAAAGTAAAGTTGGTCTTTTTATCAACAATAGCTTTCTAACTACAAAATCAATATTTGACTCTGGTTTGTCAGTTTTTCTTGTGGATCGTTACAGAATGTTAAGACTAAATTGTAATTTGTTTTAATTCTTTCAAAAAAATACTTTGTCCGAGTTGGAATTATTTTCATATGGCTGTCATCTTAAAAAAAAAAGGATGCAAATCTGTATATGTCTATTCACTTCCCTTTTGATAGGAACAAAAAATATTTTTAAAAAGCCATTTTTTTTTCACAAAAATATTTCTTTTGTTCCAAACAAAGGAAAGTAACTCCTTATTGATAAGTCCCTTTTTTTAAGATGGTGGCCATTTGAAAATAATTCTGATTCAGACAAAGTATTTTCTGGAAGGAATTAAGAAAAGCAAAACAAATTGCAAATACATACACTACCAAGCAACACCAGGTCGACACAGCTAATAAATCCATATTTACATTGAATTTTTTAACCTCTAAATGTAAAGTAGTATTGTAGAATTTGGTATATTTGGATTAGTATTCTCATCTTGGGTGTTTTTATCACAACGTTTCGGCCGATGTAACCTCTGACCTTCTTCAGGTGTACCTTGTCGAACTCTGGAATCTCTGCCGAACTCGGGAATCTGCAAGGACCCGTGGCGCAATGGATATAGTACTAAGTATAATTCAGTTCTAAGTGACAGTCATCTGAAGGTTGAAGTTTTAATCCTCAGTGCGGGCGATACTAAGAATTGCGAATTACTGAAGACTTCTTCCCAGTCATGACAGATGGAACGAGAGCATGCTACCCCCGTGGATTTAATAAAGGGTTCCGTTCGAAATTCTGTCCAGATTCCCGAGTTCGACAGAAAGATTCCCGAGTTCGACAAGATACACCTGAAGAAGGTCGGAGGTTACATCGGCCAAAACTTTGTGATAAAAACACCCAAGATGAGAACAGTAGTCTGAATATACCAAATTCTACAAATTATCAAACCTCATCTAAAAAATTTCGAAACGTTACAATTTACGATCAGCATTTACAACATGAGTCTGTAAAACATGGCCGTCAGTTTTGTGTAAAAAAAAAAACAACTCTTTATTTTAAAATTTTACTAAAAATAAAATCATCAGTCATCTTATCATCATTTCCCCCTTCTTACCTTTGACCTATCAGTGATTGTTTTAACTACCAACTATGAAAAAGATCTCATGTTAATGTTCCCATTTGGCACAATGGTAAGATTGTTCCTTAATTGGCCAGGAGACCAGGGTTCAATTCTCTGTCAAGTCATACCAAAGACTTACAAATAAAAATGGTACTTGATTTCCCCCTTACTAAACATTCAGCATTATAAGGTGAAGATCAAGGGTAAGTGGAGTAATCCTGGGAAAGTAGTGGCGCCCTCCCTTACATCTCTGTGTAGTAGCTAATGAAAAGAGAGCCTTCGGGTCACCTTGAGTACAGTCGACCACTTTACTTTTTTTAAACTGATGCTTGATAATTTTTTTGCACAGTCAAAGAATGATTTTTAAATTTTTTATGGAAGTCGCTCCAGACAAGGCATGAAGCCACTTAGGAGCTAAAATAAAAACTACTTCAAATGATAAGTATTAGATGGATAGATTCCGAACCAGAAAACAGCAATTCTCACCCCTTTGTAAGAAACATCGCTCATGGAATGTGAGCACCACAGGACAAAATAAGGGAAGCAAGAGTTACGAGGCTGTCGAAAGTAAACCCAAGGTCCACTTTCTGCTCTCCTAAAACTAAATATTGAACTGAATGTTTATATGGCATAATCACGTTGACCCACCGGTTGTCGTTAGACGCTGAAGTTAAGCAACGTTGAGCCTGGCCAATACCAGATGGGTGACCATTTGGAATAACTATCCGTTGTATATGGAAAGATGGCGAAACCACCTTGCAAAAAAAAAATACAGCCCTGCACTTGTTATTGTTCGGTTATGTCAACAAATGTGTCATTTGCAAGTTGACCAATCTGTTGACCAATAATAAGTGCAGCTTCTGCCACACAAAGGTGTAGAGTGTGAGCCACCTGACATCCAGTCGTAAGGTTCTGCTGGGGGATGGCTACTATACAATGCGACACACCAGAGTGTGCAAATACCTTCACTGGACTATATGTAAAAAGTAAAAATATCCAGTGTAGCAGCAAGTCCTGGGAGCATATACCAGAAAGAACAGTTGGAAATATTGACTGTGCAATCCCTATAGCTACATATCTAGAAAACGGAGCTGTTAAACCTGACATCGTGATATGGGACAAAAGGGAGAAAGTAGCAACCCTAGTTGAAGTCAGTGTCCCTAATGATGCAGGATTAAACAGAGCTGAGAGGGAAAAGATTACGAAATACCAAGGTCTTATGTACGACATGAAAAGAAACTGGAATCTTAGGAAGATCTCCATCATCCCAGTAATTATAGGAGCAACCGGACTAATGAAAAAGAATTTCAGAAACTACCTGGAGAATATACCCGGTGAACCAAGTGCAAGAGAGATACAAACAATTGCACTTAAAGGGACGGTTAGAATCTTGAAAAGATCTCTCAGCTGGAGTGTCTGAATGTCTGGCATCCGGTAGGATGCCCCATCCCCAGCAAAAACAAAAAGATAAGAAAATTTTTAAAAACCAAAAAAAACAACTACCTCTGAGCAGAAATTCTGTTCTCAATCATTTGGCAAAGTTCTCTAGAGAGAGTATTTTTTTTAATAATATAATATTTATAAAGGAATTATATCCTTTTCATTATTTTCACCATAGTTTTAAATTACAATGTTTAAATTTTAATAAACTTTCTAAATTTTGAATCACTGAAGATACCATGGTTGACTTTTTGTTTTTTTCTCAATAAACATTGACCTTTTCAAATTTAAAATTAAGGGATGAAAGTTGGATTTGCTTTTTGTTACACAAAACTTTTCTTTTTTTTTTCTTTTTTTCATTAGAAAATGACAAAATTAAAAACAACATTCTTTTAAAGTTTAAATGACACTTTAAAATAATGTCCCTCTTCCTTCAAAAGTGCGTGGGCAATGCTACTTCAGATATGAAAAACTCTATTGTTCATCATTTGCTTGCAGATTTTTGGTGACTGCGCAGAATTTACCGAAATCCCTACGAGGTAAAGGAAGTCGACCAAACAGAGAAGTTGGACTGACTTGTCTTTCCTGCAGCCACTATGAGGATAACTCATTTATTGTAGGTTCTGAGAGTGGTACCATCTTTAAATGCACCAGAGATACTTCTGAAATACTCATTTCTGTTGATGGTAATATTTGAACACGTTTTGTTTTGTTTTAAAAAATTTCTCATTTTTTTTTTCTTTTTCTTTTTTACTAATGAGTGAGTTACCACTTATCAAGGCCTAAAAGCCACTCGAAGATAAGAGTTAATGAGATTGATAGATCGACAGGTGAATGATGATGAATATTATGAAAGGATTGAAAATATTCACATATCACCCACTCAAAAAAAAAAGCCAACCTAGAAAACAGCAATTTTTCCCCCAGAAATATCATTCATGGAATATGAGAACTAAAGGACAAAAATAGGGGGGGAAATGAGTTACGAGACTGTCGAAAGTAAACCCTAATCCAAGGTTTACTTTCTACTCTCTCTTCTTGATTTATTTTTCTGCGTTTCTCGTATAAGACGAAACCCACTACAATTTACCTAATGCTACTCTTCCTTCGACCAAACATGGTTCCAAGAAAAAATAAGTTATGAAAAATTTCCTTTGTTTCAATAAATTCTATAATAATGGAATATCTTTCTCTGTAAAATGCTTTATAAGACAGATATAAACCAAACTACTGCTTCCTCCCTTGAATCCTGTTCTTAACAACAGGGCAGCCTAAATCATTTCAGTTTTTCTATCTGCTTCGAGCTAATTTTAGTTTTAATTGTATTAGATTGTAATCTAAACTCTTTTTTTCAAGTATCGCAATTCACCTTAATGAATAAGCAGGAATTGAGTTTTCAATAAATGAGTATTTAATGTTCAAAAACTTGTATACCTAAAACACTTCTCTAGTACCAAATAGGATTTTACCTAGAAACTTTAGACCTCATTGACTTTAATTCCTTCCATAAAATTTATTGAGGAAACAGAAGATATACATGTACAGAAAAGTCATATATTTTTGTCAATTAATTTTGATAAACATTGGTATTGACTTTACCCCCTCACCCCCCCAATAAAAAAATAACTTATGGGAGTCAGTTTTTAAAAAGCAATGTTGCTCAAACACTCTTGAAGCTCAAAGTTTCATCTACATAAAATACTGTGTTCGCCTTCAGTACAGACAAATTAGTCTCCTATGCGTGATGAGTAAGTTGTTTGAATCTGTGATAAATCAAAAATGTTGTCAGCCACCTCAGTGACAAACAATATGGATTTCTTCCTGCAAGATCAATAACTGATGTGCTGACTGTAATATCAAATGGGATATATCAAAGGCTTTTAATAGGGTTTGGCACAAAGGCTTGCTTCACAAGCTTGCCAGTTATGGAATCTCTGGAAATGTCTTCTCAACCATCAAATCCTTTCTCGCTGATAGGTTTATAAAAGTAGTTGTTGATGGTCAGAAGTCTGAAGCACATTGTATCAACTCTAGCGTGCCTCAAGGATTCATTCTGGACCCAACACTCTTCCTGATCTCTCGAATTACAGTCTAAGATAATTCGTTGATATCTGTGCAGATGATACAACCATCTATGGGAGAATTCCGAACAGCATAAATGTTAAAGATCTTTCTGATTCTCTCTCTTCTGACCTGGAATACGTTGGCTGTATATCTGCAGTTGTGCAACGCTGACTTTTAGCGCTAGCTGTATCTCAATATGATGAAGCTGCTGGAAAACTGCTTCATGAGTGAGCGAGCATCATGATGCACGAACTTCGTAAATGTTTTACCATTAATTGATGGATGACTCAAGATTTTGATGAAAACATTTAAAAAAATTTTTTTACCATTAATTGATGGATGACTCAAGATTTTGATAAAAACATTTTAAATTATTTTTTTTTACCATTAATTGATGGATGACTCAAGATTTTGATGAAAACATTTTAAATTATTTTTTTTTACCATTAATTGATGGATGACTCAAGATTTGGATGAAAACATTTTAAGAAATTATTTTTTTGGAAAAAATAATTTTTTTCAAAAATTTAATTTTTTTATTTTTACACTTTAAGTATTTATTATTATCCTTTTCAGATGAGAAAGGATGTTCTGTTCCCTTGATGTCTCCGAAAACGCTGTCTTATAAGCCACACATTGGTCCTATTAATGCCATTGATTATTCACCGTTTCATCAACAAGCCTTTCTTTCTGTGGCAATGGATGAATCAATCAGAATATGGAATGCCTTGGAGGTGAGATCATAGAAACATCAATATTGCTTGTCATCTTGTAGTTGGTTTGATTAAGACTAACTTCAGAGGAATCCTAAATGGTCCAATGTTTTTTGACCAAAAATATGTTTAATTAATTTAACCTCTTCCCTGATTATCCCGAGTTTCCACGAGATAGCCATTCTGAACATTTTTTTTATAATCCCATTCTATCACTGAAACTCAATTTACTAGCCTGATAAACTTCGTTCACCGATAATTTCTTGTTTTCTATAAGTCTCGAGTACTTTTAGTTCTTTTTTCAGTGTAATAGGTCTCGCTCTGTTTTTTCTTATATTTATTTCTAAATACAAGTCAGTCATTTTTTTTTTCAATTGTGGTGTGTGTTACTATTTTTAAAATATAAAAGAATACTTTTTCACTAGTTTCTTTCTTTCTTTCCAAATTGAAACGGATACTGAGAAAAATAATTTTTTTCTAATGAATGTAAATGATTTCATTTGAAAGTAAAATTTCAGTTTACAAAACTAATGCTGCGAGAAGTGTAGATGAAACAGTTTTTGACATATACTATACATATATTAGAATACTCACGATAATAATAACAGGATAAACTTCAGACCCATATAACTTCTAAAATATTGATAATTTTATATACAAGAATATTCTCAAATTCACTTAATCAAATATAAAAAGATAATTAAGCAAAAAAAAAAAAACCCATAAAAAAACAACCTTTGGGGGGGGAAACAAACGTTGATTAACTTAGCTTTAGTATATATATGATGGACTCTCCCGTCGATTGCAAGGGTTGCGCAATCCCCAACAACACCTCTCCTGAGTCGGCATTGCTTGATTCCAATGGCAAGTAGTTCAAAACAGCTGGAAACAATGCCGAGATAAGCAGAGAGCACATACAACACCTGCTATTCCCAAATGGTCACCCATTTAGTACTGGCCAGGCTCGACGCCGCTTAACTTCGGTGATCTAACGGGAACCGGTGTGTCAACGTGATTGTGCCGTATATTATATATATATATATATATATATTTATATATATATAACACTCTTATGTGTCCGCATATAAAGGTAATTTAAAATTTTGGTGCCACTAAAAAGATTTTTTACTTAGAAATTAGCAAAAAGGGTCAAATAAAACCGCAATCGCAATATATTTATGAACTATCAGAAGTTATGCCCCACAAGTTACAATAATCTAAAAAAAATGCTGAAATGATTTTTTTTTTTTTTTTTTTTTTAAATAATAACATTAATCAACTTTTGTAATGTTTACATATTTTCACATCCCTAATAAAAGTATTCCTGAAGTTGCAGAAAACAACAACTGGACAGTGCAAGTAGCCGAATGGTTACGGACTCGATTCAAACTATGTAAATAAAAAAAAAAAATTGATTTTGTGTTGAAGTTGTTTAACTGGGTTCAAATCTAATTATATCTATTACATTCCTTTATGCAGTTGAGAAAGGTATGAACCCCATGACACCCTTTCATCTACTGGTAAAAGTACAGGTTGTGTTCAGTGTATTGTTTGCAATAAATATTGTGTCTTGGTATTTAATAACGACCCCCCCCCCCCAAGGATGCTGATATATTCTAGACAAAAACAAAATGTTTTTCTTTCTTCAGACTCAACCTATAAAAATACTTGAGCCTGGCCAGGGTCCTTTGTTGTGCTGCGCATGGTCACCTGTACGGCCAATGGTAATTGCAGTTACTACTGAGAAAGGACAACTTTTGCTGTATGATCTGAAAAGTGGCTTTGCACTACCTCTCCAAGCGTTGCAAGCATCAAAAAGAAATGCACCGATCTTCGCCTGCAGTTTCAACAGACAATGGCAAGTATATGTTGATTTCGTTTCATATACAACATCTATGAAAACATGCTAATTTATTTTTTATATATTAAAATAAGTTTATTAATGTTTGTATTACAGAAGATCAGAACAACATCAGTACTGTCGGTTTCAAATCCTGACAAAGGGGACCTCTAAAGACCTCTTTATCGGAACTCTCTTCAGCCTCTGTTTTCCGATAAAGAAACTTTTAGAAGTCCCCTTTGTTAGAATTTGAAACCGACGGTACCGATGTTGTTCTGATCTTCTGTAATACAAACATTAATAAATAAATATTACGCTCTTATTTTTTATTTTTCTTAATAATCGAGCACTCTGCTAAGGTTCTCTCCCACTAAGCTTACATAGATTAAAATAAGTTATTTATCTACCACCCACAGCGGTAAGATGTGACACAAGGTCGGGAAAGTGGGATTTGATAAACCAGCGCTCGAGAAGTTGAGCACTCTGGCCATTAAAAATTGCCTGGGCAGCCCCGTCGGCATTCCCCGGTAAGGGCGCCACAGATGATTAGCAATAAACTAACCCCTTCTCAAAGGGTGAGAAGGTAAAGCCTGGGAGGGTGGACCTCCTAGAACTGCACAGGACAGACCCATAGACCGGCGTAAATCAAGCCCCGAAGGCCAAGACAATACCAGTTTATGGGGTGCAGTATCCATCGGAACAGATACTACACTTTGATCCCGGCCAAAAGGATACATAGATTAAAATAAGTTATTAATTTTTCACGGTCTTATTGTGGATTCTTTAAGAGTATATCTGCTGTAAAGCCTATTTTATTAAACGTTCTTCCTGTGAACATTTTTTTTTCTCTATAGAGATTCAAAGAAATTATTAATTTGTAGATCATCATATTTGGTTTAATGTCTGTTTTACAGGTTGGTATGTGTTGGACAGCCTTGAGAAATCGACTTCCAAATTAACCTATCTCTGACCAGGTCTTCATTTTTCCCTTTTTCTCTCAGATCTATCATTATCACTTCCTACCATGTTTTCTTTGGCCTACCTCGGCCAACTTCACTCTTCTATATCTACTAACCCAAGAACTCTCATCCATTCTTCCAACGTGACCATACCAACTAAGTCTCCTGTTCTGCACACATCTCCCTACACTGTCATTTAATTGTCCTCTTGGGTCATCAAACCTAAGCCTGTCTTTAAGACTCACACTACACATCCATGACATCAGTTTTCAACGAATGTCCTAAACCAGGTTTAACTTCCATACATCATCAAACGACGTACACACGTCTGACAGACCCTTCCCTCGATGGCAGGTTCAAATCTCATGAAGGGCAATAAAATTGAAATATTTTTGCAGCACATATACTAAATCTTTACTAGTTAGATATTTAAAAAGAAAATAAAAATCTTGCTTTTGCATTCAAGGTGAACGGATGGGGAAAAGGTAGGGACAAACACCTTGCTCAAGAGTGTCCGAAAAAGTTTAATCTCGTAACCTTGAGTGGAGTGGACCTAGGAGTAATGGCGACTAAGGGATGACTGTGCACTCCCCAAAGCTCTCAAATTTGGGCTTCAACACCGGGCGTACTTGAAGATCATATCCTGGATACCTAATGTCTATTATTTATTTATTGTTATCTTTATCTTTTTTTTTAATTTTATTCTATTTATGGACAAAAATTTTGAAACCATGATGAAAATAACAATCTAAAACAGTTAAATAAACAAATTTTATTTAATAGTTTTAACAAAATTGTGAAATAATTATCGACCTATTGACATTTCATATCAGTGTCAGGTATTACAGTTATTATTTGACAGATTGTTATTTGAACCTTTATTTAAATGTTTTGCACTGTTATCCTAATCTTAGTTGTTTTAATGTTAAAAACCTTTCGGCTGTTGTACTCTTTCGTCTGTGGAAGATGATAACGCACAGACAATCAAAGGTACAAGTGTACTATTATATAGATGAAGTCAATAAGCCTCAAGATATCCATACTTGACTTTTTTGTAGTTTTCCCTCTGATTTAGAAACTTGACAGTAGACAAAAAGGCCACAAAAAAAATCATTTTATTTCACAATTTTGTTAAAGCTATTGAATAAAATTTGCTTATTTAGATGTTTTGGAGTTTTGCTTTCATCATGGTTGTTGTCACAGTCCCAAATTTTTGTCCATGAATAAAAATAATAATAATAATAACAATAATAAAAATACTAATGAAAATGATAATTATGAAAATAATAATTATAAAATAATAATAAAAAAATAATAATTAAAATGAAAATAAAAATAATAATAAAATTATCATAATACTAAAAATGATAATAAAAAAAAAATTATAATAAAAATAATAAAATATGATAAAAATAAGAATTAAAATCATAATACTAAAAATAAAATAATAATATCGATGAAAATAATAATAATTATAAAATAATAATAATCAAAATAATAATAATCAAAATAATAATAATGAAAATAATAATAATTAAAATGAAAGTAATAATGAAAATAATATTAAAAATAATAGTAATGAAAATAATAAAAATAATGAAAATAGGAATAAAAATAAGAATTAAAATAATAAAAATTATAATAATAAAAATAATGAAAATAAGAATTAAAATAAGAATTAAAATAATAAAAATTATAATGATAAAAATGAAAAAATAACGATAATGTAAATACTAATAATGAAAATATTAATAAAAAATGTTAAAATAATAATAATAATAATAATAATAATAATAAAAATAATTATAAAAAATATTATTTTAATAATCAAAAATAATAACAAAAATAATGAAAATAATAATGAAAATACTTATGATAATAATAATGAAAATAATAAAAATAATGAAAATAATAATGCTAATAATAAAAATACTAATAATTAAAATAATAATAATGATGAAAATACTAATAATGAGAATAATAATAATGAGAATAATAATAATAATGATGAAAATAATGAAAATAAAAAGTACAAAAAGAATGAAAATAATAATAATAATAATTAAAATACTAATGAAAATAAAAATAATAATGAAAATAAAAATAAGGATAAAAGTAATAATAATAATAATGATAATATGAAAATAAAAATAATATGAAAATAAAAATAATATGAAAATAAAAATAATAATTAAAATAAAAATAATAATTAAAATAAAAACAATATTAAAAATAATAAAAATAAGAATAATATAAAAAAAAATAATAAAAAATATAATAATGATTAAAATACTAATAATGAAAATAATAATAATAATAATAATAATAATTAAAATGAAAATAATACTGATAATGAAAATAATACTGATAATGGAAATGATAATAATGAAAATAATAATAAAAATAATAATGAAAATGAAAATAATACTGATAATAAAAATATTTATTATGATAATAATAATGAAAATAATAATAATATTGAAAATAAAATAATGATAATAATTAAATACTAATAATTAAAATAATAATAATAATGAAAATATTAATAATAAAAATAATAATGAATTCTAGTAATGAAAATACTAATAAAAATTATAATAATAATAATAATAATGAAAATAATAATTATGAAAATAATAAAAATAATAATGAAAATAATAATGAAAAAAAACAATAATAAAAATAGTTATAATTATAATGAAAATAATAATAAAAAATAAAAATAATAATTAAAATAATAATAATAATAATAATAATTATGAAAATACTAATAATAATAATAATTATGAAAATACTAATGAAAATAATAATAAAAAAATAATGATTAAAATAATAATTAAAATAATAAAAATATTAATGAAAATAATAATGAAAATAATAGTAATGAAAATAATAATAATAATCATAATAATAATTAAAATTAAAATAATGATATAATTTTAATAATAATAAAAATAATGATATTATTTTAATAATAATAATAATTCAAATAAAAGTAATGATATTATTTTAATAATAATAATAAAAATAATAAAATATCATTTTAATGATAATAATGAAAATAAAAATAATAAAAATAATAATGAAAATAAAATAATAAAAATAATAATGAAAATAATAAAAATAATGAAAATAAAATAATAAGAAATATTATTTTTATAATAAAAATAATAATAATAAATATAATAAATATAATAATTATAATTAAAATAATAATAATAATGAAAATAATAATTAAAAATAAATAATGAAAAAATATAATGATTAAAATAATAATAATCAAAATAATAATAATGAAAATAGAAAAAAATGAAAATGATAATGAAAATAATAAAAATAAAAATCATAATAAAAATAATGAAAAAAAAATAAAAATAGAAATAATGAAAAAAAATAAAAATAAAAAATAATAATAAAAAATTAAAATTAAAATAGTTATTATAATAATAATGAAAATACTAGTAATGGAAATAGTGATGAAAAAATGATGAAAATAATAATAAAAATACTATTGAAAATAATTATGAAAATAATAATAATAAAAATAATAATAATAATAATAATTATAAAAATAAAATAGAAATAATAATAAAAATACTATTGAAAATAATTATGAAAATAATAATAATAAAAATAATAATAATAATAATAATTATAAAAATAAAATAGAAATAATAATATAAATAATAATGAAAATACTACTAATGAAAATAATAAAAAAATGAAAATAATAAAAAAATGAAAATAATAATACTAATAATAAAAATACTAATAATAATAATAAAAATAATAATAATGAAAATGATAATAATAATTAAAATAATATTAAATAAAATAATATTAAAAATAATAATAATGAAAATTATAATAATAATGAAAATAATAATAATGAAAATGAAAATAAAATAAAAATAAGGAAAATAAAAATGAAAATAAAAAAAATAATAATAATTATTATTATTATTATTATTATTATTATTTTTCTTTTTTTTATTTTTTATTTTTTAAAGACATTAAGTATCCAGGATATGATCTTCAAGTACATCTGGTGTTGAAGCCCCAATTTAGGAGCTTTTGAGAGTGCACAGTCATCCCCTTGTTGCCATTACTCCTAGGTCCACTCCACTTCAGGTTACGAGATTAAACTTTTTCAGACACCCTTTAACAAAATGTTTGTCACTGCCGTTCCCTGCCCGTTCACCTTGAAATCCAACTTACCCAGCCATTTCTATCTTTATTTTCTTACCTACCCTACTTCCGAACCCTATGAACTACTCGAACGCTATCTACCCAAACCCGTTCCTGGATATGACGCAACTGTATTTGATAGTGTCGAGTCATCCCCTCACTTGCCATTACTCTCAGGTCCACTCTAACCTGGAATGGTTGTACCTCGTGTCGCATTTGTTGCATTTATGGGTTGAATAGAATTTATCAATCACACACTATTTATTTTCAAAAAATATCACTTCAAAATAAATTAATTTTTACAAACTATTCGTATCCAAAATCGAATCTATTAAATATTTGAAGATATTAAGAACTGGAAGTATAACATCTTTTACCCAAATAACTGGATTTGGAATTAAATAACCCAAAAAGGGTTGATATGCCATGAAACAAAACGAAACCTAGATATTAGGTTTCAAAATTCAAAAAAATAATCGTTTATTGTCTTACTGGGTACATAGCCTAGTGGTTAAAAGCATTGGGTAAAAGTATATTCGAGAGTAAATTCTACATAGAGGTTTTGAGTTCAATCCCTGTTGAAGGTACTTCAGAAAAAAAGTAAGTGATGAGAGATATTTCAAAGAGAATGAGAGTAGTATTTCATCGGTTAGGATTAAATAAAGTGTTCAGTTTGAAATTCCCAGAAGAAAAACTATAAGAAAAGACACCTGAAGAAGGCCGGAGAGTACAATGACCGAAACGTTGTAGACATTTCGGTACTCTTATAGATGATGCACCATGTTTCCGTGACTTCGCGTCGTCAACGTTCGGGCAGGTCTCGGAATAGCCCTAGAGTCGACGAAACTATTAACAAAACAGCCGATAACTTTTGGAAGAAATTAATCGCGTTCAATAATAATAATAATAAAAAAAAAAAATTTAAAAAAAGTTTCTATAATCTCTGTCAGCTCGTTGAATCTCCCGAATGACTAATTGAGTTTTTTGAAAAAAATGTAAAAATAAAAAAAAATGAAAAAACAAAAACATTTGTTTAACAAATCAAACAAAATCATCTTTTTAAACTTTCCTGTGCACAACAAAAAAAACATTTTATTTAAACACATTTGATTAACAATGGTTCCTTTGACAAAAATAAACATTTAATTAATAACAGTTGTTTAGCTATGGTTTGTTCGTTCTTTATTTTTATATATGTATTTTAGTTTGCGTTTCTTCGTCGTAATTTATCGGCTGCCAGTCTTAAATTTAGCATTTTGCAGTTTTCGCCTAGTCAATTCTCTGGCACTTCGAGACCTGCACGAACGTTGACGACGTGAAGTCACGGAAACATTTTTTTATTGTTGAGTCGCCTAAAGCCACTCGAGGATACGGGTTAACGAGATGGAAATGATTGTCAGCCGAAAGATGAGTTACAATCAATGGTATGAACTAAGTTTGGTTTATTGATGGGGTGCTTTATGTTGATGTTGGATTTGAAGACGACTAGGTTGTAATCTGCAGGGAAGCAGTCCCATGATAATGTGTTCCACAGGCAGGAAGCTCTCTCAAAGAATCTGTCCATGGAAATTTTGCCGGACACTAGACATAAGGAGGAAGAAAGGAAATTCTTTCTCTGTTGTCGTAGAATAACGAGTTGTTGCTGTGAATGTCTTACAAAGAGGAACTAGAAATTGGGGCTCATTTGAGCACCTTCCATGGAAATAATGATAGAGTAGAGAGAGACTAACAATGTATCTTCTGTGAGAAAGAGGCTGTAGGGAAAAGAAGAGATCATTCCCCACTCGATTTTGAAGTCAATTTTGTACTCTGTGGCAGCATTACTATAAAAATAATTCATTTAGTTGATTTGCCATACAATAGAGTAAACTATATATGTACTAGCGAGGTCTGTTCCGCCATTGCCGTGGGGGGTAGTAGTGAACCCAAGAAACTCCTTATCCTAGCTCTGAACACTATATAACGATTTTTAAAATCATTATCATCGCCTTATTCAAGGGATAAACAGCTTTAAGTCATTTACTTAACTCAAATAATATTTCATCATCTAAAAACAAAAAAAAATGAATGATTTTAGTTTTTATAAACATAAAAACAAAACAAAAAAAAACACTGATTGTCAGCCGAAAGACGAGGAACAAGCAATGGTTAGGGTTAGAGGTATGGTATGGTAGAAGAAAACGCATTATCAAATAAAAATGACGGAGGCATTTTATACAAATTAAAAATCAAAATTTATTTACGAAACTCAGTTTAATAAACCAAGTACTGCAAAGACAAAAAAAAAATCCTGCGAGTCATCGTTGAGTCCACGAGGAAAAGGAAAGTTCACCAGTAGTAGCAGGGAGGTGACGGTGATTAAGTGGATAACACCACAGACTGATGACTTGGGTGTGCCAAGTTCGAATCCAGTCGATTCTATAATACCGCTTTTACTTAGGGATGTTGGTAATCATTATGTGGTCCTTCCTGCAAGAATGCCAGCAACAGAATCAACAAAGTTGTAGATTCTGATTTGTACGAATTTACTTTTACCAGTAATAGCAGTAGTCATTGTCACACCACGAGTGTTGCGGTTTCTGGCTCCTGCTGCTCCTTCAGTTTTTGTTTCTGATGTTGTGGGTGTTCGCTGCTGCTGCTGCTGCTCGGGGTTCGTAAGGGATTCCACAGTATGAACTAAGTGCGCTTACTTATAGGGCGGTTTATGACAGGTATTTATTGACCTTAGATTTGAAGACGATTATGTTGTAATCTGAAGGAAGCAGTCTCGCAGTAATGTGTTCCACAGACGGGAAGCCCTTGCAAAGAAGTTGTGTTCATGGAAATTCCACCTGACTCTAGACACATGAAGAAAGAAAGGGAATAGTGTTCTGAGCAGCACCTCCCCAGATGTAGCAACCGTACTCCATCTTAGGGTGCATCCGACTTTCATATAGGTATAGGATTGCATCCGACTTTCATATAGGTATAGGATTGCATCCGACTTTCATATAGGTATAGGATTGCATCCGACTTTCATATAGGTATAGGATTGCATCCGACTTTCATATAGGTATAGGATTGCATCCGACTTTCGTATAGGATTGCATCCGACTTTCGTATAGGATTGCATCCGACTTTCGTATAGGATTGCATCCGACTTTCGTATAGGATTGCATCCGACTTTCATATAGGTATAGGATTGCATCCGACTTTCATATAGGTATAGGATTGCATCTGAAGTCAGGGAACATTTTTCCATCGACCTTAGCAACAGACCTAACAACAACTAAGATGAAGATAACAGTCTGAAAGATATAAATAATGTACAAAGGAAAACTTTTGTTCAACCCGTTTGAAATAAGACATCGTTCAGGTTTCGAAACTTGTAATTTGGGTTTACAAACATAGCGACATTTTATGAAGATTCTGACAGATCCCGTCTTCCAATCGGAAGATGGACTTAAAAACGTTGCGGCAGACATATAACAATGGATAACAAATTTTTATCGGAATTTTTGAGATGAGGATTGATAATTTGTATAATTTGGATGATCTGGACTACTGTTCTCATCTTCAGTGATGTTCTCTCAACGTTTCGGCCGATGTAACCTCTTCAGGTGTATCGTGTCGAACTCGGAGAATTTTTCTGTCGTGCAGATTTCTGAGTTCGACAAGATACACCTGAAGAAAATTGGAGGTTACATCGGCGGAAACGTTGTGAGAACATCACTGAAGATGAGAACAGTAGTCTGAATAATTCAAATTTGAAAAATAATCTATTAAGTCTCTAACTTTCTACATAACTGCATGAAAATGAGATTTTAGCATTAACATGACTATGATAACGTAGCACTTGATTTACCGAAGGAGAAATGCTTAGGCTCATGCGCGACAACTTGGTCGAAAAAAGAGTCGATAACTTAATATGTCCCTCATTATCCACCAAGATCCAGCCCCTGTCCCATCGATGCAATGTTACATCCTTGTGCTTGTTTTACAAATACTTCAATGGATTGTGCTTCGATGGATTAGTGCCCCCTCGACGTAAATACACTAGGCCAACTCGACTATCAGCTTCCATTCACTGTGGAGGTCCTCAGATGCCGGAGAGCCTTCTACTTCAAGAGCTTCTTTCCTTGTGCTGCCGGCCTCTGGAACTCCCTGTTCCCTGTTTCCCCGACTTTACCAACATGCAGAGGTTTAAAACTAATGTAAACAGACATCTCGCTACACAGCTCCCAACTTAGGATGACACCCAAAACCTACACCCTACTTCTCGGTAGCCCCTTATGTCTACAGTGGCGGCTTGCCTTGTTTGGGATGAAATAAGTTTTAAAAAAAAAAAAAATTTTTTTTAAAAACAAATTACAATGTTCCTTGTGACCTCTTCACACCAGCTCTGCGACGAGAGCTTTGTGGAAGCTCAGAGCAGCTGTACCTGAAACAATTTCTGCTGAATCGTAGGAAAGCATCTTTTTCGGTTCAAGTTGCTGCACTGTGGAACCAGCTGCCAGAAGCTGTTGTCAGTCTGTAGACGACGAAACCGTTCAAGGCGGCGCTGGATGCATCATGGCCGCTGATCTTTGGATGATTACTTGAGGATACGAGGGGAACCCGATTCTGGCGTATAACGTCATCAATGAGAATTTAAATCTACCGTTTGAAGAGTTTTTCACCCCAGTGCCAAGTCGTGGTCTCCATGGAACTCAGCAAAAAATGTAAAATCAATTTTTTCGTCTCCATACAAGAAAGGCAGCATTCTCTTTGTTTGTGTTTCTGCTCTGTGAAACTGCCTACCAGAGGAGGAAGTGATTATGCCTACCATATCCAGGTTTAAAGTCGCCTTCAACAACCATTCAGTCTGTATATAGATGTACACATCTTCTGCCTTTTACATGTCTTGTTGCACTTTGCTATTTTTTTGGCAATAAATTTAATTTGATATTTCGACTCGTGATTATCGTAACGGCTTTATCTGAATTCCCCACATGTTGACTGATGGCCATCTTGGATTTAAATCTCCATAGCTGAATGGAATGCACGAATGCTATGAAGGTTATGAATGCTTTATTGGTTATGAATGCTTTATTGGCTATGAATGCTATATTGGCTATGAATATGCTATATGGGCTATGAATATGCTATATGGGCTATGAATATGCTATATGGGCTATGAATATGCTATATGGGCTATGAATGTGCTATATTGGCTATGAATGTGCTATATTGGCTATGAATATGTTATATTGGCTATGAATGTGCTATATTGGCTATGAATGTGCTATATTGGCTATGAATGTGCTATATTGGCTATGAATGTGCTATATTGGCTATGAATGTGCTATATTGGCTATGAATGTGCTATATGGGCTATGAATATGCTATATGGGCTATGAATATGCTATATGGGCTATGAATATGCTATATTGGCTATGAATGTGCTATAGAATATCTAACATATGAAGTAATCATGTTGCATATTCAGTTAGGCCCAAATAGCATTTAAGCTGATAAATCAAACTTTGCTCCTGACTAACCAATTTTCGTTTGTTATTGTTGCACGATGTTATTGGCAATATACTTATCTATAATTTATTTTTAAAATTACCTGGTCGAGCCCAGACAACTGCTAATATGAAACATTTTTAAATAATCAACTAAAAATAAAAAATCAGCAATTTTAAATTGAAAAATATGATAGTTGTCTACCTTTTGAGTTAAACATGTACAAACAAATGAAAACTAAAATAAAGCTGTCAATTACTTCTTGACTCTTCGAAATTGAAAAGGAATTTGTAGCATTTAATCTATCGAATATGAAGTCATTTAAACTGGCTTTAAAATTTTTAGATAATCCTCATTTAATTAAAAGATTTGAAAGTTATTTACATCCAATAATTTTATAAATAGAGATTAAAACATTACCATAACAAAATTAATAATAGTTTTGTAACAATTTGGTTCAATTAATACTTTAATGACCAAACGATATTCTAATGATTAAATATAATTTTCAAAAATACCATTTAAAAAAAATAAAAAATAAATAAATAATAATAATTTGGTAAAAGAAAAACGACATGAGTAAAATTTAAAAAGAAAGAAAAAAAGAAAAAGAAAAAAGACTCTCAGGCAACGCGAGATAGATACCCATCACTATCTTTACAAAAGTAGGTACATTTATATATTTGTATGTACAGGATTCACTCCTAAACTAATTAACCGATCATTATGAATTTGGGAACACAGCTACTAGGTATATAGGTCCAAATGTGGGCTGTAATTAGGTTAATTTAGTTTTATGCTAGAAGGGGCGTGGAAGCCCTTTGTGAAAATTCAGATAATTCCGATTCTTGTGAAATTTTAACAATAGGTATTAGACATCAATTAATAAGTATTCTCCAAATTTTAGTTTCTTTGGAGGATTTTAAAGGGTTTTTAGGGGGAATAATGTGGGCATGACCTACCAATTAGAAATTCAAATATATCGGGTTTGCAGGTACTCTTATAGATGACGCACCATGTTTCCGTGACTTTGCGTCGTCAACATTCGGGCAGGTTACGGAAGCGCTGAGAGTTTACTAGGCGAAAACTGCCAAACGCTAAATTTAAGACTGGCAACCGATAAATTACGACAAAGAAATGCAAACTAAAATACATATATAAAAATAAAGAACGAACAAACCATAGCTAAACAACTGTTATTAATTCGATGTGTATTTTTTTATTTATTTTTTTTTGTCAAAGGAATCATTGTTAATCAAATGTTTTTAAATAAAATGTTTTTTTTTTGTGCACCAGAAAGTTTCAAAAGATGATTTTGTTTGATTTGTTATGCAAATGTTTTTGTTTTTTTAATTTTTTTTAAATTAAAAAATTTTTTTTTTTTATATATACATGTTTTTCAAAATTTAAATTAGTCCTTCGGGAGATTCGACGAGCTGACAGAGATTATAGAAATTCATTTTTTTTTTTATTGAACGCAATTAATTTCTTCCAAAAAGCGTAATTGAAGCCGAAACTGTAAAGATATTTGAGAAACGGTTGGATAAGTTCTGGATTGACCAAGAAATCAAATTCAACTATAAGGCTGCTGTCGTCACTGGACGCATACAAAGATGAAGACAAGGAGCTGGTGCCATAGGACGACTCATGTCCTTCTACCAGAATTCATCTATGTTTCTATGTTATCGGCTGCTTGGTTAATAGTTTCGTCGACTCTCGGGCTCTTCCGATACCTGCCTGAATGTTGACGACGCGAAGTCACGGAAAATGGTGCATCATCTATAAGAGTACCATTATATCTTGATTTTAATCTACGCAAGGAGACATAAAACTGGTGCAACACTGTTCGTTTCGTGTAATTAATTTGTACCCGTCCTGGGACGGATATTCTTCTAGTCTATAAATACTACTATCAAGTAATATTTAATTTAATTTGATTTTATGTTTCAGAATTTTTTAGATGAGGATTGATTATTTGGACCACTGTTCTCACCTTGGACGTTATTTTCACAACATTTCAGCCGATGTAATCTCTGAATGTCCTCAGATGCGTCTTGTCGAACTCTCGAATCATTACGGAATTTCAAATGGGATCCATTTATTTAATCAATGGGGGTAGCTTGCTCTTATTCTTTTAGCCATGATGGGGGTAGAAGTCTTAAGTGGCGCAACGGATATAAGTGCTAAGTAATAATCAGCTCTAAGTGACAGTCTTCTCGAGGTTGAAGGTTCAATCCTTAGTACGAGCGATACTAAGAATACAATTACGAATTAAAATTTATGTATTGTAATGATGATACGTACATTTTTCTATCTCGGGGGGGGGGGGGGGGACAAATATTTAAAAACAATACAATTCACAGAATAAAGACAACACAAAAAATACGTCTTGTGTATGGGCGTAAAAGAAACGAAGCACTTAAAAGGATGTGAAATGTATGAGGTCACGAAATCGCTCGATTGTTTGCGGGAATAAAATTGACACTTGACACTAAAATTCAACAAAGCTGAGAAATTCTGACATAATTCTTTTTCCGAGAAAAATAATAAAAACTCACAAACAGGAAATACTTGAGTGATGAGCCAGATCTTTCTTTTCATACCTTTTTGTTGTGTCCTCCGTCAAAATTTGAAGGTGCGTGACCTAGCTTTTGTTCTATTTTAAAAAAGAGAATAAAAGGGGGGGGGGGCTTTTATTCACCACCACCCACCCCCTCCAAAACAAGGGAAGCGTTAGGGGTTACTGTGATAGGGGGCAATCTGGGTGGAGGGGTTGGCCAACAAGATGTTCACATTACATTTAAATTTCTGCATGTTGGTACAGTCGAGGAAACAGAGAGTAGGAAGGGAATTCCAAAGGCAACTGGTCCAAGGAAAGAAGCTACAGGACTAGAAAATCTTTCGTCATCTCGGAACCCTTACAGTGAAGAGGTAGGGTTTTTCTGTGGATCGGGTGGGTTCGAGGTATTTTCGTTGAAGGGTACAAGTTCATCGGAGCACATTCCATGGAAGTACTTGTAAAACAAGCGCAGTGATGCAACTCTGCGGCGAGGGCTAGAGCTTGGTAGACAATGCAGAACCTATTAGGTTAGACTCTTTTTTGCACCCTGTCCAAGAGAGAGAGGCTGGTGGTTGGTGCACCAGCCCAGTGTATTGATTTACTCCTCTCCAGGAGTTAGGCACAAGGCCAATTTTTATCTTACTCCCACAAGTAAGATGTGATCCAAGGTCGGGTCGGGAAAGTGGGGTTCGAAAAGCCAGCGCCCGAGAAGGTGAGCACTCTGGCCATTAAAAATTGCCTGGGCAGCCCTGTCGGCATTCCCCGGTAGGGGCGCCTCAGGCAGTAAACAATAAACTTACTCCTCCCCAAAGAGGGGAGGCGAAGCCTGGGAGGGTGGACCTCCTAGAACTGCACAGGACAGACCCATAGACCGGCGTAAATCAAGCTCCGGAGGCCAAGACAATACCAGTCTATGGGGTGCAGTATCCATCGGAACAGATACTACACTTTGATCTTAGCCTAAAGGCCAAACAATACTCCATGCACGGGCAAATGGTTGACTTTATAGAGCTACTAACAAAACCTACCCACCCTCCGGGCAGCAATTAATTGGGAGGGGGGGGGGCGTTAATTAAAAAATAAAAAATGTTTTTTACTCAGAAAACTCCATAATTTTAACAATAAACTTTGGTAAATTTCTAGATTAACATCCTCTGCTAAATTACACCCCCCCCCCCATCCTTAAAAATGTGTCTTGTTTTTAGGGTTATTCTAGATTGTTGGGGCAGTTAATGTTTTAGATACTAACCCTAAGTTCGACTGGCAAGGTTGTAAAACCACACAAAATTGCCACAAAAAGGTTCCCCCTCCCCCCCCCCCAAAAAAAAATAACACACAGAATTCATCTCCAGTGGCAAAAAAAAAATGGTAAACTTCCATAAAACCCTAGAATGGCACGAAAATAGAGTATTATTTTACGTTAAATTTATATGCTAAACTGATCCCCCACTCTAAATTCTAAAATATTTTTTCGTTTCTATTTCTGTCAGGTTTTTCAGGGTATTCATATGTAATCGGCTGAAAAAGTAGAATCTTATTTTCCAGGTGGGGGGGGGGGGGGATCTACAATAATATCCCAACTTTCAATATTTTTATTTATAGCATAAAAATAAGATATTTAATTAGATCATTTTAAAGTTATTTAATTTTCGCCAGATAAGATACTGACAGGTGTGAGAAGTTTTCTAGTCCAGTCGAGGGAGCCTATCTTCTTTGCAGTACGTTCTATGTGCTTATTCCATTTCATGTAACGTTGAACTGTCGGGGAGGATGCTATTGGCCATGACAATCGGTGGTTGGAAAGGTTTTTGTATAGTTGTTAAAGAAAGGAGCCTTGTCTTGGTAACATTAAATGTGACCATCCATTTTTTGGGCGACATTTTATTACAGACGGAGTACATCTTATAAGGTTTTAGCCATTGCCTTGCATGTGTGGGCACACGATTTGCCCTCATGCCGCAAATAAAGCGTGGTCTCATCAGTTTGGTTTGACTTGTCTGTTTTACGACACACCAAACCTTTTTGTGATATTTAATGCTAAAAAAAAATGAAATGCATTATGGTGGATTTAAATTTGTAATTAAATTATTTTTGAAATCGGATTTTTAAAGTTTTATTTTATGCTCTTGCATTTTTGATTCAAATAAATAATCGGTCAACATATAAAATCCAACCCCCATAGCAATCCATCTGACATAATGCTATAAACTTTGTTCTTTTAAATTTAACCCAAATGGATTTAATGCAATTTGAACTCTGCATAGTTGAACCCATGTCCATTTCACACACCCCTTTTTAATTTTGTTATTATAGTCAGCTTAAAGAAATTTTCTAGTATTTTCTTAGGTGCTTATTAATATTGAGATACGTGCGAAATGTGGCAGTTCAAATTAACAGGAAAACTTATGGATATACTTACTTATCAGTGAAAAATATTTGTGTATACCAAAAATTACGGAAAAAAGCAAAGAATTTTAACAAAAAATCAAATTAATTTACTATTCGGACTCCATAAATTCCGAACAACAAGACCGCATGGCGGGTTTATATTAGAAAGGAGATCATCTTCTATGCCACGCTGACTTGACGCAAATGTTGTTTGTAGTTTGTGGAGTCTGAATAGTAAATTAATTTTATTTATTATTAAAATTCTACTCGATAATTTTCCGTAATTTTTGGTGTACACTAATATCTTCAATTGATAAGTATATCCATAAGTTTTCTTGTTTTTTTTACATTTTGCATGTATCTCAATATGAATAAGCACCTTTCTTTCTTTTTTCTCTTTTAAATGAAGTTTCTTTAATAGGATTCATCATCATCGTCATCATCATCAATCAGTTTATTTGTTGAATCAGGCCACGATTAGTCCTCTGATGAGGGTGGGGCCCGATTGTCTAGTCTCAATCTTAGTCTTTCCCTCCATTGTTGTCTTTGGTGAGGCTCGACGGAATCCATACCCAAGGCTCTCCTATCACATTTGATCATGTCCTCGCAAGACAACTTGGGTCTGCCAGAGGTGGTCTCCTCTGCTGGCACGTTCAACTGTCGGGCTTTAGCAATTCAGCCATTGCTGCATTCAACGTGCCCCAACGCAGTCTGCTTTTCTGCATGACGTCCGCGAGGCTTTCCAAGTTGACCTGCGCAAGCAAAGACCCAAAAGGCATGCTCCATTCAGGCCTCACCATACAGATCCATCTGACCATTGCCTTGTCATTACGGTGCAGTTTCTTTAGTGTGCCAGCAAAGACAAAAAAAAAGCAACAAAAAAAACAAACGTTTTCATTAATTTATAATGCTAGCTTTTGTTTAATTTTATGTGGTGTGTTCAGTTCACTTTGTGACTTTATCGTCGATTGATCCGCCACCTTAGAACAAGTGTGGATGGCAACAACAAATCCAAACCCATTTCTATTTCAGATTCGTACAGCATTTCTACCTCTCGACACATACAACCAGAATTAAAAATGTCATGGCACCATAGTTAGAATTCTGAACACTGAACACTGTAATCTTTGAGAGCAATTCATAATAAACATAAGGAGCAACTGACTCCCCAATTGTAAAATTAAACAAATTTATTATCTTTCTACTGAGTTTGCTATTAAGATCAAATGTGAATGTCTTTTGGGTGTTTGCTTATATTTAAAAGAGGAAAAAATGTTTCATTTTGCTATTTTCATCAGATCAAAAAGAAATATGAGTAAATAATTTTTCTATTTAAAAAGTTTTTTTCTTACAAAGTTGTGCAGCTTTTATGTTATTCATTTTTTCGGTGGATTTTGTTTAATATTTCTTTAAAAGAATCTTTTTAAGAGTATTTTAATGTTTTCCATGGCCTTTTTGACTAAAAGCAAAGTGTAGTATCTGTTCTAATACTACACTTCATCTGTTCTGTCTTCTGTCGGTGTGTGATAAATCCTTCGAGACTGAGGCAATTTAAATTTTGGTTCCAATCCAGAGTGCCCCTTTTTGGGGGAGCTGAATTTTCTCCACTTTAAAAACCGACTTTGTGTCTAACTCTGCCATCATGGGGAGGCAAGTAAATGGACAATGTTAGATTTTTAATTAAACAATCGCAATTCTTGGTATGCTCAATTTTCCCAGGCAACACCAGGAATCGAGTTTTGCTGGTCTCTCTCTATCTATCTATCTCTCTATCTATCTATCTATCTATCTATCTATCTATCTATCTATCTATCTATCTATCTATCTATACACTTTACTGCAGTTTCACTGTAGTTCCTATCACCAGAAGCGTATTCTTAGCTCATACAAACGTTTGTATACATTTGAATCAATGTTCTATTCTGATCCCGAGAAGTTGAATTTTCATGTTATTGCATAAAATTTAGTAAACTAGTAAACATATGCTCCCTCCGGTCGCATATGTTTACTAGGCTACTGTGTCACCCCTTCTCTCTCGCTGTCTGTAAAAGGGTGTTCCTATTTACTTGTCTATAATTTGGAAAAAAATATATACAATACATATTTAAAGCTAAATAAATTGTTTGGGACTATTCAAATAATTAAAGTTTTAGTTTACTCATTTATTTTTTTTTTATCGCTTATGTTTGAATTCATGTTTTAAATCATAAATCTATGACGTCACGCCAAAGCTAGAATTGTTTAAAGATCTATTTATAAGAAAGTGCAAATAGCTCTGGCTGAAGATCTCAAGGTTTCGGTTTCGATTTCCGGTCATGGCATGCGATTTATTTGTTGGGAATTTATTATTTACTATTGATGCAATAGTTTCCATTTTGAAATTAGACTAATTCTGCAACATATTTATTACGTTTAAAATGTATTTATTACGTTTAAAATGTATTTATTACGTTTAAAAAAAAATTGTGACTGACAAACGGACGGACAAAATCCCTATTTATATTAGTTTGTATCTAATCCAAAAATGCTCAATACATAATATGATTGAGACTTTCAAGCTAATTAATGGCATTTTTAACTATGGTGGGCATTTTTTTAGTATTCCTCCTACATCTGGAAGGTTATTGCCAAGGCAGTTTTCATAAACTAGATCTGTTAAGTTTTTTTGCTCACAAAAATAATGTTTTTGGAATAAGTTGCCAGATCGGATTAAGAACAGCAATAACGTGGATCAGTTTAAGACGAGGTTGGAGGAATTCAGAGAAAGTGGTAGGAGGGAGAAATTGAGGGGGCACTTTTGGGAGTTATCAAATGAAATATTTAACAGAATTTGATCTGGATATCGATACTGTACTAAGAGTTTAATTTTTTTTTTTTTTTTTAAACAGTTGAATTGAGAAGATAGTTAAAGGGGAGCCGCCCAAGGAGGCATAACAAACAAATAATAATAAATAACAAACAAATAATAAATAATAACAAATAATAATAATAATAACAAACAAATAATAATAAATAACAAACAAATAATAATAATAATAATAATAACAAACAAATAATAAATAATAACAAATAATAAATAATAATAACAAATAATAAATAATAATAACAAACAAATAATAATAATACTCTAAAGACTAAAACAGTTATAATAATATACACTAGCTGACCCGACCTGGTGTTGCCCGAGAGTATTTCAATTTATGCCGACCCCACAATATTAGTGTAAAACTCCAACGGATAAATAAAACAATAAATACTGCTTTTGCAACTTGAAGATTTTCTCGGCCCCATAAAAACTCGGTATTCAACAATCCTTCATAATAACATTTCCAAGCATCTCTCTTGCCTTATTCATTTGTTGCTAGTATCCCATTGTCATTTCGAATGCACTTCCCTCCAACAATATCCATATTTGTCTTTGAAGTATTCAGGATAGCTAGACAGATGCATTCTTCTGGTCATCCCTTTGTAGTATATCAGGAAACCTAACTTGCTCAGCCTCAACTGTGGCTGTCTTCATTGTCGCCAGATACATGTCCTTATTCATTAAACCTTTTCACTTTTCTTTGATATCCTTCTCAGCTTCCTCAGTCCAACATCATATTTCATCCTATGTATTGGAGGCCTTTTCGTGCACCCCCAAATCTGGTCTGCTACTTCTAACTGTATCTTTCAACTTCTTCCACTGTTGTTTCACACTTCCTGAAGTGGATCTTTTAACTGAGTGCTCAATCGCTTGGTCTCTGAACTTGCATTTCACATGTTCTTCATTCAACCTCCACACTTTTCTCCTGGGGATAAACTCTCTCTTTACCGCATGAGATTTCTTCAACTTTACGTCACAAATAACTGATGTACGCTATGTCACAATTGTTAATCAGGTATTACTTTCACATAACTCGAGAGCTTTCTGTCCTTCTTTCTAACCAGCAGATAATCTTCGCTGCCCCAGATTCGTATGTAACAATAGGGGTGAGACGTAATGGGTGAAAATTTCAGATTCATGCGAGTAGTATTTTTTTTGTGTTCATTTATACATAAATAACACTAAACAATCAAACATTTTGAAAATTTTGCAAAATTCAGAAGGTGCAGGCCAATAGTTTTTTGGCTATTTTACATTCATGAAAACCCTTTCACAGCCTGAAAATGGTCCTAAATTAAAGTACTATATCAGATTTAACCATCTATATCCATTCATAGCTTTTGAGGATGTTTTAGGACCTGCAATGTCGCATAAAACCACTTTTTCACCAAAAAATGATGGATTTTGAGTCCCATGGAACCCTAACGGCTATTTTTGGCCTGCACCTTCTGAATTTTTCAAAATTTTCAAAATGTTTAATTGTTTAGTGTTATTTATGTATAAATGAACACAAAATATACTACTCGCATGAATCTGAAATTTTCACCCATTACGTCCCACCCCTAGTAACAAGATGGTTTTCCCATTCTTTTTAAAACAGTATTTGCAGCTAACATGTTCCTGGCATAACCTAAGATTCTTTTCTCCTTCCATATTCCTATCACCATATCCTTTTTATTTATGAACACGTTCAAAACCACCAGCAAGAACTTACTTCTCACCAATCTTTCTAGTTACGAAAATAACTCTATCATAAAACCTATCTTTCACATCTTCACTCAAACTATTGGGTTGGCCAAAAAGTTTGTTTGTTTTTTTAAGTAGATATTAATGCAATTCATTTTCCACGCTCGATTTGGAAATTTTGTCCGGCCAGAGCAAGGAGCTAAAAAATTTCCTTTTCGGAATCAAGCAAACCATTTCTGCTGCACCCGTTCTGTAACAGCATCATCTCCATACACATGGCATATCTTTGTCGCGTTTTTTCCTTTTCTGTAGTAAAAAAAAAAAAAAAAAGCATCAGATGTCGGTAGTGCTCTGCTGGATCTTCCATTTCAAGGCCTGAAATACAATAAAAAATGTAAGAACTCCTCTGCTCGGAGGCTTATTACACATTGACGTCAACATAGTCGCTATACCAAATGTAGGACTTCAAGAATAGAAATACAGGGTGGGCCAAAATAAGGGTCCTATCTTTAAATTTGAATAACTTGAATTTGAATAACTTCCACAAAATAAAAGTTAAACTCACCAAACTTTATGTGTGTGTAGACTGACCCTTCCGAGATTTTTTGAAATAAACAAAACAAATTTTAGCCGAAAAACACTTCTTAAAACTTACAAAAACTAAAGTATTGTTTTTTACACTGTTTTGAGTTTTTTAAGCAAAAATAATGTTTTCTAAATGAGGGTACGTTCCTTAGGTCTAATACGGCTCATGCTTGCTTCGGAAGGGGTCCTTTACTTATTCTAAAAAAAAAAAAAATCAATAAATAAAAAAGTTATGAATTTTTAAAAATAGGACCCTTATTTTTGCCCACCCTGTATAAAACGATCTTGATTAGGCCGGAAAGATGACATTAAAAAAAACGAACAAATTTTTTGCGTAACCCAATACATCGTGATGCATAAACAGATATTCTTTCTCACTATCAACTTCAACAGTACGATTCGATTACTTACAGGATTAACTTTTTATCTACCCATTTCTCTGCAATAGGAATTCCCGCCCTTTTGGCTGGGGCTGTAGAATTCGCCAACTGCACCTCTGCAGAGGGGTAAGACTCCCCCTCCCCCAATGGGGCCACCTGTTTGCTGTGGGTGGCGACCCGTGATGTCTGAGGATGGGATCCTGGTGGCTGAGCAGCCTAATGACTATAGAACAAAAGGTCATTGGCTGCAACACTTCACTTTGGCCTTAGCCGAACTAGACAGGCAGTCGGAGAGGCTCATTCCGACCAATCGGCTGGTCACGACAAGCCCTAACACAAAAAAAAAAAAAAAAACTTGTCTAAATAAAACTGCCAATATAAACCTTTTATATAAATGGCCTTACCAAAAAGCAAAATAAATAAAATAATAAACTAAATGTATGAGTGTTAGAAGGCGGTGGTTCAGGCTCAATCGATTCTGGGGAAGAAAGTCACAACATGGCTGCATACACTTGAGAGGCATTCTTGGACTTGGTCAGTGAGCCCTACAGAATGCAGGTGCTTGTGGCTTCCCCAGATGAAAGTATACTCTTCCTGTAGCCCTGAGGTACCACGGCGAATGGGTTTCCCCCTGGCACTTCCCACGTAGTTGGGCTCTGGGGCGAGTGGGGAGCAGGAAGGATGAAATGGAAAAAAAAATATATAAATGTACACACCAAAATCTACCAAGCGACCTCATCGTAAAAGCTCAGATAGCGATGTTGAAATAATGTATCAAGATACACCAACATCCGTTGTAATACAATCAATTGAAGATAGACCGATAACTGAAATATCGCCCTTTAAAATAGAACAAATTTTCTCAAAAAAAATAAAACCTAAGACAATTAAAAAAAAAACTTTCAAATGGAACAATATTAATCGAAGTTAAACAAAAAAAAAAACTCAAGTTGAAGAAATATTAAAGTGGGAAAGTTTCGTCGATATAAAAATCAAGGCTTATCTCCACCAATCTCTAAACTACTGAAAAGGTGTCGTTAAAAGCTCCAAACTCTCATTATGCACAATGGACGAAATAAAGACTAATCTAAAAAAAAAAAAATGACATGACCTTATAATGGTTGAAAGGTCGTTAAACACCAACAAATGCTAGGAATACCAACAGTATCTATTTTCTTTTCATTTTCAATCCAAAATGGCCTATTTCTTGCATTCTAACAGATTTATCTCTCCATTGTGTTTCTTGGACACAACATATATCAAGAAACTCAATCTCTCCTGACCTTCTACGCAATCTTCCAAGATTCAAACAGCAGGGCTTGAAGTTTGATAAATTTTCTTTGGACGACATTTCATTAATCGAATCAGAATTGTTATAGGTTAGATTCCTTTCCCCATATCAATCCAGTAGACTAATGGAGACCAGTATTTTTATCGAGACACCATCTCCAGGTGATCTGGCCAGTGAGGGTTGAGGACATGCATTGCATGGCGATAGTGCTTGGTTTAGTTTATGTAGAACAGTTAAGGTAGCAGGGTCAGTTGGCAGGGGAAAGCCAAGGAAAACATGGGAGGAAGTGATAAGGATGGACTTGAGAGAAAGAGGGATAAATAAAGACCTGGGCAGGGATAGGTTAGTTTGGAAGTCAATTTCTAAAAGCCGTCCAACACATGCCAGTATGTAAAACAGACATTAAACCGAATATAATAATGGCTTAAAAGGCTAAAGGGCACTTCACTGCCCTTTTTAATAATAAATAAATACCCAAAATATTCAAATGAAATGTTGAACATTTTTTTTTTTTTTTTTTTTACTGTGCACCCCAAACAAGGCAGGCCACCACTGTAGACGTAAGGGGCTACTGAGAATTAAGGTGTAGATTTTGGGTGTCATCCTAAGTTAGGAGCTGTCGGTACAGTCAGGGAGCAGGGATGGATTTCCAGAGGCCAGCAGCACAAGAAAAGAAGCTATTGAAGTAGAAGGCTCTCCGGCATCTGGGGACCTCCACAGTTAATGGATGGGATTTTGCTGATTGACGAGTTGGTCTAGTGTATTTACGTCAAGGGGGCATTAGTGAATCAAGTTCATCGGAGCACAATCCATTAAAGTATTTGTAAAACAAGCACAAGGATTCAACATTGCGGCGATGGAACAGGGGCTGGAGCTTGGTGGACAGTGAGGGACCTATTAAGTTGGTGACTGTAGTAGAGAAATAAACCTGAGTCGATTTGGATATATTGAGATAAATAAACTCTGTTGCTGTTGGAGACTGCCTGTTAATTGTTTCCATCAAGAGTTATGTCCCCTTTAATAATTGGTAGTTTAGAGAAAATGGTTTGTCACTGTTATGAATCGGTTCATTGCAATGAAGGCACTCGCTAATTTGCATATGAATTGCATTTTCAGCCAATCATAATCTATGATAGAGGTCACAGATAGATAAGATTAATGTTGTTTATTAGTGGCAGTCTATTTTCACCCGTGTTTTGCAGATGATTATGGAAGAAGTGGAATAGACGGTTGCAGAGTGACTGAGATTTGGAAGAAAGCATTATTGATATATATTTTTTCTTTTCACAAATTCTTTTCACAAGTTTGGTTATGTTTGTCACTTTGATGTGTGGCTTCCCCAAGTCTGCTTCAGTATTTAACATTTAATACTCCTTACCTGTGGCCATCTTAGTGGCTGTATTCGGACAACCCACATGTGAACTGTGTCGCTGACCTCTATCTTCTTCTCTTCATATTAATTGGTAACTACAAACGACATTTGAGAGTTAAAATATCAATTTATGAACTTAATTCTTCAACGATCACTGGCCGATTAGTCGCATTACATGGCACTTGCTGAGTTCGATATTTCCGTCTTTTGTTGATTAGGAGTAAAGATGTTTTCTTGATTCTTTTCTCATGAAGGATGACAACTTTTTTTAAATTTTAAACTGTATTGTATTCATCTTAAGTAATGGATATATAGCAAAAACATGTCAGTCATGGGACTGCATACCTCCAGTTGACAATGTAAGGATGGGCCAAAGTCTTATCTGGGCCTGACTTCTCCATATTGTATGAAGTATTCCTGAAGTTATGCCATGGAAACGTGGATAACTCAAAAACTATTTATCTGATCAGGTTGAAATTTTGCATTTAAATTAATCAAAGAGCATCAAATCCATACATCAAATTTTGAAAAATCGGAAGTTGAAATTCCAAAAAAATTTTGACTATGACCAAACTTTCAAAGGTCGACGTAATATAAGATGTGAGACTTCATTGGCTACAATATGGACCAAGTAGCGAGTTTCTACAATAAACAGTTATCGCCGAAACTTTCACCTTTTCTGTGACCTAGATATGTATAACTGGGAATTCAGAAGTCTATGACTAGACCTCAAACGTTAAACAGACAAAAAAAAAAAACTGTAGAAGCACAAAAACCCTCTGTGTAACTTCAAGCTCCAATGAACGAAAACAATTCGGCTCACCGCAGAATCTCACTCGACACTCACGTTTCTCCTCCCCCTTTTTTCTGATTTTCTTGTCTTTTTATTAGCAGATATTCCCTCAGTTAATTCCGCTTAACCAATCAGAAGAAACACTATTTGTCATGATAATTAAATCTATTATTATTGTGCAGCAACCAGTAGATTTGTTACTTCGAGGTTGTGAGTTCAATCCTCACTAGAAAACTAGTAAGCCAAAACTTATTTCCCTTTCCATCTGCAAGCCAGGCAAAGGCGGACCCTCTTACTGCGGAGAAGAACTAAGTCCGGGCCATCTCCACCGCTCAATTCTGGCTTAAGATCATCAATTCCGCCACAATATGGCCAAATTAAATCAGTTCTAAGTTAAACCATGGCAAGTTTGGTGACAATTGGTCAAGTGATGTGGATGCTAGGCTGTACAAAAACAAACTAGTGACAAAAAAAAAATACCACAAAGATAACCTCTACCTTAGCAGGAGTAACTATGACTTGTTTTTGAACTACCTTCAGAAGCGGGAATGAGGGGGGGGGGGGGGTATAAGCTACTCAATTTATCAAGACTTTGCATCTAACACCACTAAGATCCAGATAGCAATTGACTTCATTTCAAACCTTTCCCATGTTACAAGATTAAGCAAAATAATCCATTATCTATTTTCCATATGCGACTCTAGCTGACCCTGAGAACATACCCCATCAATTATGCTGTATAACCCGCTGCACCTGGGGATTTATATCTACATTTTGAAAATATATTACTGCTAAGCAATATGCAGCAGTTGCATTATACATACATAGAATCTTTCACTGTCCATTGCTTTTTCAGGTAGACATGGGGAAGGACATCCTCCATGGCCACCTGTATGCTAGCTCTCTGCCACACTAACTGCTTTGACTGTTGGGATTAAAATAATCCTGAAATAAAGTCTAATTCTCCCACGTGAGAATGGGGTAACCATGTGCAGATAAAATCATCAAAGATATGTATAGGACGGAAGTCTGACGAAGGAACACAAAACACAAGGGTGTAATTTCATATCAATTTAGTAAGAAAGAGAAAGTTGGATCGAGTATTTACAGTTTCATAAAGTTCATTTAGGCATTGGTAAATCATAGAGAGGATGGAAAAGAGGATGGTAGAGAGGTGGGTTGAGGATGGTTGCGAAAATGTGGTTCGCGAGAACTTATCTGTTTTTAAAGTTCTGGTATCGGCGGGAGGTCATTCTCTGTGATGCCGTCGTGGGCTGTATCACTGAGAAGACCGGCCGATGTGTTGTTGACTGGAGTGGAGTCGTTGAAAAGGAGCCTGCATAGAGTTCGGGTATCGGCAGGAGATCATTCTCTGTGATGCCGTCGTGGGCTGTATCACTAAGAAGACCAGCCGATGTGTTCTTGACTCGAGCAGAGTCGTGGAAAAGAGGGCGGGAAGCCGTATACACGAGTTTTTAAGGGCTGGCTCACGTGACACCTATACTAAAAAGGGGTTGCAATGCCTGACAGCCAATCTGTGCGGCCCTTAAGGGACATGGCAACAGCCAATCAGTGAGGGGGGCTTTAACAAATTCCAACATGACTTAAGTTACTATTTCAAAAATACCCTCTAAAATAATAATGTGATGTGCTTGGCTAATCGCAGCTTAATATTCATCAGCATCCCTCCCCTTCTCTCTTCTAACCTCTCTAATATTAAGAGGGGTTCAGAGTTTATACTTGAACATCAACTTTTTCCCCTTTTTTAGTCTATATAATAAAGTCGATGTTTTTTTCCCGTTTACATAAGACATTATAGCTCTGTAAACAAAAGCGATATATAGAATTTGACTGCTCACGCTTTAAGCCGATTCTAGGTGTGTGTTTTGGGAAAATATGCACCCGTTTCATTCGCTTTCAGTAATTTCTACATTTTTTCCGACTTACCTGATTCTCCTAGAAAATAATCTTCATAGGAAACTTTCCTTGATACCACCATCATTATTTCATTTCTCCATATTTTGCTATTGTCTTTTACCTATTATACTTTAACTAAATAAATACAGGTCGCTCCCTACAACCTATGCTTTCTGCTTTTACAGTGTTTTGATTGGTTATAATCCTATTCTGGAATAACCGAATAGGATTGATAAACACTAAACGAACAACCATTGAAATTAAAACATGGTGTCTCATATTATTTCAATTATTACAAGAACTCTGCTGTTTTCGTTTCAGAAATGTTTTTCTTTCTTTTTTTTTTTTTTAACATTTTTACATTGACAGTTTTTTTTGTTGTTGTTTTATTTTGCTTGTGTCGTGTTTCGTTCAGTCTCATCATCTTCCGTCTTTCTTTTTAGTATGTGGGGGGGGGGGGGTTCAAACAAGTTATGCAGTGCAGTTCTTAAATAGCATTCTGTTATTCCAGAATAGAACAGAAACGAAACAAAACGTTATAATTCACACATTTTTCTTTCTTTTCTTATTTCACCTATTTAAAAAGTATTATTATTATTATTATTATTATTATTATTATTACTACTATTATTATTATTATTATTACTATTATTATTATTATTACTATTATTATTATTATTACTATTATTATTATTACTATTATTATTATTATTATTACTATTATTATTATTATTACTATTATTATTATTATTATTATTATTATTCATCTTATTTGTCGTCTGAATTTTAAACCATGTGCAGATTCCCAGTTATATAAAATGCAATTATTTTTGCAATCTTCTATATCTTTAGTATGTTTATTTACCTCTTCTGCAAGAGGTTAGACACAAGGTCAAGTTCGCATTTCTCGTTAGGGGCACCTCATGGATTTAGCTATAAACTAACCCAAATAAGGTAAAGCCTGGGAGAGTGAACTCCCTACGACTAAATAGAAACATACCTCAGGTTGGCAGTCACTGTCGAACTGTCTCTTAAACCTGTCACTAACCCTAAGTCCGTGTGGCAAAAAAAACCTCTTTAATTTTTTTGACAATTTATTTATTTATTTATTATTTTTTTTTTTTTTTCAGAAGTGATACTCTAATATTTATTTTTTTTACAGTTAAATCATTCTTTTATATTTCCCCCGGGCAACACCGGGACATAGGTCCTGCTAGTTGTAAATAATGTAGTGAACAATGGAATTCTTGTAATATACTAATCTTTCTTTGTTTCTTCTTTCACAGCACACATCTTCTGGCTACGGGGGACAGCTTTGGTTACGTTCACATCTTCCATCTTGACGATGATCTGGCTAAGCAGGATCCAAGAGAGGTAGAACTATTTGTATCGATGCTCGCAACTTCTGAATGAATAAACTTTTTATAAACAGAGTTTTGGTTGCTTCCACGGTTTTGCAATGATGTATTCAGTTAATAAATTTCCACCATGTTTTTTATTTATTATTTTTTTATTTATTATTTTTTTTATTTATTATTTTTTTATTTATTATTTTTTTTATTTATTATTTTTTTTATTTATTATTTTTTTTATTTATTTTTTTTATTTATTATTTTTTTTATTTATTATTTATTTTATTTATTATTTTATTTATTATTTTATTTAATATTTTTTATTTATTTATTTTTATTTATTTATTATTTATTTATTCATTTATTATTTTTTATTTATCTATATTGCCACTGGTGCGTTTTTACACTACTGTGGTAGAAAAATCGGTGAAATGTACGATTTCATTTGTTTATACATTTTGTAAATAAAATGATGTGTTTGCTAAATGTTATTTCGTTTGTTTATACATTTTGCTTACAGAAAAAAATCTCTGCAATGTTTTTTTTTAATATCCCCCCCCCCTTTTTCTTAAAATAAAACAAACAACACAGAATAGTTTGAGAGTTCTTGATAAGGTACAGAAACGTATCTGTAATTTGATTGGCCCCCACCCTTTCTTCTTCTTTGCACTCTCTCTCTCACAGATATGATGTTGCTAGTCTCAGTCTTTTCTATAAATACTATTATGGCATGTGTTCTTCGGAATTATGTGATCTATTCCTCACTTACTTTGTTCCAGCTCGTTTGACTCTTTGGTCTAGTGGTCTCCATCAATTCACTGTTTTGATACCTCATTGCAATACAGCTTCCTATTCCAGTAGCTTCTTTCCAAGAACCGCAGGCTTGTGGAACTCTCTTCCTGCTGACTGTTTTCCGCCTTCCTATAACGTTGGTCTTTTCAAAACTAGGGCCAATAGGCGTCTCCTGTCTTTGTGATAACCATATTTGTTCTTATTAGCTCCTTACATCAAGTGGCTTCATGCCTTGTCTGAAGCGATTTCCATTAAAAAAAATAAATAAAGATTTTAATTTTAAAACAAAGTTTTGAATATTATACGTCTGCTTGCAAGTTCAATGTGAGTGCGCAAGTAACTGGATGTGGAAGCAACCAGTGTCAACCCGAATCTGTCCTTTGCGTATTTGCTTTGTTTTGGGTTGCCTGCAATCTGTTTCAACGTTGGACTTTGTCATGACTGATAGCATCCTTCCCCAATCATCATGTTTGCTGTGGTGATTTGTGATTATTAAAACTTTAAACTGATCGTGCCTCCAAAATATCCTATTTTAAAGAACAGAATGATCATATAATTATAATTAACATAATGAAGAATGCTTTATATATGACCATTAATAGTAGGTTGTTTGAAAAATGGTGATCGATTTCAGAAACAAATATTTATTCTTGAAAGATTTCAGAAACAAATATTTATTCTTGAAAAATTTCAGAAACAAATATTTATTCTTGAAAGATTTCAGAAACAGATATTTATTCTTGAAAGACTGGATGTTAAAATTCATCAAAGAATAATTATTTATGCCTCATCAATAAAAATCTGGTTTTGATGAAATAAAATGTCCTTCCCCATGTCCACCTGGTAAAGTAAGTTCAGAGAACTTCTGCCATTACTAACCAGCAGAGCGTTACCACTGTCGACCAAGGCAAAAGTCTATCAGAAATGTGTACGCAGTGTGATGATGTATTGAGAACTTTTTCCATTACTAACCAGCAGAGCAGGAGCTATTAGGTTAAAAGTCCTTTCATACACCATGTCCAAGAGGGAGAGGTTAGTGGTTGATGCACCAGCCCTGATGTGGCAAAAATACTCCATGCATGGGCTTTATAGAGATATTAGCCACAAATTCACCAAATTTGGCATGAAGGATCTTTGGGATGTCAACTATATCATTGGTGGGTCAAAATGATACTACTACTTCTTATAGTACTACTACTAATAATAACTAACCCGTGTAAATTACACGAAATGATGTTTTCAATACTAATTATCTTGTTCCTAACCTATACATGTTTGAATAAAATATAAGATTTGACTTGTATATTTATTTTTAAAAATGAACAATACATGAAAAAATTTACAAAACTTTTAATGTGTCTTTCCGGTCGTCGTCGTCCCCCCCCCCCCCTTCGATGTAGAAAAAAACATCTTAGAGGTTGGTTGGGATCGAACTATAAACCAGTCGGGCCGACGTCAAAATCCTATGTCGCTAACCGTTGCGCCACAGGGAAATACTTCAAAATATCATGAAAATTAGGTGACTTGAATGCTTTGCCAAATCTAGGTGCGGCGCGCATGCGCAGAGCTTTTGATATAAGCGTGACATACGAACACACATGCTATCGTATTAATATATAGATAATGGAATTACTCATGGAGATTTGATATCTATCTGTCTGAAACCGAAACGATAATATTACTTCTGTTGTACTATCTTTCAATGCTCAAGTGCTCGACTGTTTTTGCTGAAGGAGAAGGTGTCTCCAAACAGTTTTCGCATTTTGGGGTCAGTAAAAGAACTGGGCATAACACCATGAAAATGATTTACATATTTACATAAATTTATGTCTCACAGGTTTGGAAAAGACAAACGTAAGAGGTAGATAATAACAAGCCGCGCATGCGTGGTCCCCCTCTGTATGTGACTCGATGTGGCGAGTGTAAAATGCAATAAATTTGGGGCATTTTTGACCCCCTGGGGGCGAGAACCAGAATTTTTCTGAGGTCAAGGATGCTCATTTTATATGCAGAACAATTGCCTCTACATTTTGGCCAAGTTTCAGAAAAATTGAATGTATGGATCAAACGTTATGGGAGAAAAGGGTCATTTTATGCTATTTTGGAGACTTTTGACACCCTGGGGGTGTGAATCAGATTTTTTCCAAGGTCAGCGATACTTATTTTCTATTAGGAACGATTGCCTCCACATTTTGGTCAAGTTTCAGAGAAATTGAATGGATGGATGAAAAGTTATGGGGCAAAAACGTCATTTTTTGCCATTTCGGGGCCTTTTGACCCGCTGGGGGCCTAACCAGATTTTTTTCCAAAAATCGGAGAATGTCACTTTCTAACCTGACCAAAGTTACAACTTCATGCAAAATTTCAGAGAAATTCAATGGATGGTTGTGGAGAAAAATCTGGACGGACGGACGGAAATGCCTCAAAACATAGGTCTCTTAATTTTATAAATCAGGGGACCAATAAAACATGATCCATAAAATGAGGTGCAAACAACAGACGCAATTACTAAAGGTAATTCTACGTAAATGTTCTGAACTCAATCGAAATGCATGTATTGCCAGGGTAAACAGATTATAGAGAATGTATGGGTTATGTGAAGTAAATATGACTTTGCATTGTCTTGGAACTATTCGATACAAATGCTGCAGTCACTAGGAAAAGTGTCATGCTGAAATGGTTAGCTGTCTAGGAGTGCTGTCATAACTGCCACGAAACAAGATCTGATGACATGGCATCATCAGCGTAAAAACCATGTCAAACAGAGACTGGGGCAAACATGTCTGTCAACCTCAAAGCCCAGCCAAAAAAGAGGTCAAGCCTCAATTTTGAATTTCACACTATGCACGTGCAAGTCTTTTTTGTACTTCGAAATTAAAATGATTATGTTAACTTGTTGCCAGTATAATTCAGGAGAGGTAACTTGAATATGGTTCAAGGAACATAGCTCTGAATATACTGGGCCAACAGTTTGATCGCAATATTAATAAAACCTTAAGATAATTTCACGCGTCTGCATTTTATTTTTCCTCATGAATATAAGAATTAATATTTTTTATTTTGCTATTAATTGATTATTCATTGAAATCAAAAATAGCGTAAAATAAATGAAATTTTAAAAATCCTATTTAAAAAATAATTTTATTACTAAACAAAATCCACCAAAATGCATTTTGTTTCTTTGTAAATAAGTCAGCCATTTTAATTTTTTTAATAATTAAACAAAGAATGAATTACCTTGTGACTTTTCCACATTTTAAAGGAATTTGGAAGCATTTAAACTTTCGTATAGAAAGTCATTTAAACTGGTTAGCGAATCCTCATGTATTAAAAGATCGACAGCTTTGTAAGGGTTAAGTAAATACGCATCGATTTTAAAAAAAAAAAAAATAGGAAAGAGAAAACCAATAAATGCATTAAACGTTTCGTTTTTTGTCTTTTTTTAGTTGAAGAGCATCTTCAGGGATTGACTGGTTTCGTTGTTTTGTTCTACGGCATATCAACCCTCTTCAGTTTATTTAAGGCCGAATCTGGTCATTTTGACCAAAGGTTTTATGATTTCAAGTTCTTTATATGTTCAAGTATTTATTCATAGTGTTTTGTTTGGTTGTTTTGTAAAGGAAAATTTTTGTTTTTGGCTTTGCAGAACATGATTGAGTTTTGCAAAGGAAAAGGAACAAAAGCAATAACATTAATGTTTGGTGCATTTTGGGTCAGGAAGCCGGTAATTTCAGGCAGCCTGATCTGTTAGCACCAGATTCAGGAATTGGCTTTAACAATGAAAGATACAAAATGCCAATATTTATTATCAATACTAGTTTATACCTGCTCCTTGAATGGTGTTACTACCTGAGGATATTTGTGAAATTTTGTGCCAAAAAATGTGCTCCTTAGTATTTGCATGTGAGAGTAAGTAACTACGATGAATAGATTTAAATATTGTTTTTATTGGCAAAAACATAAAAAATTATGTTCTTAAGTAGAAATAATTCACTTTGAACTAATGTCGAATAACGTTTATGTCTACTTTTGCTGATTATCAAAAAAGATCACTTAGTTTAAAAAACAATATTTATGTAATCTTTTTTGTCTGTTATTATGTTATGTAAATTTCTTTAAATTTTATAAAATATGTATCCAGTTTAAAAAAAAATCCTTTAGACTTATGTTAGATAGAAACGAGTATTGGCATCGTAAAACCTACTGCCTTAGTAATGAGTACTCTGCCTATTCCTTTTTTGTCAACCAATCACATGTTTCTATTTGTGTACGAACAAACTCCCCAAACAACATAAATTTTGAATAGTATAAGATCGATTGTTGGCATCAAAATGTCAAAGGAAACCGGCGTGCAAAGGTCAAAGCAGTCGTAGCTGACCTATATGTTTGACATCTTGAAAAACGAAAGAAAAAGAAAGAAAAGAAAAAGACAATCTTTCACTGCATTCGCTTCAAAAGAAAATTTCATCTTTCTCGTGTGTGATTAAGAAATTATTATGCATGAAAAAACCTTTAGTTAAAACCTAAACTATAGGATCCGGGAGGAAAATCATTTGTATATTCTATATATATATATATATATATATGAATAGATGAAAGGATAAAATAATCCGACGGTATGAAATTAAAATGGAATAAGCGGAAGAGCTAAAAAGCTCAACGTTTCGCCCAAATGTTATATGTGCTTTGTCAAGAGCGAACGAAAAAATGCAAAAAATGACAAAAGACAAGAAAGTCTATAAATTATGAGAAATATATATAGTGGTAGGGTTCATGTAGAAGAGGGTTTATCTACTTAACTAATAGGGTCTTAACTCCACAAAATTGAGACCTTTTCATAACGGAAAGGTGGGTGAAAGGTATCCATTCTCCATTATAATTGGTTGTGATAGAAAGTCCATCTGACTCCATAGATGAATAAATAGACGACAACAGGTGATATCGAAGGTTTTTCTTGGGTGGTCTAAGTCACAATCAGAGATATTTTCAATTATTTGTGTGGCCTCTTTTTTCCTTATTAAATATTACACACTTGCAGCAAGTCTGCCATTCGCATGCATCCAATACTAAACATGCAACCACCGAGTGCATGCTTACAAAATAAGCTATAATAAAATATACATTGGCTTAGAATATTCAAGAGTCACAATATGCCTTTAATCACATACATCATACTAGCCAACGAAAGAATGCTCTCTTTATTTATCTTTGTTAAATATTACACACTTGCAGCAAGTCTGCCATTCGCATGCATCCAATACTAAACATGCAACCACCGAGTGCATGCTTACAAAATAAGCTATAATAAAATATACATTGGCTTAGAATATTCAAGAGAGTCACAATATGCCTTTAATCACATACATCATACTAGCCAACGAAAGAATGCTCTCTTTATTTATCTTTGTTAAATATTACACACTTGCAGCAAGTCTGCCATTCGCATGCATACAATACTAAACATACAGCCACATGGTGCATGTTTACAGAAATCCCTTTTATTTGGGGCTTTGCTGAAAAGGAAACAAAAACAGCTAAGAGTCAATTGTTACAAAGGGTGCCACATGCCTTGGTAGATTTATCATGTCGCTGGCGAGTTGGGAAAGCCAACAACACACTTCTTACTCATATGATGTCGTAACTCCAACTGGTTAGGTGGGAGAGCCAACTTGCAAGGATGTTGTAAGAAATAGTCCAACAAATTCCTGTATTCCTACACCAAGACTTCCGATTTACCCAAAAAAAGTGCATAAAAATATGTTACTGTTACACTTTCATAGCCCATAACTTTAGTTATGTATGCTGTATTTTCACATACTTTTCGCCCTCAAGGATATATTCAATTGCTTTTAAGTATTTCGAAATTAAAGAAGGGGCTAAAAAAATAGCTTTTTAATTGCATCCTGAAGCAAAAAAGAGAAGAATCTAAAGACAAGAAGAAGTAGGTATTTTTATAGAATTACTCCCGTCTATAAACCGGGCTTGGGGTTAGCGGTAGGGTTAAAGGAGGGCTTTGTTTTTATCAAGTTTTTCAGGGTGTTCACACATAATCGACTAAAAGTAGGGGTTTAAGGAGGGCTTTGTTTTTTATCAAGTTTTTCAGGGTGTTCACACATAATCGACTAAAAGTAGGGGTTTAAGGAGGGCTTTGTTCTTTATCAAGTTTTTCAGGGTGTTCACACATAATCGACTAAAAGTAGGGGTTTAAGGAGGGCTTTGTTCTTTATCAAGTTTTTCAGGGTGTTCACACATAATCGACTAAAAGTAGGGGTTTAAGGAGGGCTTTGTTTTTTATCAAGTTTTTCAGGGTGTTCACACATAATCGACTAAAAGTAGGGGTTTAAGGAGGGCTTTGTTCTTTATCAAGTTTTTCAGGGTGTTCACACATAATCGACTAAAAGTAGGGGTTTAAGGAGGGCTTTGTTCTTTATCAAGTTTTTCAGGGTGTTCACACGTAATCGACTAAAAGTAGGGGTTAAAGGAGGGCTTTGTTTTTTATCAAGTTTTTCAGGGTGTTCACACATAATCGACTAAAAGTAGGGGTTTAAGGAGGGCTTTGTTCTTTATCAAGTTTTTCAGGGTGTTCACACATAATCGACTAAAAGTAGGGGTTTAAGGAGGGCTTTGTTCTTTATCAAGTTTTTCAGGGTGTTCACACATAATCGACTAAAAGTAGGGGTTTAAGGAGGGCTTTGTTCTTTATCAAGTTTTTCAGGGTGTTCACACGTAATCGACTAAAAGTAGGGGTTAAAGGAGGGCTTTGTTCTTTATCAAGTTTTTCAGGGTGTTCACACATAATCGACTAAAAGTAGGGGTTTAAGGAGGGCTTTGTTCTTTATCAAGTTTTTCAGGGTGTTCACACATAATCGACTAAAAGTAGGGGTTTAAGGAGGGCTTTGTTCTTTATCAAGTTTTTCAGGGTGTTCACACGTAATCGACTAAAAGTAGGGGTTAAAGGAGGGCTTTGTTCTTTATCAAGTTTTTCAGGGTGTTCACACATAATCGACTAAAAGTAGGGGTTTAAGGAGGGCTTTGTTCTTTATCAAGTTTTTCAGGGTGTTCACACATAATCGACTAAAAGTAGGGGTTTAAGGAGGGCTTTGTTCTTTATCAAGTTTTTCAGGGTGTTCACACGTAATCGACTAAAAGTAGGGGTTAAAGGAGGGCTTTGTTCTTTATCAAGTTTTTCAGGGTGTTCACACGTAATCGACTAAAAGTAGGGGTTTAAGGAGGGCTTTGTTCTTTATCAAGTTTTTCAGGGTGTTCACACATAATCGACTAAAAGTAGGGGTTTAAGGAGGGCTTTGTTCTTTATCAAGTTTTTCAGGGTGTTCACACGTAATCGACTAAAAGTAGGGGTTAAAGGAGGGCTTTGTTCTTTATCAAGTTTTTCAGGGTGTTCACACATAATCGACTAAAAGTAGGGGTTTAAGGAGGGCTTTGTTCTTTATCAAGTTTTTCAGGGTGTTCACACATAATCGACTAAAAGTAGGGGTTTAAGGAGGGCTTTGTTCTTTATCAAGTTTTTCAGGGTGTTCACACATAATCGACTAAAAGTAGGGGTTTAAGGAGGGCTTTGTTCTTTATCAAGTTTTTCAGGGTGTTCACACATAATCGACTAAAAGTAGGGGTTTAAGGAGGGCTTTGTTCTTTATCAAGTTTTTCAGGGTGTTCACACATAATCGACTAAAAGTAGGGGTTTAAGGAGGGCTTTGTTCTTTATCAAGTTTTTCAGGGTGTTCACACGTAATCGACTAAAAGTAGGGGTTTAAGGAGGGCTTTGTTCTTTATCAAGTTTTTCAGGGTGTTCACACATAATCGACTAAAAGTAGGGGTTTAAGGAGGGCTTTGTTCTTTATCAAGTTTTTCAGGGTGTTCACACGTAATCGACTAAAAGTAGGGGTTAAAGGAGGGCTTTGTTCTTTATCAAGTTTTTCAGGGTGTTCACACATAATCGACTAAAAGTAGGGGTTAAAGGAGGGCTTTGTTCTTTATCAAGTTTTTCAGGGTGTTCACACGTAATCGACTAAAAGTAGGGGTTTAAGGAGGGCTTTGTTCTTTATCAAGTTTTTCAGGGTGTTCACACGTAATCGACTAAAAGTAGGGGTTAAAGGAGGGCTTTGTTCTTTATCAAGTTTTTCAGGGTGTTCACACGTAATCGACTAAAAGTAGGGGTTAAAGGAGGGCTTTGTTCTTTATCAAGTTTTTCAGGGTGTTCACACGTAATCGACTAAAAGTAGGGGTTAAAGGAGGGCTTTGTTCTTTATCAAGTTTTTCAGGGTGTTCACACGTAATCGACTAAAAGTAGGGGTTAAAGGAGGGCTTTGTTCTTTATCAAGTTTTTCAGGGTGTTCACACGTAATCGACTAAAAGTAGGGGTTAAAGGAGGGCTTTGTTCTTTATCAAGTTTTTCAGGGTGTTCACACGTAATCGACTAAAAGTAGGGGTTTAAGGAGGGCTTTGTTCTTTATCAAGTTTTTCAGGGTGTTCACACATAATCGACTAAAAGTAGGGGTTAAAGGAGGGCTTTGTTCTTTATCAAGTTTTTCAGGGTGTTCACACATAATCGACTAAAAGTAGGGGTTTAAGGAGGGCTTTGTTCTTTATCAAGTTTTTCAGGGTGTTCACACGTAATCGACTAAAAGTAGGGGTTAAAGCAGGGCTTTGTTCTTTATCAAGTTTTTCAGGGTGTTCACACATAATCGACTAAAAGTAGGGGTTAAAGGAGGGCTTTGTTCTTTATCAAGTTTTTCAGGGTGTTCACACGTAATCGACTAAAAGTAGGGGTTAAAGGAGGGCTTTGTTCTTTATCAAGTTTTTCAGGGTGTTCACACGTAATCGACTAAAAGTAGGGGTTTAAGGAGGGCTTTGTTCTTTATCAAGTTTTTCAGGGTGTTCACACATAATCGACTAAAAGTAGGGGTTAAAGGAGGGCTTTGTTCTTTATCAAGTTTTTCAGGGTGTTCACACGTAATCGACTAAAAGTAGGGGTTAAAGGAGGGCTTTGTTCTTTATCAAGTTTTTCAGGGTGTTCACACGTAATCGACTAAAAGTAGGGGTTTAAGGAGGGCTTTGTTCTTTATCAAGTTTTTCAGGGTGTTCACACGTAATCGACTAAAAGTAGGGGTTAAAGGAGGGCTTTGTTCTTTATCAAGTTTTTCAGGGTGTTCACACGTAATCGACTAAAAGTAGGGGTTAAAGGAGGGCTTTGTTCTTTATCAAGTTTTTCAGGGTGTTCACACGTAATCGACTAAAAGTAGGGGTTTAAGGAGGGCTTTGTTCTTTATCAAGTTTTTCAGGGTGTTCACACATAATCGACTAAAAGTAGGGGTTAAAGGAGGGCTTTGTTCTTTATCAAGTTTTTCAGGGTGTTCACACGTAATCGACTAAAAGTAGGGGTTAAAGGAGGGCTTTGTTCTTTATCAAGTTTTTCAGGGTGTTCACACATAATCGACTAAAAGTAGGGGTTTAAGGAGGGCTTTGTTCTTTATCAAGTTTTTCAGGGTGTTCACACATAATCGACTAAAAGTAGGGGTTTAAGGAGGGCTTTGTTCTTTATCAAGTTTTTCAGGGTGTTCACACATAATCGACTAAAAGTAGGGGTTTAAGGAGGGCTTTGTTCTTTATCAAGTTTTTCAGGGTGTTCACACGTAATCGACTAAAAGTAGGGGTTAAAGGAGGGCTTTGTTCTTTATCAAGTTTTTCAGGGTGTTCACACGTAATCGACTAAAAGTAGGGGTTAAAGGAGGGCTTTGTTCTTTATCAAGTTTTTCAGGGTGTTCACACGTAATCGACTAAAAGTAGGGGTTTAAGGAGGGCTTTGTTCTTTATCAAGTTTTTCAGGGTGTTCACACATAATCGACTAAAAGTAGGGGTTTAAGGAGGGCTTTGTTCTTTATCAAGTTTTTCAGGGTGTTCACACGTAATCGACTAAAAGTAGGGGTTAAAGGAGGGCTTTGTTCTTTATCAAGTTTTTCAGGGTGTTCACACATAATCGACTAAAAGTAGGGGTTTAAGGAGGGCTTTGTTCTTTATCAAGTTTTTCAGGGTGTTCACACATAATCGACTAAAAGTAGGGGTTTAAGGAGGGCTTTGTTCTTTATCAAGTTTTTCAGGGTGTTCACACGTAATCGACTAAAAGTAGGGGTTAAAGGAGGGCTTTGTTCTTTATCAAGTTTTTCAGGGTGTTCACACGTAATCGACTAAAAGTAGGGGTTAAAGGAGGGCTTTGTTCTTTATCAAGTTTTTCAGGGTGTTCACACGTAATCGACTAAAAGTAGGGGTTAAAGGAGGGCTTTGTTCTTTATCAAGTTTTTCAGGGTGTTCACACGTAATCGACTAAAAGTAGGGGTTAAAGGAGGGCTTTGTTCTTTATCAAGTTTTTCAGGGTGTTCACACATAATCGACTAAAAGTAGGGGTTTAAGGAGGGCTTTGTTCTTTATCAAGTTTTTCAGGGTGTTCACACATAATCGACTAAAAGTAGGGGTTTAAGGAGGGCTTTGTTCTTTATCAAGTTTTTCAGGGTGTTCACACGTAATCGACTAAAAGTAGGGGTTAAAGGAGGGCTTTGTTCTTTATCAAGTTTTTCAGGGTGTTCACACGTAATCGACTAAAAGTAGGGGTTAAAGGAGGGCTTTGTTCTTTATCAAGTTTTTCAGGGTGTTCACACGTAATCGACTAAAAGTAGGGGTTAAAGGAGGGCTTTGTTCTTTATCAAGTTTTTCAGGGTGTTCACACGTAATCGACTAAAAGTAGGGGTTAAAGGAGGGCTTTGTTCTTTATCAAGTTTTTCAGGGTGTTCACACATAATCGACTAAAAGTAGGGGTTTAAGGAGGGCTTTGTTCTTTATCAAGTTTTTCAGGGTGTTCACACATAATCGACTAAAAGTAGGGGTTTAAGGAGGGCTTTGTTCTTTATCAAGTTTTTCAGGGTGTTCACACGTAATCGACTAAAAGTAGGGGTTAAAGGAGGGCTTTGTTCTTTATCAAGTTTTTCAGGGTGTTCACACATAATCGACTAAAAGTAGGGGTTTAAGGAGGGCTTTGTTCTTTATCAAGTTTTTCAGGGTGTTCACACATAATCGACTAAAAGTAGGGGTTTAAGGAGGGCTTTGTTCTTTATCAAGTTTTTCAGGGTGTTCACACATAATCGACTAAAAGTAGGGGTTTAAGGAGGGCTTTGTTTTTTATCAAGTTTTTCAGGGTGTTCACACGTAATCGACTAAAAGTAGGGGTTAAAGGAGGGCTTTGTTCTTTATCAAGTTTTTCAGGGTGTTCACACATAATCGACTAAAAGTAAGGGTTTAAGGAGGGCTTTGTTCTTTATCAAGTTTTTCAGGGTGTTCACACATAATCGACTAAAAGTAGGGGTTTAAGGAGGGCTTTGTTCTTTATCAAGTTTTTCAGGGTGTTCACACGTAATCGACTAAAAGTAGGGGTTAAAGGAGGGCTTTGTTCTTTATCAAGTTTTTCAGGGTGTTCACACGTAATCGACTAAAAGTAGGGGTTAAAGGAGGGCTTTGTTCTTTATCAAGTTTTTCAGGGTGTTCACACGTAATCGACTAAAAGTAGGGGTTTAAGGAGGGCTTTGTTCTTTATCAAGTTTTTCAGGGTGTTCACACGTAATCGACTAAAAGTAGGGTTAAAGGAGGGCTTTGTTTTTTATCAAGTTTTTCAGGGTGTTCACACGTAATCGACTAAAAGTAGGGGTTAAAGGGGGGGGTCATCCTGACGTCATATGATGTAACAACCGAACTATTTATTTGCAACGGTTTTCAATTCCAAAATCGTTCTCAGGACAATCGAAAAACTCATAAACCACATAAATAACACCTAATTAAAGATGGAAGTCATCATCATCATCGTCATCATCATTATCATCATCAGCAACATCAGCAGCATCAGCAACATCAGCAGCATCATCATTAGCATCGTCATCATAATCATCATTATCATAATCATCATTATCATTATCATCATCATCATTAGCATCATCATCAGCATCATCATCATCATTATCATCATCATCATCGGCATCATCATTATCATCATTATCATCATCATTGGTTTAACGTCTGTTTGATGCTGGTATGCATTGGACGGCTTTTAGAAATTGACTTCCAAACTAACCTATCTCTGGCCAGGTCTTTATCAAGTCCATTTTTATCACTTCCTTTCATGTTTGTTTTTGTTTTTGCCTACCCCTATGAACTGACCCTGCTACCTCAACTCTTCTACATCTACTAACGGAAGAACTCTCATCCATTCTTTCAACGTGGCCATACCATCAAAGTCTCCCTGTTATGCACACATCTACCTATACTGTCCAGATTTAATCTTCCTCTGAGCTCATCAGATCTAGGAGTGATTCTATAAAATTACCTAAGAAATATACAATAAAAAATTGCCCTAAAGTTTCATGCTTAAAGTCAATGTTCCCGGGCGACACCATGTTTTCTTACCAGTTGTCTAATAACTGCTAGTTTAGATTTCACTGCTTTCTGTGTGCATGTTATTCAGCTATAAATAGAAATGAATAACAACTGCTTTTCTAACAATCCCACCTTCCTACATCGGCTCCCTGCTTTCATAGAAATTCACGATCTTATTTACTGTTCTAGCTGACCTTTAAGCCTGGCTGAACAATTATTTATACAGTGTAAATAAATGTCAATTCTAACCCTAACCCTAACCTTGATTTGCATCAAAAGTTTTTGAATCTTTTGACTGGAATGTTACTTAGAAAATCCTGAAACTAGAACTGCATTTATTTTTTTTTTTTAAATAATAAGTCTTACCTCCAATACCAAGCGACGATTCGAGCCCAAATTGCCACTGCCAAAGAGATACATGGTTAGGGTTAGGATTAAAAAACCTGAAAAATCTTGATTCTTTTTTTTAATTATTATTTCTAAATTATTATTATTTATCTTCAAATTGTGCAAAAGAAAAAATGGGGGGGGGGGGTACAGAAAAACGAATTGATAATTGTTTTTTTTTTTTTAATTAATTCTAAAAAAAAAAAAAAAAATTAATAATTAGTAGTTATTAAATTTTTTTTTTCAAATTGTCATCTAAGTTTTATATCGGCCCGATCGGGACTTCTAACTTAAAAAAAAATATTCCAAGAAACCATCCAGCAATTACGAAAAAAAAACACTTTTTCTTTTATTTGTTTATTTATTAATTCTTTATGGGATATAATCAATGTGTGTGTATATATAGGAAATAATGACAATATAAAACAATTTTATACCGTTGGGATCGATTCGCATAGGAATCAGTTTCGATTGCAAATAGAAGCTCAATACTTAGAAATATATTTTTTTTAAAAAGCTTATAAATATTTTTATTTTAAGATTATATCATTTTATAATAATTTCGGAACAATAAAACCACAAAAACTCACAGGATTTACACATGTTTCTAGGGGAGTCCCCTCTCATCGGAATACTCAACTAAGATAGATCAAAACAATCCAAAAACAAATATAGTGGAAATTTTCACATGGAAATCAATCAAGAGGTCAAAACATTAAAATTGAAATTATGTCCAGCAATCATAGCAAAAGGAATATAATCACAATCAAGAAGTATGTTCGTAGGGTAAAAATCCCCAAACTTATGTTTAGTAGTCCGAAGATATATTGAAAATTATACACTCTTCCATAGTAGATACAGAGTATATCTGTATACATATGTGTATGTGTATGTATATATATATATATATATATATATATATATAGTCATGGAAGTTTTTCAAGCAGTAAAACTATATGGAAGAAGAAAAAAAACACTTTTAGTCCGAAGTCCTTTGGTGGAAAATCACTTTTCTTGTAAATCAATTTACTTTTTACAGTCACTATATTAGTTTGTTTCCAAGAATTTACTCTAGTCTTAACATTATTTAAGGGATCATCAGTTGTTTACCATGAAAAACTGTTTCGGGAATATATATATATATATATAATGTTAGTTTAGATCAATATAATTTTAACATTGTTGTAAAAATTCAAAACCAACAAGCATTCGGTGTACGATCGTTTCCAAGACTTTCTGGAAAAATTTTATTGTTCATTTTTTGTTCATTTTTATTTTTTATGATTCCAAAAGTTTCTTCATCCGCTACCATCACGTACAGAAGCTTCATGAAATGAGGCATAAGATTTTCGGAGGGGGGGGGGGGTCTGACAGGCAGTTGTGTTTGTGTGCTTTTCCAAACAAGATGATTCCTTGAGCTCTAAGCCATTGTGTTTGGATTTGGTTAGGCTAAGATTGTTCATTGGCAAGTTTGTTATTCAAAAGAGAAAATATCTATCTATCTATCTATCTATATATATATATATATATATATATATATATATAATATTTATAAATAAATATTAAATTACTAGTACCTAAATACGCTAGTGTTTCAAGCTTATTGCTCTCATCAGTACAGGGAAGTAACAATTTCAGACGGGAGGCGCGAACCCGGTTCACAGAGTCAGCCTAGAATCTGCAAGCAGTCGCCATATCCATTCGGCCAACGGAAACTGTCACGTAATTAAGGGAAATTAAGATCTATATGTACCTAGAAGCGGGCACAGATAGAAGACTAGTCGAGAGTGTTCGACCAACATATTCGGAACTTTGCATATATATATATATATAGAGAGAGAGAGAAAGAGAGAGAGAGAGAGAGAGATTCCAGCAAATGGGCAGGAGAGGTCAGTCAGTTTGGTTTTCTGGGGTCTGACAGTCACTTTGGTTTGTATTGACTTGTGGATTAATTTGGTCGCGCTAAAATGAGCATCATTGTTAACCTACAAAATTATAAAACTTTGTTACTTGTTTTAAACGGGATTTTTGCGATTTTATTTGGAAGGAGGATGTTTCAGTTGCAGCACAGACTGAGACCAAATTGACATTGCGACCGGCATTGGAGTTGAGCCACGACTTTGAACAAGCACAACGAGCAAACGATCATGGCCACGACTAGCCAATGAGCAGATGATTATGGCCTGTTCAGTGACACACAGTGCACGTTCATATCTGTAGCCAGTGACCAACATTGACCCCGAACATTGAAGCAGATGTTAAAGGTACACACACAGGCTTACAACTAGCGCCCAGTGAACTGGGTTTAATATTGCAAAATGCAACAACCGCGAGATGCATAGTACCGGAATTAATGAATGAATGTGACAGCATGAGGCAACCCATCAAACGCTAACCCTAACCCTTCAAACAAAATAAAACGTGAAAAAAACACAGCTGAAACATAACTGGAAAAGAACAAAAAAATGGTAGGCCGAAATCAAATCATTTTTCTTCTCTCGTTTTAAGTTTTTTTTTTCACTCTGGTTTTTTTTATATTGTTGTCTTGAAGAGGCCTTGTTTCTTTTGTCGTCATATTATCGATATACCCTATCGATAATACGACAACAAATAGAAATCTGAATTAAAAATATTGATAGAACTTAATCAGTATGGCGAGAAGTAGATCGATTGCAAGGACCCCGGTTAGAATAAACGATAGACGGTTACGTTTTTGATACAAGCTGTTATAAATTTTTTTTGGGGGGGGGTAAATTGAGTGAGTAAGATAAGATAGCATTTTTTCTAATTTGAATTTACTTTATATTATGGCCATCAGGTGAGTGAAAAGAGATAGGTTTTAAAAGGAAGAATTTTCATGGATGATTGCAGCATTTGTTTTTTGTCTCATTGGCTGAAAATTATTATTTAGCGAGACTGCATGTGAAAACTTTTACTTGGTTTTGAATATGAAGAAGAGAGGGTCTCTAAACGATCTGGAGACAGTCGCTTTTTGGCGTTCGTTCGGATCGCATCTCTTTTCACTACAATGATAAGGCATATAAGCATTTTCAAAAGGTCATGTTTTTATCTTGAACTTTATTTATCGAATTTTCCATGAGCTTTGCCGCTCTCCAGAGGCGTTTTTAAACGTATGCATATCGGCTTATCAAATACAGGGAAGCTCAAATGAAAGGGGACCTTTTTAATGTTGAAAATGAGAGCGAAATTTTACTTTGAAAGAATGTAATTCACTCTAAATCATAGATGTGATCGCATCGGTTATAATTGAGATTTTGCAGTGTCGATAAGGAAGCCAGAATTCTATAGAAAATAATTTCATTTTTGTATGAAGTAAAATTGTAATAAAAACGAAGTAAAATTGTAATAAAAACGAAGTAAAATTGTAATAAAAACGTGTAAAATTGTAATAAAAACGTGTAAAATTGTAATAAAAACGAAGTAAAATTGTAATAAAAACGAAGTAAAATTGTAATAAAAACGTGTAAAATTGTAATAAAAACGTGTAAAATTGTAATAAAAACGAAGTAAAATTGTAATAAAAACGAAGTAAAATTGTAATAAAAACGTGTAAAATTGTAATAAAAACGAAGTAAAATTGTAATAAAAACGAAGTAAAATTGTAATAAAAACGTGTAAAATTGTAATAAAAACGAAGTAAAATTGTAATAAAAACGTGTAAAATTGTAATAAAAACGAAGTAAAATTGTAATAAAAACGAAGTAAAATTGTAATAAAAACGAAGTAAAATTGTAATAAAAACGAAGTAAAATTGTAATAAAAACGAAGTAAAATTGTAATAAAAACGAAGTAAAATTGTAATAAAAACGTGTAAAATTGTAATAAAAACGTGTAAAATTGTAATAAAAACGAAGTAAAATTGTAATAAAAGCGTGTAAAATTGTAATAAAAAAGAAGTAAAATTGTAATAAAAACGAAGTAAAATTGTAATAAAAACGAAGTAAAATTGTAATAAAAACGTGTAAAATTGTAATAAAAACGAAGTAAAATTGTAATGAAAACGAAAATTGTAATAAAAACGTGTAAAATTGTAATAAAAACGTGTAAAATTGTAATAAAAACGAAGTAAAATTGTAATAAAAACGTGTTAAATTGTAATAAAAACGAAGTAAAATTGTAATAAAAACGAAGTAAAATTGTAATAAAAACGAATTAAAATTGTAATAAAAACGAAGTAAAATTGTAATAAAAACGTGTAAAATTGTAATAAAAACGAAGTAAAATTGTAATAAAAACGTGTAAAATTGTAATAAAAACGTGTAAAATTGTAATAAAAACGTGTAAAATTGTAATAAAAACGAAGTAAAATTGTAATAAAAACGAAGTAAAATTGTAATAAAAACGTGTAAAATTGTAATAAAAACGAAGTAAAATTGTAATAAAAACGTGTAAAATTGTAATAAAAACGTGTAAAATTGTAATAAAAACGAAGTAAAATTGTAATAAAAACGTGTAAAATTGTAATAAAAACGTGTAAAATTGTAATAAAAACGAAGTAAAATTGTAATAAAAACGTGTAAAATTGTAATAAAAACGTGTAAAATTGTAATAAAAACGAAGTAAAATTGTAATAAAAACGAAGTAAAATTGTAATAAAAACGAAAATTGTAATAAAAACGTGTAAAATTGTAATAAAAACGTGTAAAATTGTAATAAAAACGAAGTAAAATTGTAATAAAAACGTGTAAAATTGTAATAAAAACGTGTAAAATTGTAATAAAAACGTGTAAAATTGTAATAAAAACGAAGTAAAATTGTAATAAAAACGAAGTAAAATTGTAATAAAAACGTGTAAAATTGTAATAAAAACGAAGTAAAATTGTAATAAAAACGAAGTAAAATTGTAATAAAAACGAAGTAAAATTGTAATAAAAACGAAGTAAAATTGTAATAAAAACGTGTAAAACTGTAATAAAAACGTGTAAAATTGTAATAAAAACGAAGTAAAATGTTAGTACAGCCGAGGGAGCAGGGAGGGAGTTCCAGAGGCCGGCAGCACGAGGAAAGAAGCTATTGGAGCAACGGATTTGATGTAAGTCTTCCATTTCGGGTCTAGAGTAAAGGTCAGTCCTAGGAGCAGGGGTCTTCCTCAAGGAGAGAGAGCCATTCATTTCAAGTGGCGCAAAGTGAGGATCCGAGCATTGGTGGTGAAAGAAGAGAAGCTTACAAGCCAAAACGAAGCCAGTTAAATATAAAAAAAATTAAAATATAAAATTAGCTTATTTCTGCTGATATCGATCTTGAACCAGTTTTCGTGAGGTTCGACTTGGAAGCGTTCGGCTGTCCTACGCAAACGCCCGAGAGTTGATGAGCCGATTTGTACCAGATGACAATTTTGATACGGTGCTGCGTCCTATGATAATAATGTTTTGCTTGTTTTGTTTTTGTTTTTTGTTGTTGTTAGGGTTAGGATTTAGGGTTAGAGTTTAGGGTTATGGTTAAAAATATTCATTTGATAACATTAATTTCGCTCTGCTTTGCTTGTTTTATTTGTTTTGTTGTTTAAAAGATTTCTTGCAACTATAACTAAAAATTATAGGACGCAGCAACGTATTAAAATAAAAAAAAATATTTATTTGATAACAGTAACTTCGCTATGTTTTGCTTGTTTTTTTTGTTTTGTTGTTTCTTTTAGAAAATTTCTTGAAAATATAACTTACAATCACAGGACGCAGGACCGTATCAAAATTGTCGTCTGGTACCATTCGGCTCGTCAACACTCGGGCGTTTGTGTAGGATAGCCGAACGCTTCCGAGTCAAACCTCATGAAAACTGGTTCAGGATCGATATCAGTACCTTTCTGCCCAGTCTCTCTTTCTCCTTCTCTCTCTCTCTCTATCTCTGAATACGGATTAAATCATATTACTGCCTGTGGTAATATTCCCTTTTGTTTATAACTGAATATCCCAACTTTTTTATTCTTTCTATTCTTTATTACCTTTGATTGTTAAAAGAAAGAGAGGGGGTAATTCCTGGGAGGTTACATCTCCTATGACTGAGCTGGACCATACCTCATCCTGACAGAAGAGGGTCTGGAGGCGCACCAACAGCCTTAGGTCAGTTAGATTAGTGCCGAGGAGAACCTAGGCGAGTATGACGTTGCAAAGGTCAACTGATTTTTTCTTGACCGCTGGATATATCTGAAATCAGACAGTTTAGCAAAGATGGCTAGCCGGTGATAAAAAGGATCATAATTAATTATAACATAACTGACATATCTAATATGCTGCGATGTTGTATTAATCTTTCTTCACTGCTGTTGGAATTTATTTAAGCCCCCCTCACGGATTGGCTGTCAGGCATTGCAACCCCTATTCCCTTAAGTGTCACGTGAGCCAGCCCTTAAAAACTCTTGCACACGGCTTCTGACAGCAATACATCGACTGGCATCCTCAGTGACAACAGCCCACGACGGTAGTCACAGAGAATGACCTCCCGCTGTTACCCGAACTCTATACAGATAAGTTCTCGCGAACCACGTTTTCGCAAACCCCCTCTCAAATTCACTATGCCTAACGGAACTTCGAAAACTCTGTTTGTAAATATTCTATGACTGCACCTTTCTCTTTCTTACTAAAATTGCTGTGAAACTACATTCTGGTGTTTTGTGTTCCTTCTCTCAGGCTTTCGTCCTATATCTCTCTTTTGATGATTTATCTGCACATTGTTACCCCATTCTCTTGTGCGAGAATTGAACTTTATTTACAGGATTATTTTAATCCCAACACTGCGTGTTCATTTGACTTTGAAATGATGTGTTCATCAGAAATTAGGAATCAACCAGAAATAAAATTGCAAGTCACTTCCGTTCAAACGAAATGAAAATCACCCATCTGTTCAACAACATCCGGTTTTGTTATTAAAAGGAGTGGCTGCCTACAGACAGGCCATGACACATGGAGTTATCAAATAATAATTTGCCCTCATTAAGGATGACACGGGAGGTAAATGTGAAAAAATGGTTTGAAAATACTTAAAACCACTAATTTAAAAAAATTCTTTCTTAAATACTGATTGGAGTTTTTCTCTCCACCCCTCCTCCTCTTCCTTCTCCACCTTTCTTATTCTAGAGGTGGTGGGAGTAACCACTTCCCTTCAGATCCATTTTCTAGAATTTTAAATTTAAAAACAAATTTTACTTTTTCTTGAAATATGAAAGTGTTACTATGCTTTCTTTTTATATCTTCTATTAATAATTGAGATTTGGTATATATCTGTCTGAAGCCGAGACTATACTATTGCTTCTATTAATAATGGAGATTTGGTATCTGTCTGTCTGAATCCAAAATTATACTATCACTTCTATTAATAATGGAGATTTGGTATCTGTCTGTCTGAATCCAAAATTATACTATCACTTCTATTAATAATGGGGATTTGGTATCTGTCTGTCTGAATCAAAAACTATACTATTACTTCTATTAATAATGGAGATTTGGTATCTGTCTGTCTGAATCTGAAACTATACTATCACTTCTATTAATAATGGAGATTTGGTATCTGTCTGTCTGAATCAAAAACTATACTATCACTTCTATTAATAATGGAGATTTGGTATCTGTCTGTCTGAATCCAAAATTATACTATCACTTCTATTAATAATGGAAATTTGGTATTTGTCTGTCTGAATCTGAAACTATACTATTACTTCTATTAATAATGGAAATTTGGTATTTGTCTGTCTGAATCCAAAACTATACTATCACTTCTATTAAAAATGGAGATTTGGTATCTGTCTGTCTGAATCAAAAACTATACTATCACTTCTATTAATAATGGAAATTTGGCATTTGTCTGTTTGAATCTGAAACTATACTATCACTTCTATTAATAATGGAGATTTGGTATCTGTCTGTCTGAATCCAAAACTATACTATCACTTCTATTAATAATGGAGATTTGCTATCTGTCTGTCTGAATCCAAAACTATACTATCACTTCTATTAATAATGGAAATTTGGTATTTGTCTGTCTGAATCTGAAACTATACTATTACTTCTATTAATAATGGAAATTTGGTATTTGTCTGTCTGAATCTGAAACTATACTATCACTTCTATTAATAATGGAGATTTGGTATCTGTCTGTCTGAATCAAAAACTATACTATCACTTCTATTAATAATGGAAATTTGGCATTTGTCTGTTTGAATCTGAAACTATACTATCACTTCTATTAATAATGGAGATTTGCTATCTGTCTGTCTGAATCCAAAACTATACTATCACTTCTATTAATAATGGAGATTTGGTATCTGTCTGTCTGAATCCAAAACTATACTATCATATCTATTTATAATGGAAATTTGGTATCTGTCTGTCTGAATTCAAAACTATACTATAACTTCTATTAATAATTGAAATTTTGTATCTGTCTGTCAGAATCTGAAACTATACTATCACTTCTATTAATAATGGAGATTTGGTATCTGTCTGTCTGAATCCAAAACTATACTATCACTTCTATTAATAATGGAAATTTGGTATTTGTCTGTCTGAACCCAAAACTATACTATCACTTCTATTAATAATGGAGATTTGGTATCTGTCTGTCTGAATCCGAAACTATACTATCACTATCTTTTAATGCTTTATTCGGGGGGGGGGGGAGGTAATAATTGTATCTATTCTGGTGCCATGATATCATCCTCTCAGGCGTTACCTCTACCTTTAGGGTGGCGAAGTGTTGTCTATTTTCTATTGTCATGATACCATTCTCTTAGGCATTACCTCCTTCTTTTTGGAGGGCGGGGGGTTATGTACTATCTGTTCTGTGATCATTATACCATCCTCCCAGGCATTACTTTCTTCTTTTTGGGGGGGGGGGGGAATTAGTTTAGTATCTTTTCTTTTTTCATGAGACTATCCCTCCGTGCATTACCACTTCCTTTAGGGATGAGGCAGTATAGTATACGTTGGTTTATCATGATACCATCCCCCCAGGCATTACCTCTTTTTATTGGGGGGTGGTGAGGGTCGTGTAGTACCTGTTCTGTTGTCATGAGACCATTCCTAGGCATTACCTACTCCTTTGAGGAGGAGCGGTGTAGTATATGTTTGTTCGTTATATATACTAGCAAAAATGTGTGACCAAAGGGAGCATTACTATTTGAACTGTTTCTTTCATTCAACAAATATCCATGTAATTTATGTGCCATATAATTAACTTTGGAAAAGATGAGTTGTTGTTATTGTCGCCACTCTAACCCTAACCCTAACCCAACTGCTGCCATATTGTCTCTGTCTGAACCAGTATCAAGAGACAGAGAAGTCATTCACCAGCCAACATTTTGAAAGGATGGGCCAACATTTTTAAACTTGCTCAACGAACCGTGAATAATAAAACAATTGTCATTGGAAAGCAAGAAAAATGTACAAACTAGCTGTTCCTACCCGGATTTGCCAAGTTATTTTTATAATTTTTTTTTATATTAATGTGAAAATTGAATTTTAACGATATCGTCTCGTGTGATTCTAACCTCAACAGATCATCGTCTGGTGTGTGCGGTTTGGAATTAGGCCAGACCTGCAGAATAGACTTGAGCAGATATCGTTTGATGGTACGTGGGAGTGTTTTAAGAAGTGTGTTTATGAAACGGCGGTTGATGTTCTTTGGGCTAAACAAAGAAAAAGCATTAAGACAATAATGCTCACGTTGCACAACTGCTACAGAAAAAGTATGAACTTCATCAAAGCGCGGATTGATAGCAACTTGTCACCTCAGGATCTGAAGTCTGTGGAAGTCATTTATTTTTATGGAAATCACGCTCCAGACACGCCACTTGATGTAACGAGCTAACAAGAACGAAAGATGATTATCGCAATGACAGGCCGATAGACATCCTATTGGCCTTAGTTTTGAAAAGACCAAGGTTATAGGTAGGAGGAAAACAGTCAGCAGGAAGAGAGTTTCACAAGCCTGTAGTTCTTGGGAAGAAGCTACTGGAATAGGAAGCTGTATTATAATGAGGTATCAAAACAGCGAATTGATGGAGACTTAGCTATTAAATCAGAGTTGCAGAGAGAACTTAGACGGATGAAAGATGAATGGTGGTGACAGAAGGCTTGTGATATTCAGCATGCCGCTGACGTTAAGGACAGTAAAGCAATGTATGACCTGATGAAGACAGTTTATGGTCGTAGCCATTCTAGTGTAATCCCATTAAAATCCAAGGATGACACAGAGTCGATTAGGGATCGAAGCAAGCTACTTGATAGATGGACAGAGCATTATACGGATCTGTTCACTAATCTGTCGATAGTCAGTACTGATGTGATAGATAGTTTGCCTCAGAGGGCTGTCATTGTTGAAATGGATTCTGTTCCTGCCCTCAAGGAAGTAGAGGAGGCTATATGGTAGTTGAGATGTGGAGCACCTGGCAGAGATGGTATACATGTATTGGTCCTTCGTTGTGGTGGAAGACCAATGGCAGTGCAAGTTAATGGGTTGATTGACAACATCTGGATTGACGGGCATGTCTATCAAGATTGGTGTGACTCCATTATGTTCTCTTTGTACAATGGCAAAGGAAGGAAAGATGAATTCAGCAATTATCGAGACATCTCTCTTTTGAATGGGGCAGGAAAGGTATTTACCAGAATCCTGTTGAATAGCCTGAATGTCTACATCTGTCTTTTTATGCTTCCTGAGAGTCAGTGTGGCTTTAGAAGAAGTAGGGGTACCACTGATATAAACTTTACGTCACGTCAAATGCAGGAAAAGTGTATTGAACATAATCTTTGTTGATCTCATGAAAATGTTCAATACAGTTAATCAGGATGCGCTGTGAAAGGTATTGGGTAAGTTGGGATGTCCTCCTAACTTTGTAAGGCAACGATTGCCTCTCAGAACCTATTGCGGTTGACAATGATGTTAAACAGGGTGATATATCTGCACCGACTTTGCTTTCCATCTATTTTGCTGTAACTCTGTCATTGGTTTTCAATAACTGTGACAAAGGTGTGTATCTTCGATTTCGCTCATCAGGTCGGCTGTATAACTTACAGCGTTTTAAGACTTCATCAAGGACATTCCCCACTGTTGTTCGAGACTTGCTCTCTGCAGACAATGTGGATCCTGTAGCTCACTTGCAGAATGATATGCAGGATATCTCGGATCGTTTTGCATGGGCGTGTAAAATAATGGGTCTCACAATAAGCCTGGGTAAGACAAAGGCTATGTTTACCCTGGCCCCTGGCAACCTGTATCAGGAACCGGATATATTTGTTGAAGGCCACAGACTGTATGTTGTGGATCTGTTTATGTACCTGAGTAGTGTTGTTTCGAGGAATGGGTCATTGGATGCTTAGATAAGTAGACGTATTGAACAGGCTGGTGTGTCTTTTGGTCATTTGGAAAAGCGGATGTTGGCATCACGT
>OY744518.1:14904113-14924113 GCA_963556195.1 Sepiola atlantica
GCCCATTTTAGTACGGAGAAAAAATGTCTAGTCCATGGGAGGTAACTCGGGATTAACGATTTTCTCTCCCTTGGAATTTTTCATATAATATTTTTGATTTCTGTCTTAATTCTAAATTTTTGGGGAAGTATACAAGGTCAGTAGATAGAGCGTTCTCTATCTTCCACCAAACCTCCAATCGTAAGAGGAAGACGTATCCTTTCAGCAGAGCCCCGGAGGCCTGCTTAGTTTTATATTTTCTCTCTCTTACTTAAAATGTTATCAGAAAAAATTATATAGAATTGCTTTTAACAAAAACATCATATATAAAAAAAAACATCATATATTAAAAAAAAACATCATATATTAAAAAAAAAAAAACAAGAAAGGAAAAACAAGAGATGAAAAAGAAGAATTACTACATAGGTAAAATAATTCCACTCTTTTGAAAATCGCATTGATGCTAAATTTAAAAACTTGTATTTCTTATAAGATATATACTTTATTGAATAAATGCTGAAATTACATTATCTATTATTATAATGTTGGGAGTAGCAGTGCAGTGAATATTGTATTTAAATATCGACTCTTGATTGGACAAAATCTCCAATCAGCAGTGTCTTTCAGCCAATCAGCTTTCTTTTTTTTCTTCTTCTTTTGTTCTGGAGACAAAAGACGTGCGTACGCCATAATCTTGCCCAGGCCCCTTTGGTTTGAGGGATATTTCGGTAAGAAGTCCATACATAACGAGAGACTTTCACAGACTACTAAACAGAGCGAATGCTCTAACACGCAAGTTAGAACGTACACTCTCTCACTGACAAAACAGGCACGCTAATATGCGCGCACACACATCTTCATAGGCCTATCATATTTACACACATATAAACACACGTGGCCCCAGCCGAGATGAACACACATACAAATCTCACTAACAAAACAAGCACGCTAACACACACACACGCACGCACGCACGCACACATCTTTGTACCTATTCATTTACACATGCTTAATTAATTTCTTATTACATGAAAAACAACCTTTTCACTGAGAAACGTTTTCCTGGGCTTCTGTTTACTTTTAGTTACCCTAAACTATATTACCCCTGAGACGTAAGGGCCGACTGTGAATTAGGGGCCAGATTTATAGGGGCATCCCAAGTGAGGAGTTGTGCAGCAAGATGTTTGTTCACATTACATTTAAATTTATGCATGTTGGTACAGTCAGGGAAACAGAGAGCAGGGAGGAAATTCCAAAGGCAAGCATTTCGATTAAAGAAGCTATTATTTTTTTTTTTTCCTGTTGTGTCAACCAATCACAGGTAGATAACATTTTATTCCAGGACAAGAAATACAATTTCAAACCAACAATAAATAAACAATCATGGCTGCCATTGTGAAGACAAACCAAAACAAGTCCAATTATTTATAAAACAATAATGTGAGAGAAAGAGAAGCAAAGAGACAGATACAGACATAGGTAGATAGAGAGGGGGAAAGAAAGAAAGAGAAGCAAAGAGACAGATACAGATACAGACATAGGTAGATAGAGAGGGGGAGAGAAAGAAAGAGAAGCAAAGAGACAGATACAGATACAGACATAGGTAGATAGAGAGGGGGAGAGAAAGAAAGAGAAGCAAAGAGACAGATACAGACATAGGTAGATAGAGAGGGGGAGAGAAAGAAAGAGAAGCAAAGAGACAGATACAGACATAGGTAGATAGAGAGGGGGAGAGAAAGAAAGAGAAGCAAAGAGACAGATATAGACATAGGTAGATAGAGAGGGGGAGAGAAAGAAAGAGAAGCAAAGAGACAGATACAGACATAGGTAGATAGAGAGGGGGGAGAGAAAGAAAGAGAAGCAAAGAGACCGATACAGACATAGGTAGATAGAGAGGGGGAGAGAAAGAAAGAGAAGCAAAGAGACAGATACATACATAGGTAGATAGAGAGGGGGAGAGAAAGAAAGAGAAGCAAAGAGACAGATACAGACATAGGTAGATAGAGAGGGGGAGAGAAAGAAAGAGAAGCAAAGAGACAGATACAGACATAGGTAGATAGAGAGGGGAAGAGAAAGAAAGAGAAGCAAAGAGACAGATACAGACATAGGTAGATAGAGAGGGGGAGAGAAAGAATAAGAAGCAAAGAGACAGATACAGACATAGGTAGATAGAGAGGGGGAGAGAAAGAAAGAGAAGCAAAGAGACAGATACAGACATAGGTAGATGAAGAGGGGAGAGAAAGAGTCAACAGATGACGATTAGAACGGAAGTGACGCTGCCGTTACTGACATAGCGTTGCCACGAACGATAGCCAGGGAGATGCGTTGGAACAACCAGGCTGACTCACGGGGCTCGTGCCTAGACGTTGAAATCCTCCGTCCAATGTCCTGAAAAAATTTAACAGTCTCGGGGCCAAGCACACCCGACGTTTCCACTGAAATTGGTTGGAAGACGAAACGGTCAGTGAGCGAGCTGTATTTTCTGCACTTCCTTGAGCAGAGCCACCGTGCCGGGCTTCACCGCGGATAGATTAGAAACTCTACGAACGCTTTCATATTTCGATTCCACAAATTCATTCGTTGGACACTTTGAACTCTTATTCGTCACAAACTTCATCTTTTATTGTCGAAGAAAATTGATTTATTTTGTATGGATGAACTTTGTCACTCTTTCATTTGATGTTGCCTTTCCTTCTACAATACTAAAACTGAATTAATTCAACTAAAGCTTTTTTCATTTATACTTTAATTACACAAAATACATACTAAAATATATGCTTTAGTTCTGGGATTGAGTTATGTCTGAAAAAAAAATGTCTTAATTATTCTAATTAGTCGTAATCAACTGAACATTAACTGACCAAGTCGCCGATCTCTCACCTAGCTATCTATGTATTTCTCTCGCCCTCTCTCGCTGTATTGATTCAACCACTCTTTAATATTTCTTAAGGTCTCTGTGAGCATTTAGAGAAAGAGTAACTCTCTCTTTCCAGCATTGTCATCTAATTTACATAATGTCTGCACACACCGTAAACATGTATGTAAATTAGATAGGAAAAATAATGTCTCTATTTTTATGTTATAAAGATATAAAAGTAAAGAGACTTATAATTTTTAGTTATACAAGAAAAATGTCTTAAATGTTTCATTTTACTTCAGTCGGAAGTTCTCAGAAATCAAGGGGCTCCTTCCTGGGGCTCACACTTGATCTCTATATGAGATACATAGATATTCGAATATTCCATTAAAGTTCTCCTTTATTTCTTAAACGTTGACTATGTTATAGTATATCTTTCTTGTGGTCTCTTGGTCTTACATATTCAAGTACAAGAATTCATCTAGTCTGGTGGAGTATCCAGCTAAGTGCTGTTACTTGAGGTAACATTTCTTGAAAAAGGCGCACCATTCCTCGTATGAGCCAGTGTATAGCCGAGGGGATCTTATTTAGGCTTTGAATACTATGTTATTTTGAATATTTAGTCAGGGTTTACTTGTAGGGAAAGTATCCTCATGTCAGGTTGTACTGACAAACCCTTTTACAGAGAGACCGAAGACACTCGAGGACGGTGTCTAGTAGGTAATTCAAACTCTCCAGTAGGTAATTCAAAAAAAAAAACCAAGAGTGACATGTTCGTGAATGTCTCTCATCATTTGTGTGCTGTTTGTCAAGGTCCTTTCGCCCCCAAAAACGCAGGCTGAATTGTGTGTTGGGTCTGCAAGAAAAAGAAGACACTGTGTATGGGTTTTTATATTATTAAGTTCGGGTGTGAATATTTCTTGGACTGTGATTGGTTGGAAGAAACTGCTGATTTGAGCTTTTGTGTAATTGAGAGTCGATACATAAAAATAACATTTGCTGCCGCTGTTGACGGAATTGTGGGGTCGTTATAAAAATTCATCTTTAAAAAAAAGTAAATAAATAATAATTAATAAAAAAAAAAGTAAATAAATAATAATTAATAAAAAAAAGTAAATAAATAATAATTAATAAAAAAAAGTAAATAAATAATAATTAATAAAAAAAAAGTAAATAAATAATAATTAATAAAAAAAAGTAAATCAATAATAATTAATAAAAAAAAAAGTAAATAAATAATAATTAATAAAAAAAAGTAAATAAATAATAATTAATAAAAAAAAGTAAATAAATAATAATTAATAAAAAAAAGTAAATAAATAATAATTAATAAAAAAAAAGTAAATAAATAATAATTAATAAAAAAAAGTAAATAAATAATAATTAATAAAAAAAAGTAAATAAATAATAATTAATAAAAAAAAAGTAAATAAATAATAATTAATAAAAAAAAGTAAATAAATAATAATTAATAAAAAAAAAGTAAATAAATAATAATTAATAAAAAAAAAAGTAAATAAATAATAATTAATAAAAAAAAGTAAATAAATAATAATTAATAAAAAAAAGTAAATAAATAATAATTAATAAAAAAAAAAATAATAAATAATAATTAATAAAAAAAAAGTAAATAAATAATAATTAATAAAAAAAAAGTAAATAAATAATAATTAATAAAAAAAAGTAAATAAATAATAATTAATAAAAAAAAAGTAAATAAATAATAATTAATGAAAAAAAAGTAAATAAATAATAATTAATAAAAAAAAAGTAAATAAATAATAATTAATAAAAAAAAAGTAAATAAATAATAATTAATAAAAAAAAAGTAAATAAATAATAATTAATAAAAAAAAAGTAAATAAATAATAATTAATAAAAAAAAAGTAAATAAATAATAATTAATAAAAAAAAGTAAATAAATAATAATTAATAAAAAAAAGTAAATAAATAATAATTAATAAAAAAAAAGTAAATAAATAATAATTAATAAAAAAAAGTAAATAAATAATAATTAATAAAAAAAAAGTAAATAAATAATAATTAATAAAAAAAAGTAAATAAATAATAATTAATAAAAAAAAGTAAATAAATAATAATTAATAAAAAAAAGTAAATAAATAATAATTAATAAAAAAAGTAAATAAATAATAATTAATAAAAAAAAGTAAATAAATAATAATTAATAAAAAAAGTAAATAAATAATAATTAATAAAAAAAAAGTAAATAAATAATAATTAATAAAAAAAAGAAAGTGGAAACAACAAGGACACAAAAAGGAACAAATAATAAATGTAATTCAATACAGTTTTATTAATATTGTAGCAGCGTAGACCATAGCTTAAGTGGTTGTCTCTTAGAGAAAATGCTAAGATCCACGCTAACAATTACATTTTTTTTTAATGGAAATCGCTCCATACAAGGCATGAAGCCACTTGATGTAAGGAGCTAACAAGAACAAATATGATTATCGTAAAGACAGGAGATGTCTATTGTCCTTAGTTTTGAAAAGACCAAGATTATAGGTAGGAGGAAAACTGTTAGAAAAACATTGGAAAAACATTAGAAAAACATTAGAAAAACATTGGAAAAACATTAGAAAAACATTGGAAAAACATTGAAAAAACATTAGAAAAACAGAAAAACATTGGAAAAACATTGGAATAACATTAGAAAAACATTGGAAAAACATTAGAAAAACATTGGAAAACATTGAAAAAACATTGGAAAAACATTGGAATAACATTAGAAAAACATTAGAAAAACATTGGAAAAACATTAGAAAAACATTAGAAAAACATTGGAAAAACATTAGAAAAACATTGGAAAAACATTGAAAAAACATTAGAAAAACAAAAAAACATTGGAAAAACATTGGAATAACATTGGAAAAACATTAGAAAAACATTGGAAAAATATTAGAAAAACATTGGAAAAACATTAGAAAAACATTGGAAAAACATTGGAAAACGAGTACAAGCAGATAAAAACAGGGGAAAGCAGGAATGTTCAACGAAAGAAAAAAACATTGTTTAACAAACGAACATAAGATATTTATATATGTACAAAATTACAAGACATTTAATGTAAGTAATTGTTCATTTGAAATGTTCAGTTCTCAGAGAATATGTTACTTTAAAGTAAGGGAGGACCAACGACATTTCTTTAAGGCGGGTTCTTTGGAACTGTTTAAATCCAATAAGCTGGGGCTACCTCATTCAGCCAATCACAGTGTGACAATAAAGAGGAACACTCACCATCAGGAAAAAAAATGAGGTGCTTCGCATGTCGTGTATGCGGATATTAAAAGAGCTTCTCTTAATAGGTTCAGGTGTTTATGGTGGTCGGATTTGCATATGTGAATATCAGGTGAGATAAATGAAGAGGACAGCTGGGAAGGAGGGGAAGCGATTTGGATGGGAGAGAGAAAGGCAGAGAGAAAGTGGGTTGCATGAAATTAGGTTGGAAATTGAATCACAGTCGAAACTTTTGGAGAGAAAGGCAGAGAGAAAGTGGGTAGCACGAAATTGGGTTTGAAATTGAATTACAAACGAAACTTTTGGAGAGAAAGGCAGAGAGAAAGTGGGTTGCACGAAATTGGGTTGGAAATTGAATTACAGTTGAAACTTTTGGAGAGAAAGGCAGAGTGAAAGTGGGTTGCACGAAATTCGGTTGGAAATTGAATTACAGTCGAAACTTTTGGAGAGAAAGGCAGAGATAAAGTGGGTTGCATGAAATTCGGTTGGAAATTGAATTACAGTCGAAACTTTTGGAGAGAAAGGCAGAGAGAAAGTGGGTTGCATGAAATTCGGCTGGAAATTGAATTACAGTCGAAACTTTTGGAGAGAAAGGCAGAGAGAAAGTGGGTTGCACGAAATTGGGTTTGAAATTGAATTACAGTCAAAAATTTTGGAGAGTAAGGCAGAGAGAAAGTGGGTTGCACGAAATTCGGTTGGAAATTGAATTACAGTCGAAACTTTTGGAGAGAAAGGCAGAGAGAAAGTGGGTTGCACGAAATTCGGTTGGAAATTGAATTACAGTCAAAACTTTTGGAGAGTAAGGCAGAGAGAAAGTGGGTTGCATGAAATTCGGTTGGAAATTGAATTACAGTCGAAACTTTTGGAGAGAAAGGCAGAAAGAAAGTGGGTTGCACGAAATTCGGTTGGAAATTGAATTACAGTCAAAACTTTTGGAGAGAAAGGCAGAGAGAAAGTGGGTTGCACGAAATTAGGTTGGAAATTGAATTACAGTCAAAACTTTTGGAGAGAAAGGCAGAGAGAAAGTGGGTTGCATGAAATTCAGTTGGAAATTGAATTACAGTCAAAACTTTTGGAGAGTAAGGCAGAGAGAAAGTGGGTTGCATGAAATTCGGTTGGAAATTGAATTACAGTCAAAACTTTTGGAGAGTAAGGCAGAGAGAAAGTGGGTTGCATGAAATTCGGTTTGAAGGTGAATTACAGTCGAAACTTTTGGAGAGAAAGGCAGAGAGAAAGTGGGTTGCACGAAATTTGGTTTAGAAATTGAATTACAGTCGAAACTTTTGGAGAGAAAGGCAAAGAGAAAGTGGGTTGCATGAAATTCGGTTGGAAATTGAATTACATTCGAAACTTTTGGAGAGAAAGGCAGAGAGAAAGTGGGTTGCACGAAATTCGGTTGGAAATTGAATTACAGTCAAAACTTTTGGAGAGTAAGGCAGAGAGAAAGTGGGTTGCATGAAATTCTGTTGGAAATTGAATTACAGTCGAAACTTTTGGAGAGAAAGGCAGAGAGAAAGTGGGTTGCACGAAATTGGGTTTGAAATTGAATTACAGTCGAAACTTTTGGAGAGAAAGGCAGAGAGAAAGTGGGTTGCACAATATTGGGTTTGAAATTGAATTACAGTCGAAACTTTTGGAGAGAAAGGCAGAGAGAAAGTGGGTTGCACGAAATTGGGTTGGAAATTGAATTACAGTCGAAACTTTTGGAGAGAAAGGCAGAGAGAAAGTGGGTTGCACGAAATTCGGTTTGAAATTGAATTACAGTCAAAATTTTTGGAGAGTAAGGCAGAGAGAAAGTGGGTTGCATGAAATTCGGTTGGAAATTGAATTACAGTCGAAACTTTTGGAGAGTAAGGCAGAGAGAAAGTGGGTTGCATGAAATTCGGTTTGAAGGTGAATTACAGTCGAAACTTTTGGAGAGTAAGGCAGAGAGAAAGTAGGTTGCATGAAATTCGGTTAGAAATTGAATTACAGTCGAAACTTTTGGAGAGAAAGGCAGAAAGAAAGTGGGTTGCGCGAAATTCGGTTGGAAATTGAATTACAGTCAACACTTTTGGAGAGAAAGGCAGAGAGAAAGTGGGTTGCACGAAATTAGGTTGGAAATTGAATTACAGTCAAAACTTTTGGAGAGAAAGTCAGAGAGAAAGTGGGTTGCATAAAATTCAGTTGGAAATTGAATTACAGTCAAAACTTTTGGAGAGTAAGGCAGAGAGAAAGTGGGTTGCATGAAATTCGGTTGGAAATTGAATTACAGTCCAAACTTTTGGAGAGTAAGGCAGAGAGAAAGTAGGTTGCATGAAATTCGGTTTGAAGGTGAATTACAGTCAAAACTTTTGGAGAGAAAGGCAGAGAGAAAGTGGGTTGCACGAAATTCGGTTTGAAATTGAATTACAGTCGAAACTTTTGGAGAGAAAGGCAGAGAGAAAGTGGGTTGAATGAAATTCGGTTGGAAATTGAATTACAGTCGAAACTTTTGGAGAGAAAGGCAGAGAGAAAGTGGGTTGCACGAAATTCGGTTGGAAATTGAATTACAGTCAAAACTTTTGGAGAGTAAGGCAGAGAGAAAGTGGGTTGCATGAAATTCTGTTGGAAATTGAATTACAGTCGAAACTTTTGGAGAGAAAGGCAGAGAGAAAGTGGGTTGCACGAAATTCGGTTGGAAATTGAATTACAGTCAAAACTTTTAGAGAGAAAGGCAGAGAGAAAGTGGGTTGCACGAAATTCGGTTGGAAATTGAATTACAGTCGAAACTTTTGGAGAGAAAGGCAGAGATAAAGTGGGTTGCATGAAATTCGGTTGGAAATTGAATTACAGTCGAAACTTTTGGAGAGAAAGGCAGAGAGAAAGTTGGTTGCATGAAATTCGGCTGGAAATTGAATTACAGTCGAAACTTTTGGAGAGAAAGGCAGAGAGAAAGTGGGTTGCACGAAATTGGGTTTGAAATTGAATTACAGTCAAAAATTTTGGAGAGAAAGGCAGAGAGAAAGTGGGTTGCACGAAATTCGGTTGGAAATTGAATTACAGTCGAAACTTTTGGAGAGAAAGGCAGAGAGAAAGTGGGTTGCACGAAATTCGGTTGGAAATTGAATTACAGTCAAAACTTTTGGTAAGTCAGGCAGAGAGAAAGTGGGTTGCATGAAATTCGGTTGGAAATTGAATTACAGTCGAAACTTTTGGAGAGAAAGGCAGAAAGAAAGTGGGTTGCACGAAATTCGGTTGGAAATTGAATTACAGTCAAAACTTTTGGAGAGAAAGGCAGAGAGAAAGTGGGTTGCACGAAATTAGGTTGGAAATTGAATTACAGTCAAAACTTTTGGAGAGAAAGGCAGAGAGAAAGTGGGTTGCATGAAATTCAGTTGGAAATTGAATTACAGTCAAAACTTTTGGAGAGTAAGGCAGAGAGAAAGTGGGTTGCATGAAATTCGGTTGGAAATTGAATTACAGTCAAAACTTTTGGAGAGTAAGGCAGAGAGAAAGTGGGTTGCATGAAATTCGGTTTGAAGGTGAATTACAGTCGAAACTTTTGGAGAGAAAGGCAGAGAGAAAGTGGGTTGCACGAAATTTGGTTTAGAAATTGAATTACAGTCGAAACTTTTGGAGAGAAAGGCAAAGAGAAAGTGGGTTGCATGAAATTCGGTTGGAAATTGAATTACATTCGAAACTTTTGGAGAGAAAGGCAGAGAGAAAGTGGGTTGCACGAAATTCGGTTGGAAATTGAATTACAGTCAAAACTTTTGGAGAGTAAGGCAGAGAGAAAGTGGGTTGCATGAAATTCTGTTGGAAATTGAATTACAGTCGAAACTTTTGGAGAGAAAGGCAGAGAGAAAGTGGGTTGCACGAAATTGGGTTTGAAATTGAATTACAGTCGAAACTTTTGGAGAGAAAGGCAGAGAGAAAGTGGGTTGCACAATATTGGTTTTGAAATTGAATTACAGTCGAAACTTTTGGAGAGAAAGGCAGAGAGAAAGTGGGTTGCACGAAATTGGGTTTGAAATTGAATTACAGTCGAAACTTTTGGAGAGAAAGGCAGAGAGAAAGTGGGTTGCACGAAATTCGGTTTGAAATTGAATTACAGTCGAAATTTTTGGAGAGTAAGGCAGAGAGAAAGTGGGTTGCATGAAATTCGGTTGGAAATTGAATTACAGTCGAAACTTTTGGAGAGTAAGGCAGAGAGAAAGTGGGTTGCATGAAATTCGGTTTGAAGGTGAATTACAGTCGAAACTTTTGGAGAGTAAGGCAGAGAGAAAGTAGGTTGCATGAAATTCGGTTGGAAATTGAATTACAGTCGAAACTTTTGGAGAGAAAGGCAGAAAGAAAGTGGGTTGCGCGAAATTCGGTTGGAAATTGAATTACAGTCAACACTTTTGGAGAGAAAGGCAGAGAGAAAGTGGGTTGCACGAAATTAGGTTGGAAATTGAATTACAGTCAAAACTTTTGGAGAGAAAGGCAGAGAGAAAGTGGGTTGCATAAAATTCAGTTGGAAATTGAATTACAGTCAAAACTTTTGGAGAGTAAGGCAGAGAGAAAGTGGGTTGCATGAAATTCGGTTGGAAATTGAATTACAGTCCAAACTTTTGGAGAGTAAGGCAGAGAGAAAGTAGGTTGCATGAAATTCGGTTTGAAGGTGAATTACAGTCAAAACTTTTGGAGAGAAAGGCAGAGAGAAAGTGGGTTGCACGAAATTGGGTTTGAAATTGAATTACAGTCGAAACTTTTGGAGAGAAAGGCAGAGAGAAAGTGGGTTGAATGAAATTCGGTTGGAAATTGAATTACAGTCGAAACTTTTGGAGAGAAAGGCAGAGAGAAAGTGGGTTGCACGAAATTCGGTTGGAAATTGAATTACAGTCAAAACTTTTGGAGAGTAAGGCAGAGAGAAAGTGGGTTGCATGAAATTCTGTTGGAAATTGAATTACAGTCGAAACTTTTGGAGAGAAAGGCAGAGAGAAAGTGGGTTGCACGAAATTGGGTTTGAAATTGAATTACAGTCGAAACTTTTGGAGAGAAAGGCAGAGAGAAAGTGGGTTGCACAATATTGGGTTTGAAATTGAATTACAGTCGAAACTTTTGGAGAGAAAGGCAGAGAGAAAGTGGGTTGCACGAAATTGGGTTTGAAATTGAATTACAGTCAACACTTTTGGAGAGAAAGGCAGAGAGAAAGTGGGTTGCACGAAATTCGGTTTGAAATTGAATTATAGTCAAAATTTTTGGAGAGTAAGGCAGAGAGAAAGTGGGTTGCATGAAATTCGGTTGGAAATTGAATTACAGTCGAAACTTTTGGAGAGTAAGGCAGAGAGAAAGTGGGTTGCATGAAATTCGGTTTGAAGGTGAATTACAGTCGAAACTTTTGGAGAGTAAGGCAGAGAGAAAGTAGGTTGCATGAAATTCGGTTGGAAATTGAATTACAGTCGAAACTTTTGGAGAGAAAGGCAGAAAGAAAGTGGGTTGCGCGAAATTCGGTTGGAAATTGAATTACAGTCAACACTTTTGGAGAGAAAGGCAGAGAGAAAGTGGGTTGCACGAAATTAGGTTGGAAATTGAATTACAGTCAAAACTTTTGGAGAGAAAGGCAGAGAGAAAGTGGGTTGCATAAAATTCAGTTGGAAATTGAATTACAGTCAAAACTTTTGGAGAGTAAGGCAGAGAGAAAGTGGGTTGCATGAAATTGGGTTGGAAATTGAATTACAGTCCAAACTTTTGGAGAGTAAGGCAGAGAGAAAGTAGGTTGCATGAAATTCGGTTTGAAGGTGAATTACAGTCAAAACTTTTGGAGAGAAAGGCAGAGAGAAAGTGGGTTGCACGAAATTGGGTTTGAAATTGAATTACAGTCGAAACTTTTGGAGAGAAAGGCAGAGAGAAAGTGGGTTGAATGAAATTCGGTTGGAAATTGAATTACAGTCGAAACTTTTGGAGAGAAAGGCAGAGAGAAAGTGGGTTGCACGAAATTCGGTTGGAAATTGAATTACAGTCAAAACTTTTGGAGAGTAAGGCAGAGAGAAAGTGGGTTGCATGAAATTCTGTTGGAAATTGAATTACAGTCGAAACTTTTGGAGAGAAAGGCAGAGAGAAAGTGGGTTGCACGAAATTGGGTTTGAAATTGAATTACAGTCGAAACTTTTGGAGAGAAAGGCAGAGAGAAAGTGGGTTGCACAATATTGGGTTTGAAATTGAATTACAGTCGAAACTTTTGGAGAGAAAGGCAGAGAGAAAGTGGGTTGCACGAAATTGGGTTTGAAATTGAATTACAGTCGAAACTTTTGGAGAGAAAGGCAGAGAGAAAGTGGGTTGCACGAAATTCGGTTTGAAATTGAATTACAGTCAAAATTTTTGGAGAGTAAGGCAGAGAGAAAGTGGGTTGCATGAAATTCGGTTGGAAATTGAATTACAGTCGAAACTTTTGGAGAGTAAGGCAGAGAGAAAGTGGGTTGCATGAAATTCGGTTTGAAGGTGAATTACAGTCGAAACTTTTGGAGAGTAAGGCAGAGAGAAAGTAGGTTGCATGAAATTCGGTTGGAAATTGAATTACAGTCGAAACTTTTGGAGAGAAAGGCAGAAAGAAAGTGGGTTGCGCGAAATTCGGTTGGAAATTGAATTACAGTCAACACTTTTGGAGAGAAAGGCAGAGAGAAAGTGGGTTGCACGAAATTAGGTTGGAAATTGAATTACAGTCAAAACTTTTGGAGAGAAAGGCAGAGAGAAAGTGGGTTGCATAAAATTCAGTTGGAAATTGAATTACAGTCAAAACTTTTGGAGAGTAAGGCAGAGAGAAAGTGGGTTGCATGAAATTCGGTTGGAAATTGAATTACAGTCCAAACTTTTGGAGAGTAAGGCAGAGAGAAAGTAGGTTGCATGAAATTCGGTTTGAAGGTGAATTACAGTCAAAACTTTTGGAGAGAAAGGCAGAGAGAAAGTGGGTTGCACGAAATTGGGTTTGAAATTGAATTACAGTCGAAACTTTTGGAGAGAAAGGCAGAGAGAAAGTGGGTTGAATGAAATTCGGTTGGAAATTGAATTACAGTCGAAACTTTTGGAGAGAAAGGCAGAGAGAAAGTGGGTTGCACGAAATTCGGTTGGAAATTGAATTACAGTCAAAACTTTTGGAGAGTAAGGCAGAGAGAAAGTGGGTTGCATGAAATTCTGTTGGAAATTGAATTACAGTCGAAACTTTTGGAGAGAAAGGCAGAGAGAAAGTGGGTTGCACGAAATTGGGTTTGAAATTGAATTACAGTCGAAACTTTTGGAGAGAAAGGCAGAGAGAAAGTGGGTTGCACAATATTGGGTTTGAAATTGAATTACAGTCGAAACTTTTGGAGAGAAAGGCAGAGAGAAAGTGGGTTGCACGAAATTGGGTTTGAAATTGAATTACAGTCGAAACTTTTGGAGAGAAAGGCAGAGAGAAAGTGGGTTGCACGAAATTCGGTTTGAAATTGAATTACAGTCAAAATTTTTGGAGAGTAAGGCAGAGAGAAAGTGGGTTGCATGAAATTCGGTTGGAAATTGAATTACAGTCGAAACTTTTGGAGAGAAAGGCAGAGAGAAAGTGGGTTGCACGAAATTCGGTTTGAAATTGAATTACAGTCAAAACTTTTGGAGAGTAAGGCAGAGAGAAAGTGGGTTGCATGAAATTCGGTTTGAAGGTGAATTACAGTCGAAACTTTTGGAGAGAAAGGCAGAGAGAAAGTGGGTTGCACGAAATTCGGTTGGAAATTGAATTACAGTCGAAACTTTTGGAGAGAAAGGCAGAGAGAAAGTGGGTTGCACGAAATTTGGTTGGAAATTGAATTATAGTCAAAGCTTTTGGAGAGAAAGGCAGAGAGAAAGTGGGTTGCACGAAATTCGGTTGGAAATTTAATTACAGTCAAAACTTTTGGAGAGAAAGGCAGAGAGAAAGTGGGTTGCACGAAATTCGGTTGGAAATTGAATTACAGTCAAAACTTTTGGAGAGTAAGGCAGAGAGAAAGTGGGTTGCATGAAATTCGGTTGGAAATTGAATTACAGTCGAAACTTTTGGAGAGAAAGGCAGAAAGAAAGTGGGTTGCACGAAATTCGGTTGGAAATTGAATTACAGTCAAAACTTTTGGAGAGTAAGGCAGAGAGAAAGTGGGTTGCATGAAATTCGGTTTGAAGGTGAATTACAGTCGAAACTTTTGGAGAGAAAGGCAGAGAGAAAGTGGGTTGCACGAAATTGGGTTTGAAATTGAATTACAGTCGAAACTTTTGGAGAGAAAGGCAGAGAGAAAGTGGGTTGCACGAAATTCGGTTGGAAATTGAATTACAGTCGAAACTTTTGGAGAGAAAGGCAGAGAGAAAGTGGGTTGCACGAAATTCGGTTGGAAATTGAATTACAGTCAAAACTTTTGGAGAGTAAGGCAGAGAGAAAGTAGGTTGCATGAAATTCGGTTTGAAGGTGAATTACAGTCAAAACTTTTGGAGAGAAAGGCAGAGAGAAAGTGGGTTGCACGAAATTGGGTTTGAAATTGAATTACAGTCGAAACTTTTGGAGAGAAAGGCAGAGAGAAAGTGGGTTGAATGAAATTCGGTTGGAAATTGAATTACAGTCGAAACTTTTGGAGAGAAAGGCAGAGAGAAAGTGGGTTGCACGAAATTCGGTTGGAAATTGAATTACAGTCAAAACTTTTGGAGAGTAAGGCAGAGAGAAAGTGGGTTGCATGAAATTCTGTTGGAAATTGAATTACAGTCGAAACTTTTGGAGAGAAAGGCAGAGAGAAAGTGGGTTGCACGAAATTGGGTTTGAAATTGAATTACAGTCGAAACTTTTGGAGAGAAAGGCAGAGAGAAAGTGGGTTGCACAATATTGGGTTTGAAATTGAATTACAGTCGAAACTTTTGGAGAGAAAGGCAGAGAGAAAGTGGGTTGCACGAAATTGGGTTTGAAATTGAATTACAGTCGAAACTTTTGGAGAGAAAGGCAGAGAGAAAGTGGGTTGCACGAAATTCGGTTTGAAATTGAATTACAGTCTAAATTTTTGGAGAGTAAGGCAGAGAGAAAGTGGGTTGCATGAAATTCGGTTGGAAATTGAATTACAGTCGAAACTTTTGGAGAGAAAGGCAGAGAGAAAGTGGGTTGCACGAAATTCGGTTTGAAATTGAATTACAGTCAAAACTTTTGGAGAGTAAGGCAGAGAGAAAGTGGGTTGCATGAAATTCGGTTTGAAGGTGAATTACAGTCGAAACTTTTGGAGAGAAAGGCAGAGAGAAAGTGGGTTGCACGAAATTCGGTTGGAAATTGAATTACAGTCGAAACTTTTGGAGAGAAAGGCAGAGAGAAAGTGGGTTGCACGAAATTTGGTTGGAAATTGAATTATAGTCAAAGCTTTTGGAGAGAAAGGCAGAGAGAAAGTGGGTTGCACGAAATTCAGTTGGAAATTGAATTACAGTCAAAACTTTTGGAGAGAAAGGCAGAGAGAAAGTGGGTTGCACGAAATTCGGTTGGAAATTGAATTACAGTCAAAACTTTTGGAGAGTAAGGCAGAGAGAAAGTGGGTTGCATGAAATTCGGTTGGAAATTGAATTACAGTCGAAACTTTTGGAGAGAAAGGCAGAAAGAAAGTGGGTTGCACGAAATTCGGTTGGAAATTGAATTACAGTCAAAACTTTTGGAGAGTAAGGCAGAGAGAAAGTGGGTTGCATGAAATTCGGTTTGAAATTGAATTACAGTCGAAAATTTTGGAGGAAAGGCAGAGAGAAAGTGGGTTGCACGAAATTGGGTTTGAAATTGAATTACAGTCGAAACTTTTGGAGAGAAAGGCAGAGAGAAAGTGGGTTGCACAATATTGGGTTTGAAATTGAATTACAGTCGAAACTTTTGGAGAGAAAGGCAGAGAGAAAGTGGGTTGCACGAAATTCGGTTTGAAATTGAATTACAGTCAAAATTTTTGGAGAGTAAGGCAGAGAGAAAGTGGGTTGCACGAAATTCGGTTGGAAATTGAATTACAGTCAAAACTTTTGGAGAGAAAGGCAGAGAGAAAGTGGGTTGCACGAAATTCGGTTGGAAATTGAATTACAGTCAAAACGTTTGGAGAGTAAGGCAGAGAGAAAGTGGGTTGCATGAAATTCGGTTTGAAGGTGAATTACAGTCGAAACTTTTGGAGAGTAAGGCAGAGAGAAAGTGGGTTGCACGAAATTCGGTTTGAAGGTGAATTACAGTCGAAACTTTTGGAGAGAAAGGCAGAGAGAAAGTGGGTTGCACGAAATTGGGTTTGAAATTGAATTACAGTCGAAACTTTTGGAGAGAAAGGCAGAGAGAAAGTGGGTTGAATGAAATTCGGTTGGAAATTGAATTACAGTCGAAACTTTTGGAGAGAAAGGCAGAGAGAAAGTGGGTTGCACGAAATTCGGTTGGAAATTGAATTACAGTCAAAACTTTTGGAGAGTAAGGCAGAGAGAAAGTGGGTTGCATGAAATTCTGTTGGAAATTGAATTACAGTCGAAACTTTTGGAGAGAAAGGCAGAGAGAAAGTGGGTTGCACGAAATTGGGTTTGAAATTGAATTACAGTCGAAACTTTTGGAGAGAAAGGCAGAGAGAAAGTGGGTTGCACGAAATTCGGTTGGAAATTGAATTACAGTCAAAACGTTTGGAGAGTAAGGCAGAGAGAAAGTGGGTTGCATGAAATTCGGTTTGAAGGTGAATTACAGTCGAAACTTTTGGAGAGTAAGGCAGAGAGAAAGTGGGTTGCACGAAATTCGGTTTGAAGGTGAATTACAGTCGAAACTTTTGGAGAGAAAGGCAGAGAGAAAGTGGGTTGCACGAAATTGGGTTTGAAATTGAATTACAGTCGAAACTTTTGGAGAGAAAGGCAGAGAGAAAGTGGGTTGAATGAAATTCGGTTGGAAATTGAATTACAGTCGAAACTTTTGGAGAGAAAGGCAGAGAGAAAGTGGGTTGCACGAAATTCGGTTGGAAATTGAATTACAGTCAAAACTTTTGGAGAGTAAAGCAGAGAGAAAGTGGGTTGCATGAAATTCTGTTGGAAATTGAATTACAGTCGAAACTTTTGGAGAGAAAGGCAGAGAGAAAGTGGGTTGCACGAAATTGGGTTTGAAATTGAATTACAGTCGAAACTTTTGGAGAGAAAGGCAGAGAGAAAGTGGGTTGCACGAAATTGGGTTTGAAATTGAATTACAGTCGAAACTTTTGGAGAGAAAGGCAGAGAGAAAGTGGGTTGCACGAAATTGGGTTGGAAATTGAATTACAGTCGAAACTTTTGGAGAGAAAGGCAGAGAGAAAGTGGGTTGCACGAAATTCGGTTGGAAATTGAATTACAGTCGAAACTTTTGGAGAGAAAGGCAGAGAGAAAGTGGGTTGCATGAAATTGGGTTTGAAATTGAATTACAGTAAAAACTTTTGGAGAGTAAGGCAGAGAGAAAGTGGGTTGCATAAAATTCGGTTGGAAATTGAATTACAGTCGAAACTTTTGGAGAGAAAGGCAGAGAGAAAGTGGGTTGCACGAAATTCGGTTGGAAATTGAATTACAGTCGAAACTTTTGGAGAGAAAGGCAGAGAGAAAGTGGGTTGCACGAAATTCGGTTGGAAATTGAATTACAGTCAAAACTTTTGGAGAGAAAGGCAGAGAGAAAGTGGGTTGCACGAAATTGGGTTTGAAATTGAATTACAGTCAAAACTTTTGGAGAGTAAGGCAGAGAGAAAGTGGGTTGCACGAAATTGGGTTTGAAATTGAATTACAGTCGAAACTTTTGGAGAGAAAGGCAGAGAGAAAGTGGGTTGCATGAAATTCGGTTGGAAATTGAATTACAGTCAAAACTTTTGGAGAGAAAGGCAGAGAGAAAGTGGGTTGCACGAAATTCGGTTGGAAATTGAATTACAGTCAAAACGTTTGGAGAGTAAGGCAGAGAGAAAGTGGGTTGCATGAAATTCGGTTTGAAGGTGAATTACAGTCGAAACTTTTGGAGAGTAAGGCAGAGAGAAAGTGGGTTGCACGAAATTCGGTTTGAAGGTGAATTACAGTCGAAACTTTTGGAGAGAAAGGCAGAGAGAAAGTGGGTTGCACGAAATTGGGTTTGAAATTGAATTACAGTCGAAACTTTTGGAGAGAAAGGCAGAGAGAAAGTGGGTTGAATGAAATTCGGTTGGAAATTGAATTACAGTCGAAACTTTTGGAGAGAAAGGCAGAGAGAAAGTGGGTTGCACGAAATTCGGTTGGAAATTGAATTACAGTCAAAACTTTTGGAGAGTAAGGCAGAGAGAAAGTGGGTTGCATGAAATTCTGTTGGAAATTGAATTACAGTCGAAACTTTTGGAGAGAAAGGCAGAGAGAAAGTGGGTTGCACGAAATTGGGTTTGAAATTGAATTACAGTCGAAACTTTTGGAGAGAAAGGCAGAGAGAAAGTGGGTTGCACGAAATTGGGTTTGAAATTGAATTACAGTCGAAACTTTTGGAGAGAAAGGCAGAGAGAAAGTGGGTTGCACGAAATTGGGTTTGAAATTGAATTACAGTCGAAACTTTTGGAGAGTAAGGCAGAGAGAAAGTGGGTTGCATGAAATTGGGTTTGAAATTGAATTACAGTAAAAACTTTTGGAGAGTAAGGCAGAGAGAAAGTGGGTTGCATAAAATTCGGTTGGAAATTGAATTACAGTCGAAACTTTTGGAGAGAAAGGCAGAGAGAAAGTGGGTTGCACGAAATTCGGTTGGAAATTGAATTACAGTCGAAACTTTTGGAGAGAAAGGCAGAGAGAAAGTGGGTTGCACGAAATTCGGTTGGAAATTGAATTACAGTCAAAACTTTTGGAGAGAAAGGCAGAGAGAAAGTGGGTTGCACGAAATTGGGTTTGAAATTGAATTACAGTCAAAACTTTTGGAGAGTAAGGCAGAGAGAAAGTGGGTTGCACGAAATTGGGTTTGAAATTGAATTACAGTCGAAACTTTTGGAGAGAAAGGCAGAGAGAAAGTGGGTTGCACGAAATTCGGTTGGAAATTGAATTACAGTCAAAACTTTGGGAGAGAAAGGCAGAGAGAAAGTGGGTTGCACGAAATTTGGTTGGAAATTGAATGACAGTCAAAACTTTTGGAGAGAAAGGCAGAGAGAAAGTGGGTTGCATGAAATTCGGTTGGAAATTGAATTACAGTCAAAACTTTTGGAGAGTAAGGCAGAGAGAAAGTGGGTTGCATGAAATTCGGTTGGAAATTGAATTACAGTCGAAACTTTTGGAGAGAAAGGCAGAGAGAAAGTGGGTTGCATGAAATTCGGTTGGAAATTGAATTACAGTCGAAACCTTTGGAGAGAAAGGCAGAGTGAAAGTGGGTTGCACGAAATTGGGTTTGAAATTGAATTACAGTTAAAACCTTTGGAGAGAAAGGCAGAGAGAAAGTGGGTTGCACGAAATTGGGTTTGAAATTGAATTACAGTCAAAACATTTAAAAAAAAAAACTTTTTCTTGGCACAGTTAGTTAACACACAGCTTAGCTTCCCTCCTCTTTCTTGAACTGCTATAGCCACCACCGCGCCAATGCTGACATGGTGGTTAAGGGACAGACAAACTGTTGGAATAATTAAATGTAAAGAAACAAAGGCAAGGCTGATATATAATGGCAACAGGTTGACCTCCACACTCACCTCTGACACTGCTAATGGTGGAAGAAAATAAAGTTTCCAAGCTGAACTACTGCTTCTAACACGATTAATAATTAGATGTTTGGTGACAATTCGTGCCAATTCTGTGTGAACGGATCAAATTTATTTTCGATTCAGGCGGGTAATTCCTATTTCAGTCACCCAAATTATTTAGAGTGACATGTGTTTCGATATTACTCTCAAACAAATCATTCTTACTTAAACAAAATCTTAGAAAAGAATAACATTAAAAACATTAAGTTATAGCAAGTTACATCGTAGATATGAAACTCCGAAATGAAAACTAGGCCGGAAAA
>OY744518.1:14929113-15076613 GCA_963556195.1 Sepiola atlantica
TTACAAGTACTACAATGGATTGTGCTCTGATGAGCTTGCTATTCTGGTGCCCTCACAACGTAGATTCACTAGACCAACCCGACAATCTGCCAAATCCCATCCATACACTGTGGAGGTCCCCAGATGCCGAAGAGCTTTCTACTCCAAAAGCTTCTTCCTTCGTGCTGCTGGACTCTGGAACTCCCTCCCTGCTCCCTGCTTTCCTGATGTTACTAACATGCAGAAATTTAAAACTAATGTAAACAGACATCTCGCTGCGCAGCTTATAATTTAGGTTGACCAAAAACCCCACCCCCCAAAAAAAATCTTCACCCTTTTTTCTCAGTAGCCCCTTACGTCTACAGTGGCAGCCTGCCTTGTTTGGGGTGAACTATGATAAAAAAAAACTCTCCTCATAAACATGAAAAAAAACATCATAAATCTCAAGACTTCCCCAACTGCCTGGGTCTATTAATGACACGACACGACACGACACACCGGATCCATCGTAAATTGGCTTTACGCACGTTTCTCCATCGCCATTATTCAAGGGAACGCCTTGAGCCTGCTCCTGGCCTACTAAACCAGCAGGACATCTGATGAAACTTCCTGATATTCCGAATATATCCACAAAGGCTTTTTGAAAATTTGTCAGTTTTTAAATATTTCTAGAATAGTAGGGCAACAAAGTTAATGTTTACATGAAAGTTTCAATTTAAATCTAATAATCATCTTTTCTCAAATGTTGAATTCTTTGCTATTTTAGATTTTTTTCGGACTACTGTTCTCATCTTGGATGCTATTTTCAGAACGTTTCGGTCAATGTAACCTTAGACCTTCTTCAGATGTGTCTTGTATGCAGGAATCTTTATGCTGGCCTCTGAAATCTGTCTGTAATTTCGAACAGGACCCTTTATTTAATCCACGGGGGTACTGTCTTGTTCTGTCAGCCATGACCGGGTAGAAATATTAAGTAATTACTAGTTGTATTCTTAGTATTGCCTGTACTGAGGATTGAACCTTCAACCTCCAGTAGACTGTCACTTAGAACTGATTATATTTAGCACTTTTCTCCATTGCGCCACGGTTCATTGCGGAAGACGATCAGAGGTTACATCGACCAAAATATTTTGAGAATAACATTCATGATGAGAACAGTCGTCCGAATAATCCACATAATATAAATTATCAATCCTTATCTCAAAAATTGCGAAATATGTTGAATTATTGAATAAATTTCTCTTTTATTATAATCTTGATTTGATCTTTAGTAATTGTAGAATCGAACTGACACATACCGGCATAAAGTGCTCCAATAGTTAATATGTAAATATTGCTTAATTCAAGCAAGAATTTTTTTTTTTAGATTATCCCCTCATGAACTAGCAGCCAATCATAACTGAGACTTGCCGATCTGTGCATAATGGAACATTCTAGCCTTCTTATAAACCGGCTCTCTAGTGTTCTTTTCAGTTTATTTGTAGCTCAGCTGATCAGACAGTTGAGCGCGGACTTCTAAATACAATAGTAATCAAGAGAAATTTTGTAAAGATTTTTTAAAATATTGATTTTAGAGGGGGAGGGGGGATTCTATGGTATATTTTGACTATAATTTTTTCATTGATTGTTTAAATGTACAATACTGTTGGATAAATTATTGATCGAAAACGCTAATCTAACATATAAAGTTATCTTGTCGGATTTTCAAAGTCGGACCCAAATAGCATTTAAGCTGACAAATCAAACTTTTATGCTGACTAGCCAATTTTCAGTTTTTATTGTTATTTTGGCAATATGTAATTGTACTTCGCTAGAATTTATTTAAAATATTATTTAGTCCAGCCCTGCAGAGCGTTACCACTGTCGACCAAGGGAAAGTCTATTCGGCATGTGTACGCAGTGTGATGATGTATGGAAGTGAAACCTGGCCAGTTAGGGTTGAGGACATGCGTTGCATGAGATATGAGAAAGATACGATGGATGTGTAATGTGAGTCTTAAACACAAGCTTAGTTCTGATGACCTCAGAGGAATATTAAATCTGAACACTATAGTAACATGTGTGTAGAACAGGAGACTTTGTTGGTTTGGTCACATTAAAAGAATGAATGAGAGTTCTTAGGTTAGTAGATGTAGAACAATTAAGGTAGCAGGTTCAGTTCACAGAACCAAGGAAAACAAGTGATAAAAATGGACTTAAGAGAAAGAGGGATAAATAAAGACCTGGCCAGAGATATATTCGTTTGGAAGTCAATTTCTTAAAGCCGTTCAACATGTGCCAGTATGTAAAATGGACGTTAAACCGAACATGATAATTATGATGAGACGATTGCTAATATGAAACATTTAAAACTAATTACCTAAAAATAAAAATCAGCAAGGGGGGATAACTAAATTTAACAGCGGGTAGCTAATAAAATGTTAAAATGTCATAACTTTTCACGTCGTATAAGGTGCTCTTATCATTGACTGGTGATAAAATAAAGACTGTTGAGAATTTACACTTAAAACTTTGTAGAAAATTCAGACAAGCATTGAAGTTTTTTGTAACGAATACCGTTGGATCCAAAACAGAATTGTGAAGTTTAATGAATTAAGGAGTCGTTGAATCAACAGATTCAGATTTGTGAGAGAGATAAATATATAGCTAAGAGAGAGATAGGTGACGTGTTTACTTAATTAGAAATCACGTTTTATTAAACAGAAGTAAGCATATATTTTATAATATTAACTGAGCAATTATGTTAAGTTATAAAGTAGACAGGTTCATAATTTTCTCAAAAGTATTAGTGAAAATTATGCAATACCTCCGACAGAAATCGAACACGCCACATTGAGTCCAAATTCTGTACTGTAAACTACTGAACCGTTGCTATTCTCACCGATAAAGTAACACCAAATTTAATCTCATTGCTTTAGTATGTACGATTTTTTTTCTGCAATTCAATTTGATTGTAGATGATACGGTGGAGTTTTATATGGAATTAAGCCAATTTCTGTTTAAATGAAGAACGCGGGCTATCATCACAAAATTATGGCTCATTATCCGATGTCATTATTTTCTTCCAAAGACAAACATTAAAAGTGATGCTTTCCCTGATTGGTTTCCAAATTTCAGGACGAAATTCCACACAGAGCAATGGTACGAGACTTTTAAACAAAGCGGGGGTTAAAAAAAGTGACGTAAATCGACGAAAATAGCGTTAACATTTTTTTGCCTTTATTTGCTCAAAACTCTTAAAAATATATAATGTATATTATTATTCATGAATGCACCTGAAAGGATATTCTTTTCCTAACAAAATGATGGTATTTTGAGCACTTAAAGTGCTTTAGTTTTTAAGATATGACTATTTTAATAGAACTACTCTAAAATCTGTGATTATCCAAACCGTTTTCTCGTCGACGTGTATTGCTAGTAAATGGAGCTAGTTAATAAATAAGAAAATGTTAAAATGTCATTATTTTCTTCCAAAGACTGGAAATTTCATTAAATAAATTTTATCTGTATTTTTGGGATGAGGAATTTTTGTTATTTACAATTTTCAGACTGGATTCCTCAGTTTGGTTGTTTTGATCGCAACGTTTACGCTGCTTTGCCCTTCGGTGTTCTTCAGGTGTCTTGTATCGAACTCACAGACTGTCATTAAATTTTGAACTCAACCTTAATCAGAGCTATGCTAACTTGAGGGAAGACAGAAAAGTCAGTTTGAGCCGATCATCTCTGGAAAGAAAAGTGTGACCATCTTTGGAATAAAGCTGACTTGACTCGTGACGGCATTCAACCTGGGTCAGTTGAGCCGGCAATTTTTGCTGAATTCACTGAGTTCCGAATGAGGGCCGACCAAGCACAGTGATCCGTTGTCAACGTTGAGACGATATGTGGACTGATAATCAGTTCTGCGTTCTGCTTCATCGTTCTGAGACACATTTTGAGTCATTCACTACATCTTCCAGCCCCAAAGTGGAATGGAATTAGGGTCTTCTTTGATATTGAATTCACCTCATTGACGCAAAAGAGAGTGACCAAACCAGCAAAGATGTCTTGTGAGAAGAGCTTGCTGAAGAAAGGATATTCGACACCATACACTGATCGCCGCATTCGAGACGAATGGCCGCCAATTAATTCTGAGTATGTGACTCGGACAGTAATGATCAAAGTGTGCGAAGATCTGCAGGTCTTACCGACCATGAAGTTGAGATAAACGATAATGAGCATCACGGGGAAAGTTTGAGAGAACTAAGAGAAGGCTCACATTCTAGGATGTACCAATCCGCTCAGCCAGCCAAGTATGGAGATGAACACAATATGGGAGACTCTAATAAAAGGAAATTTAATTGGTTTATAAATCTTAAAAATTAATTTGAACTCATCTGAGAGTCACATGGCTCATAACGAGGATGTTGGAAAAAAATGAGTTCAATCTCAGTTTAATCCTGAGCAATTTGCCAAGTTAATTGAAAGAATGCTACAAATGGAATACAACAAACAGTGTATCCCCATGGTTCCAATAAAGGATTGATTTAAAAACAAGGTTGCGGCGTCAGAGGTTCTGGAAGTAGTCGGAGTCAAACTAGTAAAAATGTTTGGAGTCAGAGTTGGATTAAAGAATCTGACTCCGATTATTAATGAATATTGAAAGACTTTAACATAAGGAATCTGAGGCAGATGTTTTGGAACCCTAGTAGTCTGAACCGGACCTTGTGTCTTCCAACTGTGCAACCCTAGTAAAATAAATTCATGATGGTTCCAGAGTTCAAGAATTGAAAAAAGTCGGAGAGCAAATAGCAAACAAAATGAGGAAAATTCTGAAAGAATTCTGAAAATTCTAAATAAAAATTGCATTAAATGTTTCTCTTGATTTTTTTTTGTTGAAAATATTTTGGAAGAGATTTAAGCGCTTACAATCAATTATTTATGAAATGAGACGTTTTTTTAATTACATAAGAAGGGCCTATAATCGGCTCCCTCTTAACCCTAACCCTAACCATGCTAAACCAGCTGAATTAATTGAATTAATTTGTGATGTAATCCTCTCTCACTCTCTGTCTGTGTGGCGCAGGTGTATCAGTGGACAGCTGGGAACATGGACAACGATCATCTAGGAGGACTTGTCTGAGCTCTCGAGTCTATAGATGGTATAGCTTGCATGGTGGAATTGCGATTGGTTAGCCATTTCATGCGACCTTGCACAGGACCGCCGTGCAAGTGTTGCTATGGCTTGAGATGTAGTGTAAGTCAGGGAAGAAGCTGGTTCAACATGATCAGAGTGATCGCCGTTGCAACAACTAATCAGCTGTGACAATAATATATATATATATATATATATACACATATATTATAATATAAAATAAAGTAATAAAATAAGGTGTCAATCAAATTTTATTATAATTCAAAGTTCAAGCAAAGTATCTTAAAGTCCTTAGCTCATGAGTTTTCAAAGATAATTCTTCTTCTTCAGAGGACCATTACCGCAGTTATACTACTACTGGTAATAAAATTAAGCTTTGAAAATATATAAAAATATATACACAAATACATAAAAATACATAACATCAAATATATCAACCCAAAAACATACTTTTTTGTTGAATCCATCCAGGTCATACAAATTGAAAAACATAATCAGGCAAGACATTCAGAGGGTTGACTGAGGATTACTCCAAGTTATAAATAGCAGTCCATATACGAGAAATTGAAGGAGCTGACAAAGTTATCCAGTCACGAAATGTGTCAATAATCGATGAAGTGGGTCACATATATATATATATTCCATGAAAAATGGCAGTATACTGAAATCATATGCCCTTAATAGGGTTAAGATGAAAATTCATATACACTAAATGTACAAAAGCAAGGAAATTCCCAAATTTTTACACTTTTATTGTCATTAAGGGTATGCGAGCACAACAGGGCTATGTATTTTACTGGTAGGAATTTTTCTTCAGTGCACCTCACACACTTCATTCACTCATGCATAGAGATTTATACTGTAGTGATGTGATAATGAAATTGTTTGGTTGATATGTAGTCATACCCTTAATGACAATAAAAGTGTAAAAATTTGGGAATTTCCTTGCTTTTGTACATTTAGTGTATATGAATTTTCATCTTAACCCTATTAAGGGCATATGATTTCAGTATACTGGCATTTTTCATGGAATATCACTACTTTTGTAAAGGCTATGCCTCAATACAATGCCTTCTCATAAGGTCTTTTGGAATTTTCTGGATAACTAAGGTATATGGTAAACTGAAATTAAAATGCCACCAACTAGACCCTAGAACCTCTCCACCAAAAATCAGCTGAATCCATCAAATAGTTGATGAGATACAGGGTGGCACATACGTACGTACGTACGTACACACAGATAGCATGATTTCATGATTGAACTTTCTGGATCTCTGGGTTGCCTTGACTAATGATGCTGAAATTCTACACACTTATAGAACCTATCAAATAAAAATTTTGTGCAAAGTTTTAACTAATTTGGTTTATTGGTTTTTGAGTTATGATTGATCAAAGAAATGAGATTTCCAGCATAGGCCATTCTTAAAGTTTATTAAGGGATAGAGCTCTCTTGCGCCTCCCTTGATACTGTCCAGGGTTACAGAGTCTGAGTTGGGAATTTTAGGAAGGAGTCAGAGTTGGATTTATAAGAATACTAGGAGTTGGAGTCAGATTTTTAATCTCATAATAATCAATAGACAGTTTGAATATTGCAAGACTTTAAAATAAGGAGTCAGTCGGATATTTAGCGATTGTAAGGTCTGGGTCGGGTATGTGGAGATTGTAGGGGTCTGGGTCGGGTATGCAGAGATTGTAGGGGTCTGGGTCGGGCATGCAGAGATTGTAGGGGTCTGGGTCGGGCATGCGAAGATTGTAGGGGTCTGGGTCGGGTATGCGGAGATTGTAGGGGTCTGGGTCGGGTATGCGGAGATTGTAGGGGTCTGGGTCGGTTATGCGGAGATTGTAGGGGTCTGGGTCGGGTATGCGGAGATTGTAGGGGTCTGGGTCGGGTATGCGGAGATTGTAGGGGTCTGGGTCGAACATTATACCTTACAACTCTGCAACCTAGATACTGTGGACATCCTTTTTGACATTCCTTTATGCACCGTTTTCTCTGTTCTTTTTCTTATGGCTTCATTGTTTTTTGGGAGGCAGGGCAGCTTTGTTTTCCTATCTAACATCTTCACGGACACCTCTCTTAGCATCAATTATTTGAATCTATATTTAATACTTATATCTATATTCCCGTTGTCGCTGCTTTGGTTTAGAATGATTAGTTCACCGGTGTTCAAGAGAGACGGAGAAACCTTCACTATAAAAGCCCGATGCTTGTTTAAGTTAATTATTAATTATTAATTATTAATTATTAATTATTGTATGTTAGATAATGATGTAAACTAATTCAATTTTGTTTTTTAAATGTCAAGTTCCTGGTTCTCACCCTCCCACATCAAGGCGGTCTCTCGAGTTTCCTTCATCCAGTGCCAAGGTGGAGAGGACCCCAAATACCAGTTTCAACACAAGTTCTGATCTTCTGCCGTTAGAAAGCCCAATTTCTGCAAAGAATGACACACAGGCTTCAAATTCAAAAGCGGATGCGAATAAAAGACGTCATGTATCTCAATCCGATGACGATATCGAACAAATGATTATTAATTTAGGTAAAGATGACGAAAACAGAATAGCTGAATCTGTTATCATTTCACCTGATCCAGGTATGTTTTTTTTTTCTTTTTCTTTTTTCTTTTTCTTTTTTCTCTTTTACTTTTTCTCTTTTTTTTTTCTTTTTCTTTTTTCTTCTTTTTTTTCTTCTCTTTTTTTTTCTTTTTTTTCTTTTTTTTTTTCTTATTTTTCTTTTTTCTCATTCTTATTTCTATTTCCTTTTCTCTTTTTTCATTCTCTATTTTCTCTTTTCTTTTCTTTTTCTTTTTTCTTGTTCTCTTTTTTGTCTTTTCTCTCTTTTTCTTTTCTCTCTTTTTCTTTTTTCTCTTATTTTTCTTTTACTGTTTTTTTTTCTATCTTTTTTCTTTTGTTTTTTCTGTCTTTTTTTTTCTTTTTCTTTTTCCATTTTTGCTACCGTTTTTTCTTTTTCGTTTTCTATTTTTTTTTCTTTCTATTTTTCTTTTTTATGTATAAATTATTTGATTCGATTTTTAATTCAATTATAAAAGAAGGATCAAAGAAAAGCCTTGAAAATAGAAATGTGAGGAGACACCTAGAAACACAAAGTTTAAAGTTAACATGCAAAGAGACCAACCTGTTGGGGAAAAAAATTTTTTTTTTTTACGCTAACACATCGAGCCGTGATGATACGTTGAACTATTTCAAACTTAAGCATGACAGACTGATCAAAATGCTATTTAAAGCTTAAGCCTGACCGACAAATAAAATTCCTATTTCAAGTTTAAATGTGACAGACTGACCAAAATGCTATTTCACTGATTCCTCTTATCATTTCAACTGGCGACAAGGATGAAGTTCTGCAAGGTGATCATAACATTAGCAACTATATTTGATCTAAGTGTTAATGAGGTTAATGTGCACCAAGCTTTTCCCAGCTGGATTAGGATATGGATAATATTGTATAAAATCACATCAATGAGCAAATTTAAAATGAGTAAAGCACTTTTTTTTTTGAAATGCACTTTTTCCTCGGGGGACATTGATAGGTAGACCCAGTTCAACCCAACACCCTAAAGCGAGCCAGCTGGTGTAGGTAAAGGTACTCCAAAATAGCACCTGCGACCAATTGAGTCTTTGATATGTGACGTGATGTTGCATCTGTACCATGTCTGGTGGAGAGAGTGGGTTTTGTTTTCGTTCTTCATAGTACACGATCCTGCCTGGTACCTGTTAATACCTGGTGCAACATTCACCATGGGCTAGTTGATCCGATTTCCTCCAAAGTGTGGTTTAGTCGTCAATTAGAGACTCTGAACATAGATGGCTCTAATTGGTAGTTATTTTGCATAGGTGATGTGTAGAAAAAAATAAAGAAATAGTATCGGAACAGTTAAACAGAGTTGTCGCCAAGATCAAGTCCAAATGAATGTTAATATCTCTCTCCAGTGTTAAAAAAAAAAAAAAACGTCATTCAGTCCAACATAAAAAAAATCCAGCACTATTCTCTCCTTTCGTTCGCTTTACGATCCCACGTTCAGAATGATCTCCACGTTTCTAACCGAATCTTCATTTTCCCTCTCTTATTGAAAAAAAATGCGACGCATGCAAACCAACTTAATTTGCATAAATCTCACTCTCGACACCGCTGCCCGGATTTTACAATAAAAACCTTATTTGACTTTCTGACGCCTTTCTCCTCCCACTCCTTTCTTTTTTTGTCGTCGGCGAGTGTTTTCGGGTTCGCCCCACACACACAGCATACCAGACGCTGAACATAGACAAAAAAAGCCCAACTATTTATTAATAGAAGAAAGTTTCAGAATTATTTTGACATATAATGTGTGAAATTTTAATGTTTTAACACCCGGAAAGTTTGTGAAACTTTCAATTTTGGAAAAAAAACCAAACTTAAAAATTATGAGTGATTTTATAATGTAAACAAATGTCAGCACACGAGAAGAAAAAAAGAAAGACAGAAGACAGTCACTTGCGGCGATGACCTCCCACCTCTCGCTCGCTTGTCTGTTCATGCCGAGGTAAGGAGGAACGCAGACAGAAAGAAAGTAGACTCTCTCCTGTCTATCTTTTCGAAAGTTATTCAACAATTAACGAAATTATTTTTGAAACAGTTTTTCCCCTCCCCCCGAATTTTGTAAAACTATCAAGAAATAAACTTTTTTCGTCAAAAGAAAATTAAAAATTATTACGTGATTAAAATAAAATATTGGAAACTTATTGTTTTTTTTTTTCATAGGTAGTGCTTTCGTCAAAAGATTCGTGCAGGAAGACGTTAGCTATTCGCTTTGTACCGTTAATAAATTTAATTCGTTTTCTCAATGAAGATAAACTAATTTAATATTTTCATTATATATATTTTTTTTGGATCTTTTTAAGAAGATCCCCGCCACTAAATAAAGCCCCGCTAATTCAAGGGAGACAACTTTTCAGACACTTTTGCTTAAAAAAATAAAAAAATAAGAACGTATAAGGCATGTTTTTTTTGTTATTGAGGGGGATAAAATTGTGTTAAATCAGTGATGATTTGCGCGAATAGGTCAGTTCCCCGGTATTGTTGCCTCCACATAAACTCGCAGAGGTAGCTGTCAACAAGCGTGCGATGGGTGCCAATTGCTCGATAAAACCATTTGATGGCCATTGTTGCAGAAACGTTGCTAATGTACTCCGTCGTTTTGCAAAAAAAAAAAAACTACAGCAGACTCCTTATCGTAGACCAGGGTTGTGAGTCTTAGAAAATTCATAAGGAAAGGTTCACTCAAACACGTGTGAAAAGGGTTAACGCGTAAAGAATTTAGCAAGCCGAAAAGTTGTCTCCCTTTGGCAGCGGGGTTATTCTTAGCGGCCGACTAACTTTAGCACTAGTGGCAGGGATCTTCGTAAAAAGATCCATTTTTTTAATCAGATTTTTCATTCAATATTTTTCACGATGAGTAGATATAAAAGACGGGCTGAAACAAATTCTTAAAAAAAAACTAAGGGAGGTAAATACGTAAATAAATTATAGAGTTATTTCCCTTTATTATTTGAATTTTTAAATACTGTTTGCTCTGAATTATTTACATTGCTTTCCTCTTCAACCATTTTTTTAGTAATCTTTATATATTCTTAGCTATGAGAAAAAGTACTTTGTTTTTTCACAGCAAAACTTATTTTTATGTGAAAAATAAAAAGATGAAAATGTCTACGTTTATGATTTTCTTTAAGCCATACATAACATTTAAATCGAGAACGTTGCATGAAAGCTTATCAGACGACTAGCAGATGATCATGATACAGCACTGCTTCCGATGAAGGTATCTTATACTGAAAGTACTCAAGTTTAAACAAAAAAAAAAGAAATTTTGAGATAAATAAATAATTTATTTAAAAAAAACAAATTTCTGCATTGTTTCAGGCTTCAAAATATTAAAAAAAAAAAAAAATTCTTTTTATTATTCTGATTTCATCAGCGCTTCGATGTGCGACCTCTGAATATATATATATATATATATATATATATATATATATATTTGTATATATATATTTAAAAATTAGCCCAGAAATAAGCGAGACATTGCGAGTTAATTTAGATTTATTAATTAATGTACAACTTTGTCAATGTCGCATGATAACGGCTGATGGTGTGGGAATGCTACTGATATTGAGCACTTTTCCGTTCATTTAAGAAATACATCTGAACTTAATTGATCAAAATTAGAATAAAGATTCTAGACATAAGATTTAGTATCATTATATCTTGATTTTAATCTTCGTAAGAGGACATAAAAGTAGCGCAAAATGAATTCCTCAAACAAAACAGTTTTGCACCACTTTTATGTCTCCTTACGAGGATTAAAATCAAGGTATAATGATACTAGACCTTATGTCTAGAATCCTTATTCTAATTTTCAGCAAAATGTATTACATGACTTTGATTCTAGAAAATGTCTAAAAGTTAGGGCTTTCTTGCTTAATTGGTGTCTAACGAATATGAATAAAATTCAATGCAAAACTGATATACTTGAATTTTCAAATAGGGGGTTGTGCCAATATTATGGCGCCTAAAACCCTTTAAATACTCCCCCCCCCCTGAAATTTGGGAAATAAGTGGTGCCTAATATCTATTGTTAAAATCTTTAAAAAATCTAAGGTATCTGAATTTTTACAAAAGGTTTCCATCAATTTTGCAAAAACTGAATTAAACTAAATATAGCACATATTTGGACCTCTTACACTTGGCAATATATATATATATATATATATATATATATATATATATAAAAATCAAAATGGCTGATTAGTTTGATCGTACACATGCGAGTGTTTGCTCTAAAATTTTTGTTTGTTCTTTTGTTTATTTTCACCTTAAAATGAAACTGATGTATGATGTGGGTGTTTTTCAAGACGCTCTAATCTAAGAACTCTTATTATTTGTGAACTTTTTCTGATGATTTTGTAGTGTTGCAGAGACGATATTGACATACAAATGTTGTTTGGCACAAAACAAATGAAACGGACCGTTAAATATATCTCACAGAAATTTGGAATTTTTGGAAATGTGAAAAAAATAAAAACAAAAATAAAAGTAATAAAACAAACCATGGTTACTGGAATATAATAAAAAAAAACTGTTCTATATATATATATGTATATATATATATATGTGTGTGTGTGTGTATATATGTGTGTGTGTGTGTGTGTATATATATACGTTTCTAAGTAGAACATTACTAAAAATCCAAGGTATCTGAATTTTTACAAAAGGTTTCCATCTTTTTTGCAAAAAACTGAATTAAACTAAATATAGCCCGCATTTGGACCTCTTACATGTAGCAATATATATATATATATATATATGTATATATATATGTATATATATAGAATTATAAAAAGAAAAACTATACACACATTAAGGTTGTACACATAATAACTTATTTCGACCCCTTTAATTAGGTCTCCTCAGATGTATGGACAACCACGTCAGGGTTTTTTGACGTGGTTGTCTATACATCTGAGGAGACCTAATTAAAGGGGTCGAAATAAGTTATTATGTGTACAACCTTAATGTGTGTATAGTTTTTCTTTTTATAATTCTGTTTTGCTCTGTTTGAATTACATTGAGCTCTGTTATTCAGATTCTCTACACAAAATTGAAATCCACACACTATGTATATATATATATATATATATATATATAAAGTTTCTAAGTAGAACTTTACTATATTATAACTGATATTATCATATATTCTCTTTCTCGTATTATAATATGCATTGTCTTTGTTTCAATATCTATATTTATAAATAGAAGCCTTTATGTGTAACACTAAAGGAAATAATTCAGCAAACATCAGCAGCAACTGACTAAAGTATTAGTATCGGTTGTAAACAAGACAACAACGCTTTTTTCCAAGTGACTACAATTATACATGTTGCAGGTAAGTTTGGAACCAAAATTTGTAGAGAAAATGTGAGATTTGTTTTGTTTCATTGTTTACAAAATATACTTTTGCGTATAAGTCGAGTAAACTCTATTCTAATATGTATGTGTAATTTGTGGTGGCAACATATGTTTGTTTACGTTGATATGTGTATCTGTATGTTTGCCAGGTGATGCCAAGCATCAGCAGCATCTAACACGAAGTATTAGTATTGTTTAAAAACAATTTTTTTTTTTTTTTCCAAGTGACTTTCTAATTATGAAAGTCGCAAGTACGTTAGGAAGCAATAAAAAAAGTATGCTGTCATTTTTATGGTATCGGCATGCTAGTCGTCATCATCGGTTTAATATCTGTTTTACATGCTGGCATACATTGATTGGCTTTAAGAAATTGACTTCCAAACTTACTTATCTCTGGCCAGGTATTTATTTATCCTTATTTCTCTCAGCTCCAACCTCACCCCCCAATATTTTCCTTGACCTTCCCCTGTCAACTGAACCTGCTACCTCAACTGTTCTACATCTACTAACCCAAGAAATCTCATCCATTCTTTCAATATATATATATATATTAATATCCCTTAAATAATGTTAGAAGCAAACTAATATAATAACTGACAAAGTTAAATTGACTTGCATGAGTGATTTTCTACTGAACGACTTGGGACTTAAGGTTGTTTTTTTTGTTTTGTTTTTTAAAAAATATTTTTAAATATAGTTTTAATGGTTGAGAAGCTTCCAAGACTACATATATAAGAAGTTTGTTTGTGTGTTATAGAGATCAATATGGTATCTTTTTTTTTTTTTAACAAACAACATAGTTCACTCCAAACAAGGCAAGCTGCCACTGTGGACATAAGGGGCTACTGAGAAAAAGAAAAGGGGAGAAGGTTGGGGGGGGGGGGTCAACCTAAATTGGGATCTGCGCAGTGAGATGTCTGTTTACATTAGTTTTAAATTTCTGCATGTCAGTACTGTCGGGGAAACATGGGGCAGGGAGGGAGTTCCAGAGGCCAGCAGTACGAGAAAAGAAGCTATTTGAGTAGAAGGCTCTCCGGCATCTGGGAACCTCCACAGTGAATGAATGGGATTTAGTTGATTGTCGAATTGGTCTAGTGAATTTACGTCGAGGGGGCACCAGAGTAGCCAATTCATCGGAGCATAATCCTGTTAGAAGATTCCCCATAAAGACGAATTGTTGTAAAACTTTACGAGAAAGTTTATGACATAAAAAACTGAAACCACATATGAAGTCGAAAAGCAAGAGAGAAAAAGAAGATCTTCTTACATTAGAGACAGCCCCCCCCCCCCCCCACTTTTATAACCGTCCCGCCGGCCCTGTAGAGACAGCATTATAAATGAATAAGAAAATAATTGACTGAAGAAAACAAAGGGGAGAGGAAAGGGAGACATTGATTTTTGGTGACCTGTCAGCAGGGTTCAAAAGGATTCTTATTTAACTGTCTTTAATTTTGAATTTAATCTTAAACATTACATATTTTTTTGGTGATACAATTGGAGCACAGGGAGGAGCTGGTGCTGGTTTGACTGCAAGAGTTAGGAATGGATGGTGTAAGTTCAGGTAACTTCTACCATTACTAACCAGCAGTGTTACCACTCTTAACCAAGGGAAGAGTCTATCAGGCATGTGTACACAGTCTGATGATACATGGAAGTGAAACCTTGCTAGTGAGGGTTGAGTGCATGTTGCATGGTGAGAAATGATATGAGAATGATATTATAGATGTGTCATGTGAGTCTTAAAGACAGGCTTAGTTATGATGACCTCAGATTAAATCAGGACAGTATAGGGAGATGTGTGCAGAACAGGAGACTTTGTTGGTTTGGTCACATTGAAAGAATCGACGAGTTCTTGGGTCAGTAGATGTATAACAGTTGAGGTAATAGGGTCAGTTGACAAGGGAGAGGCCAAGTAAAACATGGGAACGAAGTGATAAGGATGGACTTGAGATAAACAGAGATAAAGACCTGACCAGAGATAGGTTAGTTTGGAAGTCAATTTCTAAAAGCTGTCCAACACATGTCAGCATGTAAAACATGTTAAACAAAATATGATGATGATGATGATGATGATGATGTCTGTATAAAAGTCTCCTCCTCCTCTCCTCCTCCTCCCATCAGTAAACCTCATGATGCATTCTCTTTCAGTCCCCCAAGTAAAGAGAGTCCGATTGACAAAACCAGAAGAATCCGAGGAAACTAACGCAGATGTTCTAACGGAACTAATTCTTCAAACACGGCGCCAAAGGAAAGGTCAGCGTCAGACTGAAACTCTTGAAGAATATCAGGCTAGAATTTTTGACGGTAAGTAAAAAATATTTCGCAATAAAAATGGTTTTAAAAAAATCTGGATCTTCAAATTCTACGTACGATTTGATTTAAATATAAATACTTGTATTTTGTTTTAAGTATTTACATTGTTTTTGAAAGCCGTAAAAATGTCTCAAAGAGCAAATATTAATCTAGCACTTGCTGACACCTTATTTAATTATCACAATTAGTATTCTTAATTTTATTACATCCAACATCCCAAGGGCTCTTTAAGCCAGATTTAGTGCAATTCTAACCAATAGTTTTAGAGCTTTTATGTGTTTATTATTATTCATATTAGTACTAATGTTTAAATTTGCACCCTTTTCTAACATGCACATCGTCTCAAGGGTTCTTCATGCTAAATTCAGTGCAATTTTGCCAACTACCTTATGAGGTTGTGTTCATTATGAGTAGCAGTTATATGTAACAGTAGTATAATTTACCCCTCCCCAAATGGCACATTTGGCATGCCAAGGATGTTTCTTGACAAATTTGGTGCACTTCTGACCAATAGCTTTAGAGCCTATAAGTGTTTATTCATTTTAGTATTAATGGTGTTAACATATTTAACTCACTATGACACCCTGTATCTTAAGGATGCTCAATGCCAAATTTGTTGTAATTTTGTCAAGTTGTTTTGAAACATATAAGTGACAGATAAAAAATAAAATTAATTTAATATATAAAATAAAGTCAGTCGGATTTTCAACTTAAGATCAAAATAGTATTGTGTTTGATATTTGATTCTGGCTAGCAATTTCTTTCTTTTTATTCTTGCACCATGTTCTTCGCACCCATATTATGTTGGTTCAGTTTCTTTAAAAAAAAAACCGAAATGATTGGTAAAATGAACACATTTTTCACTAATGCCCCCCCCCCCCTCAATCAGCTTACATCATTAACCCATTAGTGCCCAATTTATTTTTCTTTCATTTATTACCAAAAATCTTTTGTAAATACAATATTATATTTGAGAAAAATTACTTTCAAAGATTTACTTGACTTTATAGGATAGTTAGAGCAGTCATTGATACTATATAAAAATGTGGGTTGGTTATAAGGACTACTTATCAAAGGGTTTTTGATTGAATAATAGATGAAACTGATTGTTTCCTTCCATTCTAGATTTTCACATTATACTTAAAACTGAGACACCACTGTTGCCAATATACATCAGACTGTAGGTGTAATATTTGAAGACTAATTATATATATCTCTGAAAAATACAGATGTTGCTGAAATATGGTTACTTATCTTTCTGGTCCTAAGAAAAGGACAATGTGTGCTAATGGGTTAATAAAAAAAATCGTTGTTGCTCTATTTTTCTGCGAGAAATGAATATGCTAATATTTATTAAAATCAAATTACTTTTTTTTTTTCAATAAATGTTAGCTTATTTATCTACAATTATTTGATAGCATGATGATGGAATTTGTTAGTTTTAATGACATTAGCTGACTTGACCATTTCAGATTATTATTGAAAAATTTCTCCATTCTTATCTAACTTTGGGCCTGGATAAGTATTTTCTTTATATAGAAGATATTAGATTATATATTTTGTCTTCAATATTTTGTCTTCAATATTTCTTCTATTTAATTTTGCTGTTTTTTAATTATTTACTAACTTAGTAAATAATAATTAAAAAAGAAAGTGTTCATTTAGTCTTTGTTTGAATAAGGGAGGCACCTCTTAAGTTTTTAAACTGATAATATGGATTGCTTCCATTAGATGTATTTGTAAAATTTATTTTGGTCAGTTAATATTTATTTTCTATCTGTTTAAGAGTGGAGGGTTGTCTGACTTGCTATTTGTTTTCTCGCTTCTCCTCACGACTTGAAATGATTTCGTCCGGGGAGCTAGAAAGGAATACGTTTTTTACTTGTTAACTTTTGTGTGACAACATGGATTTATATTTATTCATCCTCCACTTCATAATAAAGAGCAGTGTGTATTATATATATAAATATATAAAGTAGAGACGTTTTTTGCCCTGTACCTTCTCGGAGTATAGGAAAATAACCACATGCATCACAGGCTACTCACCACTATACTACACTTATTCACACGAGCGTGTTTCAGTAAATTTGTTATTATTTTTTCCTACACAACACTAAATATTACATTTGGCCCACCATCCACGTCTCTCTGACAAACCAACTCCATATAGGTGGTAGCAAACACTTTTCTCCCTAACAATTATGTACTGTCACTCTACTCATCGACACCGGGAACTAATAAGCACAGTTTAATTTTCACAAACCACCCAGTTCTTATTTATTATTTGCCTGGTATTAATTTACTACATAATATAAAGCAATACGCAAAGACTTAATGATCGCTCCCGTCCACTCCGATGATTTTCCGCGAATATCAGATTACGTTATTTCAAATTCTACCTATGACTTCTATATTTATATTCATTCCGGAATTAAGCGAATGAAATTAACGAACACAGTTCCTGCAACATTTATTCATTCAACATGGCGGCTACAATTTCTTGATCGAATCGACTTCCTATTTAATTCAATAAGCGCCAAGATACTGGTAGACCCCGATACATTTACATTTTCAAAATCATACACCTTAAACACGCATATTGTAGAAAACTTGCCCAAATCCAGTCATTTTCATCATCTACAAATGACATAAACCGTGTCATTGCTGATTCTTAACATAACACGCATGCCCAAATAATCAAGTTTAGCTTAATTGACGTATTCACACATCTATTTTTAAATCGAAAGTGTAGCACAATGGTTAGGAAGGCAGGTTTCATGATCGCCAGTTTCAGCGTTCGATCCCAGTCTACTATACCACTTTTTTCTTTTTTTTTAATTTATAGCATTTGCAAACACGGTAGAGGGGCCGGGAATAAACAATAGGACGTTTCTTTTTTTTATTCGACGTCATGCAATAGGTAGTACTTTCTCCCGTGCAACGCCGGGCGACGGGTTCCGCTAGTATTTATATATATATATATATATATATAAAATATTTGTTATTGTTATCTATGGACGTATACGTTTCGTCTCTTTTCAATCAAGACTCATCAGCATAGAAGTACGACTATTCACCACCGGTCACACGATTCGAAACCCTGGACTACAAGTATTTTTTCAACCTACAGTCCAACGTCGCTAACCGCTAGGCCAGTTCTGAACAGCTTATAAACAATGATAATTTTAACACATTAACGGCGGCGAAAGCGTACAAACATTCAAACTTCTATAAGGGAAGGAACGATGCATAAAGCAAGTGACGCTACGCTGTGTTACTACTACCATTTTACAGTGCTCTACTTTTTTAACGAGGATATATATATATATATATATATATATATATATATATATATATATATACTATGTCATCCATATACAAACTGTTTCGCTGTATCACAGCTCTTCAGTGCGGCTAGACCAGCTAGTGTCTGAAGCAGGGATTGAAACTCAACCGTTGAGCTGACAGTCGACACCTCTACCCCTGCGCTATGTGTGTCGGGGTATGTTGAAAAGAAATCAATAGAGTGCTCAATTGCAAAAATGTGAGAGCTAAAATACAAATTATTTATTTAAAAACTATGTTACATATTTCAAATATGTACCATGATATCATTGATATGGATTGACCTTTTACCGTTTAGAAAAAGTTGTTAGAGTCTATTCTAATCATAAGCGACTCACAAAATTAAAAAAAATTGAAGAATGGAGTTCAACGATCACTGGTAACATCTTCCAGTGAATTAGCTCAAGCATCCCTTTTTCAAGTACCGAGTTAATATGTTTATATGGGTCTTAATCGTAACTAAATATTATTTAGAATGATTTAATTGTTTATAACGGATAATGTATGTTTCTCTGCTTCAGTGGTGTATCCCTATTAAGAGGCGAGAGTGTGTGGTGTAGTTTATTGGGTGGGGATGTATTCCTGTTATTAAGGAGTTTAAGTGTTATATTTATATTAGTTTTTATGTTTTTGAAGGGGGGGGGTGCTTATATTTGAGTGTAAAACCTGTTATAATTATAGTTTATTAGTTATGTGGGGCCTGGTGTTAATGGAAGGAGGTATTTTTATCAGTGAAAAAGTTTCCTAAAGTGTATCAAATTCAATTTAGGCTTGCTATCATCGTAATATATGTGGTACCTGTATTAGTTTGTGTGGGGTCCTTGTATTTAATTAATTCTGTTAGCTTTTATCTAATAATGTTTATAAGCCTATCAGAGAGCTGGGTGAATCGGTTAGGTTAAACTCTTGGTCACATATATTTTCTTTTCATTTAAGAGTGTTCGATAAATATATTTCTAGGTATTTAACTAGTAAGATTTAAAATGTTCAAAAATTAAAAAAATTGAATATGAGAAGGTATCTAATACTTTATGTTATTTTGCCACAGGAAATCAAATTCCTTTCCTAGATAACAGAAAACCTATCTAATTTGACTCTAATCAAGAATACATTTAAAAATAACTCAACATTAAATTTCACACAAGAACTTAGCATCAATAATAAAATTCCTTTCCTAGATAACAGAAAACCTATCTAATTTGACTCTAATCAAGAATACATTTAAAAATAACTCAACATTAAATTTCACACAAGAACTTAGCATCAATAATAAAATTCCTTTCCTAGATAACAGAAAACCTATCTAATTTGACTCTAATCAAGAATACATTTAAAAATAACTCAACATTAAATTTCACACAAGAACTTAGCATCAATAATAAAATTCCTTTCCTAGATAACAGAAAACCTATCTAATTTGACTCTAATCAAGAATACATTTAAAAATAACTCAACATTAAATTTCACACAAGAACTTAGCATCAATAATAAAATTCCTTTCCTAGATAACAGAAAACCTATCTAATTTGACTCTAATCAAGAATACATTTAAAAATAACTCAACATTAAATTTCACACAAGAACTTAGCATCAATAATAAAATTCCTTTCCTAGATAACAGAAAACCTATCTAATTTGACTCTAATCAAGAATACATTTAAAAATAACTCAACATTAAATTTCACACAAGAACTTAGCATCAATAATAAAATTCCTTTCCTAGATATAGAAATAGAAACTTCTACAGATAAGTTTATTACCTACCCGTATAAAAAAAACAAGTAATAAAGATACAAATCTTCTTAATTTCAATAGCGAATGCTCAGATAGATATAAAATAGCCGTCATAAAAAATCTTATTTATCGCGCCAAAAGAAATTCCTCTCGTAATAAAATATTCTATAAAACACTCGCTGATATTAAACAGACACTAATTAACAATAACTTTCCTAACTATGTAGTTGATCAACAAATAAAACACACCCTAATCACCATAAATAAAAAAAAAACTCCAACAACAACAATATTAATATTAACTTATTCTACTGTTACCAGATGCACCCCAACTATAAAGCCGAAGAAAAAATAATAAACAATATTATACACAAACACGTAATCCCAGTAGATAATAACTCTAAAATCAGATTCATTAAATACTACAAAAATTAAAAAACTAGTAATTTATTAATAAAAAATAGTCCGGCTGATAGTGGCTTACTTAAAACTAGTAATGCCATATACGTGTTTAAATGTCCTGTCGGAGAATGTGTTTCTTGCAAACAGCACGTATATTGGCATGACTAAGACTACCATATCACGCTGACTTAACTACCACCTCACCTCCCCTCAAAGCTCCATATACCAACATCTTATAAAGCATGGCATCCCAAAGAACGAATTTAGGAACATTTTAACAAATAACACATCCATTCTGGCGGTTTCGGGTTGCAGTGTTCACCTCCCCATAATGGAAGCATTGTTTATACGCATTAATAAACACAACATCAACCATTCCCGTTATGAGGGGGTGAAGGTGTATTGAAGTGCTGTTGAAATAATTTAAAAGAGCTCCCTCTTGATAGTCACCAATTTATTTCATTTTGCAACCGTCTGACGACGACCGATGTTAGTCGAAAACGTTCGCACAAAATACTGAGATTTTTTAAACTCCTTGGATTATAACACAAATCCGTCGTACGAAGACTAGAAAAAAAACGGATCAAAAGCTGAATAAGCAGAAGTTGGCACTCCTGTTCAATCAAACATGCATAAAAGAAGGAATGCTGCCCAATTATACAAATATATATATATATATATATATATATATATATATATATATGTACAGCAAACAATTTTTAATAGAAAAGGATAGATAACGATTGCTCCAAGCATCACGTCATAAATTTTTTCTGTGCATGAAGATGAGAATTATTTTCTTCTAACTTTAATCACAAAATTTAACAATAACAAATATTGTCATATTTATATTGTGTGTTTATTAAATACGTGTGATTTTGACCTTTATTTTATCGGTCATTTTCATTTTTTTAAGTGTTTTAATTTTCTTTTGAAATTTATTATTTTTTATTGCCCTGTCGTCGCATTGGCTGTTGTGCCTATGTGTGCGTGTGCGGTTAGTTCTGAATCTTGTACATAGGTGAGCACACACACACACACATATATATATATATGTGCACACACAGGCGTATGGTTAGATAGATAGATAGATAGATAGAGGTAGAGAAAGGTTGATAGAAGTGCGGTCCGTATGGTGTGTAGTTTGAGTTACGATCTGTTCAATACTGCACTACCCTCTTTTCTATATATATATATATATAAAATGATATTTATAAATAAATATAAGTGCAGGTTTGTAATCCGAGGCTGTAGCAATGCGATGTAGGTACCGGAAGGTGGAGAGGGTGAACATAAACAAACGAGGAGAGAAAACGAGAATGGAATCTCAAATCAATTTATTAATATTTCACGTAAAAACAGATTAAATACCAGGACAGTAAATACTGTCAGGTAAATAAAATGTTCCGGCACAAGGTAATCTTAAATTATCGAAAGAAAAACTTTCATTATCAAAAGACCAAAAATTAAAGACCGAACGGTCGAGAAAACGAGATGCACCGATGGGAAAAAAAACGGAATCAAACTGTTGTTGACAAACTGCCACAGAGGATTGGGAGTAGTTACGCAGAAAATGTCAAAATTTAATTATATAATTATTCAGCTAAAGTTATCATCTTAACATTTGTTTATTTATATACTAATTATTATAATTTTATTTTTTATTTTATTTGATTTATTAACTTTTCTTTTATTTATTCAATTATTATTTATTTATTTATGCTCCAAGCATCACGTCATGTTTTTTTCTGTGCATGAAGATGAGAATTATTTTTTTCTTACTTTAATCACAAAATTTAACAATAACAAATATTGTCATATTCTACAGAATGATCGGAAAGTATTCTAACCTTGTCTTGTTACCAAAAAGTAAGAACAACAGAGGAACAATCACCAAAGAACAACTTCATAAAATATCACGCAGGTCATAGCACCACATCGTTTTGTGCAACAAAAATAATAAGTGTTCAACAGATTTTATAAATGTATGTTAGTATCGATGAAAGTGAATAAACTGAATCCATCACGTGTTCTTTCACTCTATTACTTGTCCTTCTATTGTTCTTATTATGTTCTTATTAATTAATTAATAGTATTTATGAAAGTGAATAATATTATGTTTTACTCCTCTTAAAGCTGCAGTCAGGCAAGAAACGACTGGATGAGGACCCAACATTCGCTGCCATATAATATGCCGCTCCGTATATAGCAGCTGTGCCAGGAGCGCCATTTTATATGGCAACAGAAGCTGAGCCCTCGCCTAGTCCTCTCTCGCCCGACTGCAGCGCAATGACAGATCCATGATTAGATGAATCTGCAATGTGAAATCTGACCAAACCTAACACATTAGGTCGGAGAATTTGCTCAAAGCCCTACATTTGCCCAGCATAGACGTTAAGGAAGAATTAGTTGTGCTTATATGGTCATGTAGAGTGTTCGTCTTCCTGGATAAACTGGTGCAAAAGCATGGATGTCTTGAATTGCAGGAAAACTTGGAAGCAAGTGATTGGAAAAGACCTTCCAGAGTAGAGTTTGCAAACAGTTGATCCGCTGACCTGAGAGGTCAGAAGAGTGAGCTTGTGAGATATAAAAATCGTCTGATCCTTGGACAAGAAGAAAAGTGACGCTAAATGAAGAGAGAAAAAGTGAATAAATTAAATCCAGGATGCATATTTTGTATTGTTATATCACATTTTTATCTGTTTTTGTTACCTTTTTTTTAGGGTAGTAAGACTTTCGAGCTATCTTATCTCGTAATTATCTCTTTTAGCAGAAAATTATACTGTTATTATCATGATTATTTTTTTGGTTTTAGATCATGACTTTCATCGACAGCGAGTGACTTTCAATATTCCCAATACGAACTTCATGAGTGTAACTGGCACAGATGGTACGCGAGCTTACATGCGTCTAAAAAATGACAAGCAATTGCAGTTGGAGGTAAAATACAAAAAAAAGATTTAATTTTAATTTGTTATTCATTTGTTAGTGTCTTAATTAATGACCAGTTTCAGTTTCATCATTTGAAATTAATCGAGAATTGAAAGTGGATTTATTCTCAGTTTTATAAACTTGTTAGACTTTATCAAGTCCTTCAAGACTTGTTACACATTAATAAGTTTAACATGTTGCTCCTTAGCGTTTTCTTTATACTTAGTGGCCTTCAGTGATTTTGACAAACTTTCTGCCCCTTGTCGATTTCCTTGAACTTGCTGTCCCTTTGTGATTCACCCCAAACATGTTACCCGTTAACATTTTCCCTGAATCTGCTGCAATTAGCAAGTCCCCATAACTTGCTGCCCCTTAGCAATTCTACGCTAGTTCAATAATAATTCTTTTATCTTTGATTTTTTTCTTTCAGTCTTCTAAAGTTGTTGAAAATACAAAGTCTTTACATTTACTTGGAACACCGATCAGTGCGTTAATTGAGAAAATTGAAGAAGAGGTAAATTGTTTTATTTTTTTTATAAATCTTTTTGTAAAGTCATAAAAATGCTTCATTTATGTTTTGTCAGCATAATCAAATCAGGACTAGAATATACCTGAACGAAGGCTTTAATATATGAAGTTGCCTGCGGCAGAGCAGATGTCAAAATAGCAAGAACTATTTAAGAAGCCAATGAAAGCCCACCTGCGTCCGTGTGGGTTCGCTGCACAGGTTGTAATCGCCCACTCGTTATTTTTGTCCGGATTCGGTGTTTGATTTTGACACTAGCCGCAGTGTCAATTATGTGGTCCTGGTCGTGACGGTACGAGTCAAAAAATAGGTAAATAATGTAGCAAATAGTCAACACTTGCGTTACCGTAATCTATTTAGTTTTAATTTAATTAAAAACGGCTTCAAAATTTCAACGCTGTTTAAAAAAAGATCTTGCGATTGATAAACATGTAACATAAGCACACATACACATAGTTTGAATTACCTACTAGACACAATCCTCGAGCGTCTTCGGTCTCTCTGTACAAGGGTTTGTCAGGACAACCTGACTTGAAGATACTTCCCCCTACAAGTAAGCCCTGACCAAATATTCAAAATTAACATAGTATTCGAATCCCAAATAAGATCCTCTCGATATGCTATACACTGGCTCATACGAGGAATGGTGCGCCTTTTCCAAGTGATGTTACCTTAAGTAACAGCACTAAGCTGGATACTCCACCAGACTAGATGAATTCTTGTCCTTGAATCCGGTTAGACCAAGTAATTACAAGAAAGATGTACTATAACATACTTAACTGGTGAAGAGGAAAATTAATGTCGACTTTTTTACTAACTCAACGTTTGACAGGTAAAGGAGAACTTTAATGGAATATTCAAATATCTATGTATCTCATATAGAGATCAAGTGTTAGCCCCAGATAGAGTCCCCTTGATTTCTGAGAACTTCAACTGAAGTAAAATGAAACAAAACAAATAATATATATATATATATATATATATAAGTTAAAAAGAAAAAAAACTGAAACCAACATATTAACACATTTGTACTATAATTTATTTCGTCACAGAACAGGAGTCATCAGGTACATTTTCGATGGCTTGCCACTTGTTTACTAAAGAATTAGAATAACTTACACTGTTTTGGAAATCTCCAAAATGTCCTAAGTTATTCTCATTTTTCAGTAGACAAGTGGCAAGCCATCGAAAATGTACCTGATGACTCCCATTCCGGGATGAAAAAATTATAGTAAAAATGGCTTATGTATATGTTGGTTTCAGTTTTTTTAAAAAACTTTATTCTTTCTCTGCATTACGTTGAGCTCTCTCACGCAAGATCTCCTACCAAAAACACTCCATCCTTCACAGATCCAACATACTATATATATATATATATATGTATGTATATATGTATGTATGTATGTATGTATGTATATATATATATATGTATGTATAGCAAGTTAATTTAAAAAAAAAGAATCGTTTATATTACCCACTAATAGCTAATTTAATTTCTAACATAAGTCACCACGGCAATGTTTTGACAATAGTCATTGAATATATTAAGCCATAAATTGATGTTGTCTCCTTAATCTACAAAAGTTTGAAGAGTTTCTAAATAAACATCCACATTCTTCTTGTGTAACGATTAACAAATGTTTTTCTTTTTTTTTTTTCTAGCGTTCTGCTGGTATTTTGTCTGAAACGGAGAGAATTTCCCGTGCAGTTAATGCGTGAGTTTCACTTTTAGTATTATTTATTTAATAATAATCTTTTTTTTTTCCAAACAATTATGTCTATGTATGTGTGTTATATAGCGGTGTGTCATCCTTCATCGATTCTGGACCCATACCACGATTTCTTCTTGTCTGATCATGATGCTTTTCTAATGGTCAGTGGTAATGGGTGGAGCAGTATCAAACTCATTAAGAATATTCTTTCTCACTGAGTAAAACGAATGAGACCATTTTTTTTATGAACTGCCATTTTTTTTATGAACTGCCATTTTTTTTTTTTTTTTTTTTTTTTTTTTTTTTTTTTTTTTGTTCATGATTAAATAACTTCCATTTTATTATTAGCTTCTCACATACACTGATTTGGTGAGAAAATAAAAGTATTCTTATTTATTCTGTTCTACGAGTCCATAGTGTCTGTCGGCGTCACTTCTTTAAAATCTACTCACATCTGATTTTACAAAACCCTTCTCCACTTTCTTATGACATAATTCTCCACACAGTCAGTGCTTGCTATATCTTCCGGTTTTCATACTTGCGAATTAAACATATGACCATTCCAAACAGCTTCACCATTGACAGTTCCCAATACAGTCACTCATGCTTAAGTTTGAAATGTCATTTTCTTTGATCTATCATGCTTGAGTTTTTGGTCTGTCATGCTTAAGTTTAAAATATCATTTTGTTGGTCTGTCATGCTTACGTTTGAAATCTCAATTTCTTTGGTCTGTCATGCTTAAGTTTAAAATGCCATTTTAGTCACAAACAATGCAGAATTAATGAAAATATCTTAAGAAATTTGTTTTCGTTTTATTATGAAAATAATTCTTAAATTAAAAAAAAAAAAACCCTTCAGAATTAAGCAAGATAAAAAAAAACATTTTAATTAACCTTATATAAGAGCTGGTGCTACCAGATCAGGCTGTCTGAAGATATCGGCTTTCTGACCAAAAATGCACATTGAAGTTTTTTGTGTTTCTTCCTTCTCTTTACAAAACTCAATCATGTTCTGCAAAGCAAAAAACAAAAGCAACAATCCCCCCCCCCCCATTTTGTCCCCTAACGCAGACACCAGTTTGCTGTGGGTGGCAACCCATGATGCTCAAGGGCGGGTCCATGGTGGCTGAGCAGTCCATAACCCAGGAAAGTAGTCGATATGTTCACTGCAACACTCCACTTTGGCCCTTACCTGGGCTAGACGGGCGGTTGGAGAGGCCCGATCGAACCAAGCGGCTGGTCACGTCAAGCCCCACCATACAAAACCCACACCAATCTACTCACTACAATTAAAAATCCTATTCCAACCTCCACTAACAACCACTAATAAATAACCCCCAAAATATGGTGGAAAACGGTGGCTGAGGGTCAATTGGTTATGGCGAACAAAGCATTGACATGGCTGCGGCATCTCTGACATTTTTCTTAAAAACCCTAAAAAGCAAAATCAAAGGAAAACAGGTGGTCAGTGCTTCACATAAACCAAGTCTATCATCCGTGTATCTCTGTGGTGCCAGGGCGAATGGGTTTCCCCCTGGAACTTTCCACAAAGGGCTTCGAGGCGGGTGGGGAGCAAGGGTGATAAAAAAAAAACACATGGATCCTTTTCCTCCCAAAACCCTTAAAAGATACCACTCTGATGTCTCAGAAACCTCAAGCTCAGAGGACAAAATATACAACCCACCAAAAAACAGCCTCCCTACAAATTCTGAGAAGGCAAAAAAATGAGTGAATTATCACCATTCTTAATTGAAAAACAACTTACCAGCAAGAGCAATCCAAAGTCAATTAAAAAACTTAGAAACGGAAATCTTCTTGTCGAAGTAAACAACAATAAAGATGGCCCCAAAATGGGAAATTTCTACAACCATAAATGCAAAGTTTTTCAACATGAAAAGCTAAATGCCTCTAAAGGAGTCATAAGGAACCAAGAATTATCTTTGGCAACTACGGAAGAAATAAGAACGGCATTAAAAAAAACGAGGCGTAATTGACCACACACGCATAACCATAAAAAAAAATGGTCAGACCATACTAACTAATACTTATATACTGACCTTTGACACACCTACAATTCCAAAGGAGTCAAAATTGGTTACCTAATTGAAAAGGTAGAACAATATATCCCTACACCTCTAAGATGCCACAAATGCCAAAAATATGGGCACCATAGAGAAATATGTAGAGGAATTAAAATATGTGTGAAATGTGGTGAAAAAGACGCCAACCACACAGAAGATGAACGCCATAACAATGAAAAATGTTCAAATTGTAACGAAGGCCACCTAGCCTACTCTAAAACCTGCAAAATCTACCAAAGAGAAATCACTGAAGTTAAACATATGAGAAATTTATCCTACCCAGAAGCATGGAGGATTGTTGCAGCATATTTAGAAAAGAACACTTATGCAGAAGCAACCCAACAATCAAGCCCATCGACCCTACAAAATGAAAACGACCTACTGGATCTATTGAAAGAACTAGGATCTCTAGTAGAGATATTGAAAGAAAACTTAGTCAACCTGACAACTAGATCTAACATGAAATCTGATCAAAAGAAAAATCCCCAATCCCAGATCAACAAGACCAAAGATGCGACAAACTAAAGAAAATCTCAACCCAAACAATTTACAAAAGTGAAACCTCCTTTGGAGAAACAATATAACTAACAGAAACAGTACTAATTGAAAATGAAACCAAATTTGAACTGGTGGAAATTGAAAACCAGGAAAGAAATTCAAGACAGAGAAACTCCAAAAATCCTAAATAAAAACAAATCAAAAGCCTAGAATCTGAAAAATCACGACAACGATCCCAATCTAGGCACAAGCTAGAAATAAAATCCCCAAATGAAAAACCAGGAAAAAAACACAAAAAAAAAAAAATACCAGACGAAATGGAACTGGATGAACACCTCCAAACTTCTACAAACAAATCATACCCCCCCCCCCCTCATGACTCATAAGATCTTACAGTGGAACATATGTGGTATAAAATCAAATTATGAAGAATTGCTTATGCTCATGAAAAATCTATCTCCAGTAGTTTTCTGCCTTCAATAAACTCACCTCAAGGAAAATGGCGAAATAAATATTAAAAATCATACCTCATATAATTATATCCACAATAGTAATGACAGAGCCTCAGGAAGCACCTCCATTATTGTAAATAACAAGATACCACAAAAGCAAATCCCTTTAAAATAAAACTTGCAGGCAGTTGCCATATCGGTATCTCTCCATAAAAGGATAACAATCTGTTCCCTATACTTACCACCGAAAGAGAAGATTAATGAAATGGAACTGGTTAACTTAATTTTGTATAATTAACCCAAACCTTACATCTTAGCTGATGATTTCAATAGTCATAATCAAATTTGGGGAAGTAAAGAAACCAATGGAAAAGGCAAAATTATAGAAAACATAATTAATAAAAAGAATCTTTTCAATCAAAAAACATAGACCTACCTCCACCCAGCAACAGGCTCATATTCTGCATTAGACCTCACACACTGTGACACCACTACTTTCCTAGATCTCAATTGGAAAGTACTCAACAATACCTGTGACTGTGACCATTTCCCAATAATTTTAGAAAATCCCAATTCCAAAACAGAAGAAATCACATACTGGAAACCGTAACAGATAATGACTCCATCATTAAGATCGAAGGAGAACAGATCCCAATCGTCAATGAGTACACATTTTAGAGTATGATATTTGATAAAAAACTTAATTTTATTCCCCGCATAAAATATCTGAAAAAAAAAGAAGAATACTAAAGCGACACAATTCTTACGCGTACTTGCCCACACAGACTGGGGAGTTGGTAGACAAACGCTCTTACATATCTACCGCACTAAAATCCGCCCGATACTGGACTACAGCAGCCTTATCTATAGGTCAGCCAGAAAGTCCTATCTAAAAGGACGTGATACCATCCACCATGAAAGCTTGAGACTGTTATTAGGTGCATACAGAACCTCCCCAGTTGAGAGCCTATATGCAGAAGCCCACGAAGCACCCCTTCAGATTAGAAGTGAAAAATTGGCCCTGCAGTACATAATGAAATAAAAATCATGTCCAACCAATCTCGGCATACGACTGTATATTTAACCCAACAAACCTTTTTTGAACAAAAAAGAAAAATGATAAAACCTTTGGGCCTTAGAATGAAACCCATTATAAAAGAATCTAAAATCCAACTTTCTTACATTGACATTTCCACTTTATCTGAAACTGAATCTTGGATCATCAGACCTCCAGAAGTGATCCTAGCACTGAACAATTTATACAAGAAAAATACCCATCCATATACTTTCCAAGAAGAACTTCAAGTGATCCTGGAAAAGTACCCTGAATACAAACACATTTACACCTGATGGTTCTAAAGATGCAGATAGGACCGGTTGTGCAGACAGAGTTGGATGCGCTGCTATCTTGGATAAGATTAAAAGGTATTGTGGACTACCTGACAAAGCATCAATTTTTAGTGCAGAAACTACAGCTATATACCTGGCTCTAAAAATAGTAGAAATTAGTAGAACTGATAAATTCATCATCTCCAACTCTCTATCAGTGCTCACAGCACAAAAATCTTAAATAAGATCACCTATATCTATAACGAGAAGCCGTGTAAAATTAAATTATGCTGGATGCCGAGTCATATCAGCATTCATAGAAACAAAAAAGCGGATAGAGCAGCAAAAGAATCGCTGAACATGATTCCTACCAATACTAGGATTCCATACGCTGATCTTTGACCTTCTATAAACAAGTTAATCAAAGAAAAATGGCAAGAATCTTGAGATTATTGCTGAGTGGCCCTTAGGCTACAGAAAGGCAAGAAGAGGTTATAGTAGCCAGACTCCGTATAGGACATACATATATTACCCACCAACATTTATTGAAAGGTAAAATGTTCTCAATGTGTATATCATGTCAAGAACTTTTTACAGTCAAATATATATTAATAGACTGTCAGAATCTACAACAAAGCTGAAGGAAATACAACTCAAAAAATCTAAAGGACCTGTTTAAAGACACAAATCTGACCCAAATCTTAGACTTCACCAACGATGTTCGACTGTTCAAAAAAATTTAATCACAATTTTTTTTTTTTTTTTAATTTAATTTTTTTTTTAAACAATATAAAATAAATTGACCTACCTTGGGATTTCATTTGACAACATTAATCGGCATTAAATAACCCCTAGATGGCTGTTATGCTGTAAACCAAACCAAACCAAACATTGATGTTATTTTTCTTTTTTCTTTATTTTTCCCCTTTGCAAAACTCAATCATGTTCTGCAAAATCAAAAACAGAACCCCAACAATTTTCCTTTACAAAACAATCAAACCAAACACCATGAATAAATATTTGAAGACATAAAGAACTTGAAACATAAAAACTTCTACCAAAATGACCGGATTTGGCATTGAATAACCTAAAAAGGGTTGATATGCAACCAAACCAACTGTATAAGAACTTTTGCCATTACTAACCAACAGAGCGTTGACTAAGGGATGAGTCGATCACGCATGCGGCTAAATGGACACATCTTACTAATATCTGTTCTTGTTTAAAGGTTGGACATAATTCCATTCTAATAACAACTTAACATGATTGTTATTTCTAAAAATAAAAATAAGCAGATTATTAGTTATAAACATAATTCTTTAATTGATTTCAGAAGTCTTCAAGAATGCGCAAGGTTAGAAACGGAAGAAGTTGTTGTTGTTGAACCGAATGAAGAAAGCAACAAAGAAAATGAACATCCAGAAGGAACAGAGATTGAAAGCAATCTTTGGGTGGATAAATATTCTCCCAGGGGTTACACCGAACTTCTTAGTGATGAGGTAAGTAAGAAAATCAAAAACAAAAAAAACAAATTGCATATTCTCTCCGGAAAGCTTTGCAATGTAATTGAGTGCAAAACTTTCGCCTAGGGGACGGTAGTTCCGTTTTGTCAAAACATAGATGGATTAGCAGGTTAAACTAAAGTATTTTCTAAACGCATATTCAGGACTATATTTTTTGCAGAGAGGTTTCATCATCCTCCCAAATACGGCGTCTGCTATTCACAAATGGTCACCCTTCTGGTACTTGCCAGGCTCAATGATGCTTAACTTCAGTGATCTAAGAAGAACCCGTGGCACACCAGAAAAACATTTGACTCTGAGTCAGCGTGCCTCTATTCCGAATTCACAACATCAAGCCGCAATAAAAAGACTCTCTCCGGTCATAATTTTTAAAAAGTCAAAATCTTTTTCATGTAAAACTTTATAATTAAAACTTGCTGAAAGGAAAAGTTTTGTATTTTTATTTTAAATAATTTATTTTAGAAAAATAAGTAATCAAATAGGTTTTTTTTTTTGTTTTTTTTCTTCGAAACATTAAAATATAAATTTTTCTACTAATCAGATCGCAGATATTTAAAAAAAAAACATTTTTACTTTATATTTAATGTTCATTTAAAAAAAATTTACCAGCAAGTTTTAATTATAAAGTTTTACATAGAAAAAGATTTTGGCTTTTCGCAATGTAATCCTCCCTACCTCTCTGCCTGGGTGTGCAAGCGGGTCGGTGGACAGGTGAAGACCAATCTCAGTTCTACATGTGGTCGTCCTTCGACGGTGGAATCGTGATTGGCTAGCCATCTCATGCGATCTTGCACAGGACTGAAGTGCATAGGCTGCTATGATTCGAGATGTGGTGCCGGCCAGAGAAGAAGCTGGCTCAACCGACCAGAATGTAGTGTACTGATTTACTGGGTCACCCGCTGAGCTCGGGTTAGATTGTTTGAATCAGGAAAAAGTGAGTTGGCAAAGCCAGTTAAATATCAGGTTGGAAAGAAAGTAATGTCGTATTTTTTACTTAATCACTTTGCAGCCTCCTAAGTTGTACACAGTTCTAGATTTTTTGTTAATTGGTGTCTTAATATCTTGCTTTGCCTTTCAGATATAGTAATTAGTTGGAACATATTAAGTTTAACGGTCTCAGCCATAAAAAAATAGATATTAGTGAGGAGCATCTGAGACATTGTATGCTTTATAAATTAAAAAAAAGGAAACTCAGCTGCAGAAGCTACAAGGAATATTGGAACTGTCTATGGGATGAATGTTCTGAATGATCAAAAATGTCAACGGTGGTATGCAAAATTTTCTTCTGGAGACTAACCTGTCAGATCGGCGACGTTCGGGAAGGCCAAAATCAATTGATAAAGACACCATTAAAGACGCTGTGGAGGCCAATCCAAAGTTAATCAGCAGAGAATTAACTCAACAATTCAATACAACCCATACCACAATTATTTCATACCTTCACGAGTAAAAGAAAAGTTTAAAAACTTGGACTCTAGGTTCCCCACGATTTGACCAACGCTCAACAGAATCAAAGATTGACTGTTTGCACATCTTTCCTTTCCAGTAATGATCGAGAACCATTTTTGCAAAGAATTGTGACTGGAGATGAAAAATGGGTTATTTACAAGAATACCCACCGCAAAAGACAATGGTTACACCGAAACCAAAGTCCACAGCCTGTTCAAAAACAAGGACTACACCCAAAGAAAGTTATGCTCTCTTTATGGTGGGACATGAGAGGACTGATTCATTATGAGTTACTAGAGCCTAATCAAACAATCACAGCAGTAAAATATCTTTCGCAGCTGGATGATCTAAGAATTGCTCTATCAAAAAAATGACCAGCATTACTCAATAGGAAAGGTGTAGTGTTTCAGGATGATAATGCGAAACCTCACACAGTAAAACTCATTCAGGAAAGGTCATGAGTTTCAATTGGGAAGTTTTGCCTCATCCGCCTTATTCACCTGACATTGCTCTATTCGACTACCATCTTTTTCGGTTGTTGCAGCATCACTTAAACAATAAAATGTATGAAAATGACGACCAACTCAAAAATAACCTAAATTTGTTTTTCTCAAAAATCAGAGAAATATTTTGAAGAAGGCATCAAGAAGCTAGTTGATCGTTTGACAGAAGTCATAGAAAATGAGGGAAATTATTACAAAGATTAAAAATATCCTAATGTGAATGTTTCAGATGAAATAAATGTGTTGGACAAAAACGACATTACTTTCTTTCCAACCTGATATAAACAAAAAAAAAAAGACAAAATTCAACATGAGTTTCTTTCTGTTCACTATATCCCCCCCCCCCTTCTCTCTACAACTATGAGTTAAATAGTAATACTACTTGTGGCAATATTCCCTTTTGTTTATAATAGACAATTCCAATCTTTTTATTATTTCCTTTCTTTATTATTTTCGCCTGTTAATAAACTGAAAAAGAGAATGAAAGTGATAGATACCGTACAAAATAAGAAGGGGGGGGGTCAAACAGTGTGAGAGAGTGAAAGTGATGGCGCCATCCAGTGTGCACGGGCAATTTTATTAGTAGACTTGAAAAATATGACCTGTTGGGTCACCTATTGAACTCTGGTTAGTGTTTGATTCAGGAGAATTGACTTTGCATAGGCAGTTAAATTAAAAAAAAAAGACTAAATCCAGAAATAGTCTCTTACTGCTCGCTATATATCCCCCCTCTTTCTTTCTTTTTCTCTCTGCATCTCTCTTTCTATCTATCTGTGTATCTTTCTTTTCCCTATATGTCAAAAAGTATTAATACATCTTGGGATATACACTCGCGTCCAAAACTAAGGGACAAAATTTTAAAACCTAATATTTGTTAGAAATAATAACCGTAAAAAGCTGAAATTTTGACAACCGGTAGTTGTTGTCATCCATAATAACATACTAAAATTTGAACCCTTTGTATAGAATAGAAAAAGAATTATAACAATTATTCATTTATTTCCAAATTTGGAATGTCCAAAAGTAAGGGACATAATTGAGAAAAACGGTGTAAATAGCATGCTACATTCAACTTTTTTTATTTCCTCTACTGAAGAACTCTTATTTAGTCATTTGTAAACGTTGCATCAGTCAACACCATGGCGAAACGTCAAAAACTTGATTACTCTGTGAGACAAGCTATTGTGAAGCTACACAAGGAAAAGCACACCATTAGAGAGATTTCAGAGAAAGTGAAACTTTCCAAGAGTGTTGTAGGCAGGATTGTTAAATCCTACAATGATACTGGCAAAATAGCTAGTGCTTTTAAAACCGGCAGACCCCGCAAAACTTCAGCAAGAGAAGATCGAATAATGCAGCGTATGTCATTAAAGGACCGTTTTAAGTCTTGCACAGAAATTAAAAGGGTTATGAATAGTACCTCATGTGTTAATGTGTCAAGACAGACTGTTTCTAGACGACTGCAAGAAATAGGGCTGTTTAATAGAACGCCAAGGAAGAAACCACTTGTTAGTTCGAAGAATAAGAAGAAGAGATTAGAGTTTGCAAACAGGTATGTAATTTGGACATATGAAAATTGGGCAAAAGTATTTTTCAGTGATGAAAGCAAGTTTAATCTATTTGGAAATGACGGAAAAAACTTTGTAAAGAGACGTATTGGTGATAAATTAAGTACGTGTACTAAGAAAACTGTCAAATTTGGGGGCGGAAACGTCATTGTATTTGGAATGTTTTCTAGCCAAGGTACAACGCCTCTTGTCCGATTACAAACTCGTGTAAACGCGCAGATGTATAAAAACATTGTTCAAGATCATATTGTGCCAATCATACATAATTCAGGATTCGATAGGGCAATGTTTATGCAAGATAATGCTCCATGTCACAAGGCAAAGGTGGTAATGAGTTACCTTAGCGAGCAAGATTTCGAAATTATGGATTGGCCACCGCAAAGTCCTGACTTAAATCCAATAGAAAATCTTTGGAAGATCTTAGGAGTGAAAGTTAGGGAAAGAAATCCCACTAACACGGAGGATTTGTGGGTGAAGCTTCAAGAAGAATGGTCTAAAATTAGTATCAAGGATTGTCAAGAACTGATCCGTTCTTGTAGTCGAAGATGTGCAGCTGTCATTGAGAGCAAGGGCTCATTTACTAAATATTGATTACACATGTACTTTTATCGTTTTTTTTTGGCTGTTTACATTGTTTTTCTCAATTTTGTCTCTTACTTTTGGACATTCCAAATTTGGAAATAAATTAATAATTATTATAATTCTTTTTCTATTCTATACAAAGGGTTCAAATTTTAGTATGTTATTATGGATGACAACAACTACCGGTTGTCAAAATTTCAGCTTTTTACGGTTATTATTTCTAACAAATATTAGGTTTTAAAATTTTGTCCCTTAGTTTTGGACGCGACTGTATATTATTTGTAATAAATTATTCTAATATTTATTTTATATTTAGTTTTACTCAAGTTAACTTTTAATAAGCAGAGAGAGTGAAAGAGAGAGAGAGAGATGGAATCCAAAGTGATAGAAACTGTTTAAAATAAAACCGGTTTGGTAAAGAAAACAGATTGAGAGAGGGTGAGAGTAATAGACAGAAACTTAGTAAGACGTGGGTCATTTGGTGAGTTAATTGCAAATTCGGACTAAATAGGAAAATTAAAATGGAATGTTTTCAAACATAACTCAGTCCCAAAACTGAGGAGCATTTTAGTATGTATTTTGTGTGATTAAAGAATATAGGAAAACATCCTTAAGAAAACAAACGTTGATTAACTCAGCTTTAGTATAATAATAATAATAATTCATATATATATATATATATATATATATATATAATTACTTATAAATTTTTGTTTTTATCTACATATGTCGTAATGAACAATTACGAATAACTTTCCCTATTTTGAATTATTTCCCCTTTGGAGAACTCTCCTGCTTTTACTAAACAATACTAATATTGTAGCGACATTGTATGCCGAATAAAGCTTTCTCAAATTACGTCTGTTCTCGTTTGTCATTACATACATATACGTTTCATCCTTACAGGAATCGTCAGTATAGGGAAGAATTATTCACACCAGTCGCCGGGTTCGAACCCTGGAACTCAAGTTATATTTCAAACTCAAATTCCATATATATATATATATATATATATATATATGTATATATATATATATGTAAGTAAATTTTGTGTACAACAGAATCGTAGGATTAATTTTAGAGGAAGCATTATTATAATCAATGAAACAGACGAGTGGAAAAAAAAAGGAAAATTGTTAAAATTACCTTAAGGCCTTGTCGTCTGACCCTCTGAGAGGAAACGTCAGAATGGTAAACTAAAAGTCGAATGAGATATGAGGGGAAAAAACTTATTTCAGTTGGAGAAAACGATTGAGAGGGAAAAAAAAAGGGTAAATCTCTCAACGTTATGGTGGCTTTGAATCATTAAAGATCTCCAACTGATGCTTCAAAATCTTTTGTCTACACAGGCTAGGTCGAGAGTTGTTAATGACTAACGCCTCAATAATATTGAGATGGTAGTTCGACCTGACACTGTGTAAAACAGAAAACCACCCATCGGAATACTTGTCAGAACAACTATTTGTACTAACGAGGTGATTACCGATGGCTGATTCTTGTGCCTGGAAGTTCCCGGATGATCTCGAAACCTTGTGTAGGCGAATATCACGTGGTATGTGTTGGCAAGACATCTCAAAGATTAGAATTTAGAATATCCCAACACATACCACGTGATATTAAATGTTAATGTTTTTTGCTTGACTTCTTTTTGTGACCTTTTATAAAATACGCTGAAGAAGTGACAAATTGGAATTAATAAGTAAAAAATAATAAAATAATAAAAAAAATTCTTAATCGTCTTTGAAACAATTGTACGCCTAATCATTGTTGATCTTGAATTCTTGGGATTAAAATTAATAATATTATAAATTTATTTGTCTCAACTTACTCTGCTTTATCTGAAGGTTCAATTGTGCTGATTTTTATACCTGCATTATTGGGTTAGGGTGAATGTCAATATTTGATGCCAGCTTCACATTACTCTAGAGGCGTTGTTTTTCTATTGTCCATTTATACTCTACTTTGACTTTAATTTATATATATATATTAGCATAAAATTGAGGTAAACGCCCAAAAGCACAGAGGATGCATCCTCTGTGCTTTTGGGAATATATTAATAAAAATAAAAATCAAGACAGATTGTTTTTTACATTTTCATGAATTTAATTTTTTGTTTTGCGATTAAAAATGAAATTTATGAAAGTTAAAATGAAAAAAAAAATCTGTCTTGATTTATATTTTTATTAATGTATTCTGCATCCTCTGTGCTTTTGGACGTTTGCCTCAATTTTATGCTAAATTTCTTAAAAGATGCTTTAAAAGAATATGAACTACTTAATTTTATCAAATCTGCGCTGCACGGCGTTGCGCATATTCAAAAACAAGAGACCAGTAATAAAAAAACAAAACATTATCGTCCCATTCTGATGGACAGCTACTAACAGGTACTGCTACTGCTTCTACAAAATCTCTGCTTGACAAAACTAGGTTTCTAGTGAAATGATCGCAAAACGAAAAAGTAAATTCATGAAAGTTAAAATAAAAAAAAAATCTGTCTTAATTTTAATTTTTATTAATGTATTCTGCATCCTCTGTGCTTTTGGGTGTTTGCCTCAATTTTATGCTAAATTTCTTAAAAGATGCTTTAAAAGAATATTAACTACACAATTATATATATATATATATATATATATATTTATTTATAAAATACAGAAATTCAATGTAACATCAGTACCGTCGGTTTCAAAGCGGGAGGTTGATCCTGATTATTGTCAGCTGATAAACATATTCAGGAATGGTCCATTCCTGAATATGTTTATCAGCTGACGATAATCGGGATCAACCTCCCGCTTTGAAACCGACGGTACTGATGTTACATTGAATTTCTGTATTTTATAAATAAATATTTACGCTCTTAATCCATCGAAATCTCGGATTTCTTAATTAATCGAGCACTCTGCTGGATTTTTCCTGCCCTACCACACAGTACTTATATATATATATATATATATATATATATATATACATACATACATACATACAGGGTGATTCATAAGTCACTTAGCTATTTATTTTTGAAATTCTAAAGTTAAAAAATACAGTAATACAAAACAGAAAGTTTAATCAACAAATTCATTTATGGGAGTTTAAAATTACAGCAAATTTTCAAAATTTCCACCTTCGTTCTGCATGCATAGCTCCATTCTTTTTTTGCAAGGAATTTACGACTCTTTGTAGCATATTTAATTGATTAATTTTAACAAACTCGGCAGTGATTTTTGATTTGAGGTCGTCATTGCCTTTCAACAAGTGTGGGAGATTCATCAAATTTGGCCATATGAATAACAATAAAAATTTGCTCTTCAATTGTAAATGACATACTGCCTGAAAAAAAAAAGCACATATGATGATTTACACAAATTTAAATAAATAAAAATAAATATATATAGAAACAAATATATAAACGAACAAATTTAAAATAACAAATAGCAGTAATTAGAGAGTAAGATAACAATTATCAAAAGTTCATAGTATGTTTGTGCTTCATATGGTAATCATTTTAAATAGCTAAGTGACTTATAAATCACCCTGTATATATACAAACAAAACTATTGATCCAAGAATATGGGTGAAAATCATTGGGGATATGATTTAAATAAATAATGTTTATGCTTTAAATTAAATGTTTCGTTTGTTTGTTTCAGACTATAAACCGTACTGTACTCTCTTGGTTAAAGTTGTGGGATTATGTTGTTTTTGGAAAAGAGGTAAAACCACCCAAAAAGCGAGATATTGACCCAAAGCAGAAAGACTTCAAGAAAAAGACTCCCCAGATCAACCTGGAGTTGGATAAGTTGAACCGGCCAATTCAAAAGGTGACTAAATATGAAATACAATGTTAGGTCTTTTAAAAAAAAAAATATTTGATGACATGAGCCCTCTTGTACTTATTTATTTTTTATTCACCCCAAACATTGCCACTGAGACATACTGTAAATTTGGAGCCATATCTATAGGGGCATCCTATGTGGGGAGTTGTGCAGCGAGATCTTTGTTCACATTACATTTAAACTTCTGCATGTTTGCACAGTCAAGGAAACAGGGAACAGGGAGAGAATTCCAAAGGCTAGCAGTTCTCCGGCATCTGGGGGACCTCAATAGTGAAGGAGTGGAATTTAGCTGATTATCAGGTTGGTCGAGGGTATTTACGTCAAAGGGACACCAGAGCAGCAAGTTCATAAGAACACATTTCATTGAAGTACTTGTAAAACAAGTACAGGGATGCAACATTGCGGCGATGAGACAGGGGCTAGAACTGGGCAGACAGTGTGGGACCTATTAGATTAGAGACTCTTTTTTGGGCCATGTCTAAGAGGAAGAGACTAGTGGCTAATGTACCAGCCCAGATGTAACAACAATACTCCATGCACGGGCAAATGATGACTTTGTAAAGATATAGGATACTGGCATATGGGAGAAGTTTTCTAGCCCAGTAGAGGGAGCCCACTTTCTTTTCAGCAGGCTTGGCCGTATCTTCTATGTATTTGTTCCAATTCATGTTACCTGTGAATGTTAGACCGAGGAATTTGAGCGTTAGACTCTCAGGTAGGGTGTTATTTGTCATGGCAATCGATGGTTGAAGAGGTTTCTTGTAGTTGTTGAAGGAAAGTAGCTTTGTCTTAGCAGCATTAAATGTTACCATCCATTTATGACCCCATTCAACTCCAGAGTGGAGGTCACTTTCTAAGGATTCAGCCATTTCCTCGGATATGTGCACGTCCGTTTTACCCACATGATGAGAGTAGAGCATAGTGTCGTCAGCAAATATACCCATCTCGGACACAATGTCATCAGCAAGATCGTTTATGAAAATCAGGAACAATAAAGGTCCAAAGATCGATTCCTGGTGTACACCTACATTTATGTCATGTTACCTGTGAATATTAGGCTGAGGAGTTTGAATGTTGGACTCTCGGGTAGGGTTCTATCAACCATGGCAATTGGTGGTTGGAAAGGTTTCTTATAATTGTTAAAAGAAAAGAGCTTTGTCTTAGTAGGATTAAATGTTACCATCCATTTATGTCCACATTCCACTACAGACTGGAATATATTAATATATATTCCAAACCAACATTTTATTTTCATTATATCTAACACTTAGGCGCATAGATCTTTGCAAACATAAATAATGATACAAAAATTATTTTAATAGCTTTATTAACCATTTGAAGTTTGTTGGAAATTATAAAATTTGCTTTCTTGTGTGCTATTGGCACAGAAGCCAATTTTCACAATGTATAACTAAAAATGCAGGCTTTGAACAAGTGAAAAATCCTTACCAATGTAATGTCAGCTTGTGACAAATTAAAATTCATCGTAATGTAAGCAATAATTATTTGATCAAACCAGCAAAATCCCATTACCCCTTAAAAAAAATCTGAAAAAATGATATTGAAATGCAACTTTGATTGTTCATATAATATTCATTTCAACAGCTAACACATTGAATATTCTTAACATGATTCATAGCACAGTAGAGATCAAGCTAGAGTTTTCTTTTAATAGTAAATCAATAAAAGAAAACGCTCACATTTTCTTTTATTTGTTGAAGTAAAAACAGATGGAAAAATAGGTTGATAATCGGGCGAAAATTTAATTCACTAAAGTTTTCAACTTTTTTTTTTTTTTTGTGAAAGACATCTTTAAACCCTATGTGAAGCCCATCATATTGATGAGTGGCTTTTTTACTCTTCGATGGGATTATATTTATATACATAGATGCACACTATCACGCAAGGCAAATTTGAAAACACCAACATAAAAAAATAAATTTCCTTTCACTGAAAATAGTAACCTAACTTGAAGTAGCCTGGAAAAACAAGAATTTAATGACACAAGAGAAAGAATTGTATATTTATAGAGAGAATTAGTTGTTTACATCTAAATTTGATCAAAATAATCCCCAAGAGTTATCGCAAGTTGAAATTAAAGAGAATTTCACTATATTTACCGAGTTTTCACATTCTACACTAGTGTTGTGACCTTGAAGGACCCGTAATAAATAAGACAACGCGGTGGTATATTTACAAGAGTGTGTATTCAAAGAATAACAGAATAGTAGGTTACAGAAGGACTGTCATCCTTCGTCGTAGGCTCCTCCATCCATAATGTCTAAAAGAGCCCATATAGTCACAAAATAGGGTGGATCACCATAACAACTAGCATTCCCAGCCTGCTGCCAATATCGTGCGACATTTGTGATTTTGTACCTTAATGCGTTCAAATCGCAATTTCTCGCTTATTTCTGGTCCAATTTAAAAAATATATATATGGTTGGAAAGAAAATAAAAAAATCTTTCCGAATATGTAATTTGTGTGTGCTTTTATTCATTGAATTATTTTTTACAGCGAGTTAAAACGGTTTTTACTTAAAACAGCCGAAAATAAAAAATATGAGCTTTTTTTTTTAGACTCAATTTTACACGTTCGTTTGCTTTTCAAAGTTAAAGCAGCCAATATTATCAATATTCTTAAAATTCTACAACCAATCAGAACACACCTTAAACTACAACTAGGCAGTTATATTTTTTTTCTTAGAGCATTTGAAGGCGAAACACGATAGAGTAAACTCAACCGACATTTCTTCAAAAATTATAAAGTACGCATCTTATTCGCAAATATTTTTAAATAGAAAATAGATCTAGAATTATTTTGATATATAACATGTGAAATTTGAATAATATTTAAATAGCCGGAAAGTTGTTTGAACTTTTAGTTTTGGAAAAAACACGGACTGAAAAATTACGCGTTATACTCGGCCGAGTGTAAACAAATACGTGGCCGCCGCGAGTTTATTTTTCGTGGCATTTTCATTTCCACGCTCTCCATAAATATTAAGAATGTGACATTTATGTCAGAAAAGTTTATGAAACTTTAGTTTAAAAAAAAAAGGACTGAAAAATTATGAGTTAGGTATATTATGGCGAATGTAAACAAACACGTGGCCGTCGCGAGTGTATTTTTCGTGACATTTTCATTTCCACGCTCTCCATAAATATTAAGAATATGATATTTTATAACGCCAGGAAAGTTTATGAAACTTTAGTTTAAAAAAAAAAAAAAGGATTGAAAAATTATGAGTTAGGCAGACATAAAGAAAGACACACAGAATTTATTTCCCGTAGAAAAAAATTGATTAACTGTCCTAAAACGCTAGAATGGCACGAAAATGGTGAATTATTTTACATTAAATTTATGTGAAACTAATCCCCCACTCTAAATTCTAAATTGTTTTTTCTTTCTGCTTAGTTTTCAAGGTGTTCACACGTAATTGCCCCTGGCCCTACCACTAACACTAAGTCCGAGTGGCAAGTCCCTCTTCCTCCTGCAAAGCCCCTCTTGAAACTACAAATAATCGCACCCCCCCCCCCAAAAAAAAAGAAAACAAAGGAGAGACCCCCCCCCCCCCAAGAAAAACGCACAGGATTCATCTCATATAGAAAAAAAATGATTAACTGACCTAAAACGCTATAATGGCCCTGAAAGATGGGATTATTCTACATTAAATTTATGTGAAACTAATCCTCACTCTAAATTCTAAAATAATTGTTTTCGTTTCTTTCTTTCTGCCAAGTTTTTCAGTGTTCACATGTAATTGCCTTAAAGAAAGGTTGAATCTCATATGTTAAAAATGTTGAATAATCTTGTGATAAAGTAATAAGTAAAAAAAAACGCTATTCGTACCTTTATTCTCTAAATAATGGGTTACAACATAGAGATACATAACATCTGAGTGCAGAATCTGAAAGAACATACAATTTTACATAATAATGCCAAGTTTTATCAAAATTGCTCCAGGAATAAAGAAACTATGACAAAATTACTGAATTTATTGTTGTGAATTGGTCCGTGATTTCAAGTAATTTGTGCGTTAAAATGATGTCAACTTTTAACCCCAAATTTTAGACCTTTAAATTCTCGTAACTTTTGAACCACTAGGGATATTTGCATAATTCAAACAGTTTTGAACTCCATTTACTGAGCTCTTAATAACTATTGCGATTAAATAACAATAATTTAAAATAAAAAAATCAACTGGGAATGCTATAACAACTAGGTTGGTTTGTGATGCCTAATATTAGTTGAAATTAGAAGGCCTATCTGGTGTTCCGTAGTAATTAATGCTCCTGCTCCCAGCCCTGAACCCGATATTACCATTTGTATATTGTTCTATAATTTTAAAGTTTTTCTTTTTGTCTTTATTTATGTGTGTCAACAACCCTTCATGTTAATAATGAACTGAGTCCAAAAAGAACAATAAATAATTTGTAATTTTAAATAAATAGTTTGTTATTATGTTCCTAGTTAGTTGCCTCCCGCAAGAGCAGAGTTAAACACATGGTCGTTTTTTAATGTGAGGAAAATCCAGCTCTCCAATAAGGGGAACTCTGGATTGGAACAAAAATAAAAAATTGCCTCAGTCTAGATGGATTTATGACCGAGGACAAAAAAGATGAATTGTGATATCAGAACAGATACTACACTTTGCTCCTAGCCAAAAGGACAAGGAAGTGTTGTGTAATAGCGAGAATAAAAAGATATATAGTTCATTTTCTCACCTTGTGTTCGAGTGCGTTTATTTTAACTGTTGGTGTACAATACAATAGTCCCTATTTACTTGCCTCCCCACAAGGGCAAAGTTAGATACACGATCGTTTTTTTATGTGGTAGATATCCAGCACCCCAAAAGAGGGGCACTTTGGATGGGACAAAAATTTAAATTGCCTCAGTCAAGAAGGATTTACCATCCTCTGACTGATGAAAGACAGATACTACACATTGATCCTAGTCAAACAGATCCTAATACAACAGTTATTTTATTTAGTATCATCCTTTTACTTTATTTCTCTTATACTACTATTCATCCTCCTAGTCCCCTCTTCCCACCATTTCTCATCTCATACTGCCATCTAAAACATCCCAATGTGCAAACAAACAACATTATCACAGTTTTAGTATTTTATAGATTTTACATGATGATGATGATATTTCTTCTCTCTCAGATCGCATTATTGTGTGGTCCACCTGGTCTGGGAAAGACCACCCTTTCTCATGTGATCGCCAAACATGCAGGATATAATGTGGTTGAAATGAATGCAAGGTAAGTAATCTTTTTTTTTTTAACCTCTGAAGATTTGTATCTATCAGGTTGGAAAGAAAGTAATGTCGTATTTTTTACTTCATCACTTTGCAGCCTCCTAATTTGTACAAAGTTCTAGATTTTTTCATGAATTGGTGTCTTAACATCTTGCTTTGCCCACATACATGTATTTGGTGATTTTAATGCCCACCACCGTGACTGGTTGGGATTCTCCAGCCTTACTGACGCAGCCGGCAACTCTACGTATAATTTCTCCTTAGCTCACTCCCTCTCTCAGACTGTCGATTTTCCGACCCGCATCCCCGATCGAATAGATCAACAAGCCTCACTTCTAGACCTTTTCTTGACCTCAATGCCCGAGGCTTGTGTGACGAAAGCTCATAGCCCACTCGGGAATGCTGATCACATTGTGCTAATGATACATATCACCCTAAGAAGTCGTCCAAAAGCTGATGAACCATTGCTCAAAACAATAAGATACTACGAGCGGGCTGATTTTGAGTCAATCAGAGATCACATCAGTGATGCCCCATGGAGGGAAACCTTCTCACTCCCTGCCAATCAGTGTGCAAACGAATTAACTGAATGGGTCAAAGCAGGCATTGAAGCCTATGTCCCCATGCGTAAATACTTTAGCAAGCCTCACTCTCCTCAATGGTTCACCTCGGAATGTGCAGCTGCCATTTCTGAGAGACAACAAGCATTCCGTAAATTTTGCCGACATAAGTCAGCTACTAATAGAAATAAATTTATAGAGTCAAGAAATAATTGCAAGGCCGTGATAGGTGAAGCGAAGAGAAGGTTTAATGAGTTAACAGAAAAACGCATCCAGACACAGAAATTAGGTACTCGTGATTTCTGGAAAATCTACAATAGTGTAGTGAATAATGGTCAATCAACGATTCCCCCACTATCAAACCACAATGATGTCGCTTGCACGGCCACTGATAAGGCTGAACTACTTGCCCAGCGCTTCGCTTCTAACTCTACTTTGGACTCAGATAACCACCCCCTCCCCGAATTCCCTTTGCTGACCGAAGCCACACTTGATAACCTGGTCATCACCCCATCTCAGGTTAGAGACATCATAAAAAACCTTGACACCTCCAAAGCTTGTGGGCCTGATCTTATACCCACAATAGTAATAAAGAAATGCTCTGCTGAACTGGCCCCTGTTCTCTCCAAACTCTACAATAAGTGTCTCGCTGAATCTTGCTTCCCCGATAGCTGGAAAATTGCCTCTGTGGTACCAGTCTACAAGAATTCTGGAAATAGAACCGATCCCCAGAACTATCGCCCAATCAGTCTGCTTCCGATCTTTGCTAAAATCTTTGAATCCTTAATCAATCTAGCAATAGTACGACACTTAGTTAATGCTAAACTTCTTTCTGACCGCCAGTATGGATTTAGACAATCACGATCTACTGCAGACATTCTAACGGTCATCTCTGAACGCATGTATCACACACTCGACAAGGCAGGTGAAGCTAGGGCAGTAGCGCTTGATATATCCAAGGCCTTTGACAAGGTATGGCATAAAGGGCTCCTCCTGAAAATACGATCATACGGTATTACTGGGCAATTATTTAATATAATTAGATCCTTCCTCGCCAAAAGAAAAATCCAGGTTGTCCTCGATGGCCGTTCATCTAAGCAACATGACATAAATGCTGGTGTACCCCAGGGCTCTATCCTTGGACCCTTGTTGTTCCTGATCTATATAAACGATCTCCCTGATGGCATAGAGTCTGAGATTGGTTTATTTGCTGATGACACCACCCTTTACTCTCGCCATGTTGGCAAAACCGACGCAATTATATCCGATGCAATGGCTGAATCTTTAGAAAATGACCTCCAGGCTGTAGTGGATTGGGGTCATAAATGGTTGGTAACTTTTAATGCCGCAAAGACAAAACTCCTTTCCTTCAATAACTACAAGGAACCTTTTCAACCACCGATTGTCATGGCAAATAACACCCTACCTGAGAGTTCATCATTCAAACTCCTCGGCCTAACCTTCACAGGTAACATGAATTGGAACAAATACATTGAAGACATTGCCAAGGCTGCCGCAAAGAAGGTTGGCTCCCTCTACCGTGCTAGTAAACTCCTCACACCTGACATTATCCTGTATCTCTACAAAGCCACCATCCGCCCATGCATGGAGTATTGTTGTCACATCTGGGCTGGTGCATCATCTACTAGTCTCTCCCTCCTTGACAAAGTCCAAAGAAGAATCGCCAACCTAATAGGTCCCTCACTGTCAGCCAAGCTCCAGCCTCTGTCCCATCGCCGCAATGTAGCATCCTTGTGCTTGTTTTACAAATACTTCAATGGATTATGCTCCGATGAATTGGCTACTCTGGTGCCCCCTCGACGGAAATTCACTAGACTAACCCGTCAATCAACTAAATCTCATTCATTCACTGTGGAGGTCCCCAGATGTCGGAGAGCCTTCTACTCAAATAGCTTCTTTCCTCGTACTGCTAGCCTCTGGAACTCCCTCCCTGCCCCCTGTTTCCCCGACAGTACAGACATGCAGAAGTTTAAATCTAATGTAAACAGACACCTTGCTGCGCTGATCCCAATCTAGATTGACCACCCCCTACCTTCTCCCCTTTTCTTTTTCTCAGTAGCCCCTTACGTCTACAGTGGCGGCCTGCCTTGTTTGGGGTGAACTATGTTAAAAAAAAAAAAAAAAAAGATATAGTAATTAGTTGGAAAATATTAAGTTTAACAGTCTCAACCGTCAAAAAATAGATATTAGTGAAGAGCATCTGAGACATTGCATGCTATATGAATTCAAAAATGGAAACTCAGCTGCAGAAGCTGCAAGGAATATTGGAACTGTCTATGGGATAAATGTTCTGAATGATCGAAAATGTGAACGGTGGGTTGCAAAATTTTCTTCCGGAGACTTTAACCTGTCAGATCAGCGACGTTCGGGAAGGCCAAAATCAATTGAGAAAGACGCCATTAAAGACGCTGTGAAGGCCAATCCAAAGTTAACCAGCAAAGAATTAACTCAACAATTCAATACAACCCATACCACAATTATTTCATGCTATCACGAGTTAGGAAAAGTTTGAAAACTTGGACTCTAGGTTCCCCACGATTTGACCAACGCTCAACAGAATCAAAGATTGACTGTTTGCACATCTTTGCTTTCCAGTAATCATCGAGAACCATTTTTGCAAAGAATTGTGACTGGAGATGAAAAATGGGTTCTTTACAAGAATACCCAACGCAAAAGATAATGGTTAGACCGAAACCAAAGTCCACAGCCTGTTCAAAAACAAGGACTACACCCAAAGAAGGTTATGCTCTCTTTATGGTGGGACATGAGAAGACTGATTCATTATGAGTTACTAGAGCCTAATCAAACAATCACAGCAATAAAATATTGTTCGCAGCTGGATGATCTAAGAATTGCTCTATCAAAAAAATGACCAGCATTACTCAATATGAAGGGTGTAGTGCTTCAGCATGATAATGTGAAACTTTACACAGCAAAACTCACTCAGGAAAATGTTATGAGTTTCAATTGGGAAGTTTTGCATCATCCGGCTTATTCACCTTACATTGCTCCATCCGACTACCATCTTTTCCGGTCGTTTCAGCATCACTTAAACAATAAAATTTATGAAAATGACTAACTCAAAAATGACCTAAATTTGTTTTTTTTCTCAAAAATCAGAGAAATTTTTTGAAGAAGGCAATAATAAAAAAAAAAGGATGAGAAAGTCGATTCATACAAAAATAAATTAAATTTTATTGGCGACAGACAACGAATTTGGAGAAATAGTCGAATATACAGTCAACCCGAGCTCTTCCACCGCAAGTTTCAATCCAATGGCTTATGAATGGTTTACAACAATTAAACGTATTTTGCGCTCAGCCGTCGGAAAGTTATCTCTTTCCAGATAAATTCGACCTTCTTAAGGAATTAAAAGGAAATAAGGGATTAGAATAGGAATAAGAACTAAAAATGGTCTTGTTTGAAATGGAAAATAGTCAGAAGGTTGTGCATTCGAATCTCGTCGGGGTCACCAAATTTTGTAGACAGAAAGGCGATATAAAAAAAAAAGAATGAGAAAGTCTATCCATACAAAAATAAATTAAATTTTTTTGGCGACAGACAACGGATTTAGAGAAATAGTCGAATATAAAGTCAACCCGAGCTCTTCCACCGCTTGAATCCCTTTCTGCTGGCAACAAATTCAGACTGTCCAGTTACTGCTAATGTACTTGCTAAAGAAATTAAATCGTAAATAACCAAATGAATAAATATTTGAAGATATCAAAAACTTGAAGTATAAAAGCTTTTACCAAAATTATTGAATTTGGTGTTTTATTTGTTTTCCCATTTTTAAACAAGAGTTAGACAACTACTATTATATTCTTCAATCTAAAATATGAATCATCTCCCTTGCCGACTTTTTATTTTTATGTCATTATTTTAAAATGTTTCATATTAGCAGTTGTCTAAACCAGACTAAGTAAATTTTAAAATAAATTGTAGCGAAGTACATTATTATATTGCCAATAACATGGTACAACAATAACAAATGAAGTAAAGTTTGATTTGTCAGCTTAAATGCTATTTGGGTCTGACTTTGAAAATCCGACACAGTAACTTTATATGTTAGATATGATTTATTGAATAAATAGTGAAAATCAAAGGAGGCGCGAGAGCGCTCTATCCCGTAATAGACAACACGAATGGCCTATGCTGGAAATCTCATTTCTTTGATCAATCATAACTCAAAAACCAATAAACCAAATTAGTTACAACTTTGCACAAAATTTTTATTTGATAGGTTCTATAAGTGTGTAGAATTTCAGCAAGGCAACCCAGAGATCCAGAAAGTTCAATCATGCTATCTGTGTGTACGTACATACGTACGTACGTATGTGCCACCCTGTATCTCATCAACTATTTGATGGATTCAGCTGATTTTTGGCAGAGATAGAGGTTCTAGGGTCTAGTTGATGGCATTTTAATTTCAGTTTACCATATACCTTAGTTTTCCAGAAAATTCCAAAAGACCTTATGAGAAGGCATTGTATTGAGGCATAGCCTTTACAAAAGTAGTGACATTCCATAAAAAATGCCAGTATACTGAAATCATATGCCTTTAATACGGTTAAGATGAAAATTCATATACACTAAATGTACAAAAGCAAGGAAATTCCCAAATTTTTACACTTTTATTGTCATTAAGGGTATGACTACATATCAACCAAACCATTTCATTATCACATCACTACAGTATAAATATCTATGCATGAGTGGATGAAGTGTGTGAGGTGCGCGGAAGAAAAATTCCTACCAGTAAAATACATAGCTCTGTTGTGCTCGCATACCCTTAATGACAATAAAAGTGTAAAAATTTTGGAAATTTCCTTGCTCTTGTACATTTAGTGTATATGAATTTTTATCTTAACCTAATTAAGGGCATATGATTTCAGTATACTGGCATTTTTCATGGAATTTCATTAAACTTTGATAATTTTATGATTATTTTTGTGATGAAAAAAAAATTTCACAGATTGGTTTGTTTAGAAAGGGGAGACAATTTCTTTCTTTATCAGAGTTTAAACTTTTAGTTGATGTGTTTACCTTGAGGTATCATTTAGTTTTTCTCTCTTTCCTTCTTTTGCAGTGATGATCGAAGTGTCGAGATATTTAAAACCAAACTGGAGTCTGCGATTCTCATGAAATCTGTAATTGAATCGGATCCGAGACCAAACTGTTTAATAATAGATGAAATTGATGGTTCCCCACAGGTAAGTCTCCGACGTGACACTATTGTAGGTATTAAATTGCATTTCAGTGATGATCAGTGACTAGCAGACAATTAGATTTTGGTCTTTTAAAATAAATATTCCATCATCATTCGTCATCGTATTCAGTTTAATGTTCGTTTTACATGCTGGCATTTGTTGGACGGCTTTTAGAAATTTAAATCAATTTTCATTTGTATTATTCGGACTACTATCCTCATCTTGGTTGAGAATAGTAGTCGAAATAATACTGTAAATATGCGTGCGTGCGTTCACTTTACTGGCCGTGATCATCGTTGTGTCTGGTGCAAGGTTGCCGCTCACCTCTGTCGATGGTCACGGTATTAGCCGTGTGGTCTTTGAGCTGCAACAAAGAATTCTCATCCAAAGTAAAGCCACAAGTCCAGTTTATAAACTGGACTTTTTATCGAAACGCCTTGAGTCTGCTTTCGGCCTGCCAAGCCAGCCAAATATTCAGAAAAAAACTATTGTCTGTGATACGATTATATATAAGGAATCAGGATTTCTTGCTACTGAACTAAACATTGTCCAAGTGACGAATAAGGAATTTATTAATTAATATTTTGAAATAAATTTTATTATTTGTATTAATAATTAGATTGTTAATAAAAAAAAGTTTGTAAACAAGTAACAGGTTTATTTGTTGGAGGTTACAAATTAAACTCGTGTTTCCAGGTTGAATAGAAGCTTGCAAAATTAGATTTTTGCCTGACCGAATCAAACATAAGTCTAATGAACTCAATCCTTTAGCTAAGAGTCCCAAATGTCCCACCTTGCCCAGTGGGGCACTCTCAGCCAACTGACCGCTAGCTCTTAGAAAAATCAAAACTCTTCTGTCATGCCCAGAGGGCCAGGTCCCATCTTTCTATCTCCTGAAATATTTTCACCCCTGACCAGAAAATTTGGATTCTAATCTTTCTCAATGGTCACCATTCGACCACCTAGAAGCTGGCTACTGAAGAGATCCATTAGAGATAACTTATTTGCATATCTTTAAGGCAAGCGGTCATATGACAGTTTTCCACATTTTTATGCAGTCCTTTGCAATAGTGTTGTACTCTGCAAAATCTTTCAAGTTACACCGGTTGGACAGTAGGAGGCAGACCAGGCAATGTTGCATCGTATTGTCCTCCTCTCCACGTTCACAGATGATTGGGTCAGTTTTGTAGCTCCAACTATTCATAGCAACTTTTGATCGCACCATTCCCAATCTCAGGCGGTTTAGTGTTTTCCACTGGAGCCAGGGTGTCTCTGAACCGGGAGTCAACTCAAAGGGTTTTTATCATGGAGCCCATCTATGAACATTACTTTTTGGTCTCAGCATAATTCCCCATTTTTATTAGGCACTTATTTCATTTCAAAGAAAAATAAGATTCTGTGTGGTCCAACTCACAATCAGAGATATTTTCAATTTCTTCTGCCCCTCCCCCCCCCCCTTTCCTTTGGCCAAACATCACCTGCAATGTTTACCATTCACATACACCACTAAAACATGCAGTCGAGTGCATGTTTACATCACAAACTATAAACTTACTTTTATTTTCATGTTCTAAAATGTGATTGCAAGAGTTAGAAGTGGATGGAGTAAAGTAAGGGAACTTCTGTCATCACTAACCAGCAGAGTGTTACCACTGTTGACCAAGGGAAAAAGTCTATCAGGCATGTGTACAAAGTGTGATGATGTATGGAAATTGAACCTGGCCAAAGAGGGTTGAGGATATGTGAGAATGCTACGATGTATTTGTCTTAAAGACAGATATAGATCTGAAGAGTTCAGCAGAAGATTAAATCTGGACAGTAGCGGGAAAGGTGTACCGAACAGGAGACTTTGTTGGTTTGGTCATATTGAAAGAATGGATGAGAGTGCTGCGGTTAGTAGATGTAAAACAGTTGAGGTAGCAGGGTCAGTTGGCAAGGAAAGGTCAAGGAAAACATGGGAGGAAGTGATAAGGATGTATCTAAGAGAAAGAGGGATAAATAAGGACCTGGCCAGAGATAGGTTGGTTCGGAAGTCAATTTCTAAAAGTCATTCAACACGTTCCAGCATGGAAAACAGACATTAAACTGAATATGATGATTTATTTTCTGTATACATGAATCTTGCAAATAATTTCTATGTTCATACATTTACACAGGTGAAAAGAAAAACCCGTAAAACTTTTCAATTTATAAAGAAATTTACTAACATAGAAAATACTACTACCAGCAGGAAAACCTGGTGTTGCCCGGGATTGAATGAGAAACCATATTTGTTTTTGCGTCCAGCCCATAACAACATATTATCCCTTTTTATTCTTATTTTTTACATTTTATTATATTAAATTTTGTGAGTGGGGCACAAGGATGTGCATTGATTGTGTGAGAATGGATATGAAGTGAAATGAATTGAAACAAGCCGCGCATGCGTGGTCCCCCTCTGTATGTGACTCGATGTAAATTTGGGCAATTTGGGGCATTTTTTACCCCCCTTTGAGCCCCTGGGGGTGCGAACCAGAATTTTTCTTAGGTCAAGGATGTTCATTTTATATCCAGAACAATTGCCTCTACATTACATAAGTATCGCTGACCTTGGAAAAAATTAGGTTCGCGCCATCAAAATGGCAAAAAATGACCCTTTTCTCCCATAACGTTTGATCCATCCATTCAATTTTTCTGAAACTTGGCCAAAATATAGAGCCAATTGTTCTGGATATAAAATCAGCATCCTTGACCTCATATAAATTCTGGTTCGTGCCCCCAGGGGGTCCAAGAGGGGTAAAAAATGCCCCAAATTGCCCAAATTTACTGAATTTTTATAATTTTCAAGTTATGAATAAAATAAAATAAATTAAAACGTCATATTTTTATAGATGTCAAGTGAAAACTCAAACCCCACAATACAGCCCTTGTCCCATCGCTGAAATGTTGCATCCTTGTGCCTGTTTTACGATGGATTGTGCTCTGATGAACTTGATGCTTTGGTGCCCCCTCGACGTAAATACACTAGACTAACCCGGCAATCAGCTAACTCCCATCCATTCACTGTAGAGGTCCCCAGATGCCGGAGAACCTTCTACTCCAGTAGCTGCCGGCCTCTGGAACTCCCTCCCTGCTCCCTGATTGTACCGATATGCAGAAATTTAAAACTAATGTAAACAGACATCTCACTGCACAGCTCCCAACTTAGGATGACCCCCAAAACTTATTCTCAGTAACCCCTTACATCTACAGTGGCGGTCTGCCTTGTTTGGGGTGAACTATGTTAAAAAAAAAAAAAGAAATAATAGTGTTGTACCCTTTTTGATCAAAATGAAATATACTTATCCAAGTTCCATGGGTAATGCAGTTTCAGAATGTATATTATGGGGGTCTATCTTCAAAACCATTGGCGTTTGTGAACAAAGAAACACAGAAGAAAACAGACAGGAACTACAATTTTATGTATATATAAACTCTAAGAATAAAATTAATTTCCCCAAAAGAACAGTTTTGCACCACTTTTATGTCCCTCATAAAAATACTCTAAAGGAACTGAAATTTGAGTAATATTTATTAATTGATGTCTAATAAATAGTGTTAATATTTTACAAAAAATCGGGGGTATCTGAATTTTCATGAAGGGCTTCCACCCCCTCTTTGCCACTTTGCATAAAACTGAATTAAACTAAATATAGCCATATTACGACCATCTCATGCCTAGCAGCTGTGTTTCAAAATTCACAATGTTAGTTTAGGAGTGAATCCGGTACATCTGTAAGAAAGAGGATATGTTATCCCCTATCTTATATTCAACTCACAAAATGAAATAAAGAAACCTTTTTACAACAACAGCGAAAGGGGTTTATTCGGATAAAAGGTTACCTATACCGTTTGGTATAGGTGGAAGAAATTTGGACAGTGTTCGAAAGAAGACGAGGAAAATAAGTTCTTAAGGCAAAGAGGCCGGAGAGAGGTTAGGGTTAGGGTTTCCTCGTTGTTTGCCGGAGTCTCTCTGAGGCGATCCTTCTTGGCTGGTGCCAGGGTATCGTCTGCAATATCCTAAGGGAGCTCAAGTAGTCCCTAAGGGAACTAATGATATCAATGCACCCTGCGAGCTGATTGGCCAAACCACTTCACAGGGAAACTGATACGCATTACAAAGTAAATCTAATTTATGACTGCTACACATCCAAATGTATAAAAATATATACTTTAGATAGAGATACATGTTTGCCTTATTGAATGTTGTCTTCTTTTGTAGGCATCCATTAACATCCTTTTGAATATGATGAAAGAGGGACAAACTGGCAAAAAGAAGGAAAAATGTTTGCTTTTTCGTCCAATCATCTGTATATGCAATGATCTGTAAGTGTTTCCTTGTATGTATTGACATGCCATTTTTAATTTTATCAGTGATATCTCCATTTCTATTACTATTTTTTTTTATATATATGTTTTAAATAAAACCTTTTTACATATGTTTTCAAAGTAATTTCTTTTATTGCGTAAAATGTAATCTTAAAATATTTTTTCTTCTAAACTTGGATAACAGTTCAGTACTTTTAGAAAATATTTCCTATGATGTTGAGTTTACTTCTTCTGATTGATTTTTTTATGCTAATTTAAAAAAAATTAATGGCCACGAGGGCAGAATGAAGCACTTTGGAAATGAGACAAAACTTTAACTTGCCTCAGTTTGGAAAGTCTAACTCCGCCCTCATGGGGAGGCAAAATGGAAAATTACTCAAGTCCGCCGATTTAAAAAGAAAAAATGTATATATTTCATTTATTTATTAAAAAGTTTTGTAAATAAAAGAAAAAAACGCAGCCTACATAAAAAAATAAATATTTCTTAAAAATATACAACACGAAAAATATAATCTTCTGTGTTTATTAAAACATATTGTAAAAAAGAAAAAGAAAAAAAAAGACGATTTTATTTTATTATGCATTCTGCCCTCGTGGGGAGGCAAGTAAATATCGACACAAAAACATTTTAGAATAAGAATTCTGCCATGTTTTGTTGAAGATTACTCGTTTTCAATACATTTATTTATTATCAAAAAGTTTTGTAAATAAGAGAAAAAACGCACCCTACATTTAAAAAAAAAAAAAAAAAAAAAAAAAAAAATATATATATATATATATATATATATATATCCCCTCCCCCCCTCCAATATAAATATTAACACGTTTTAAAAGTAAAAGAAGTATATTTATATATATAGTCTAAAGAAGCTTTGAGTCATTAAAAAAAAAAAAAAAAAAAAAAAAAAATGTAAAATGAAGTTTAAATTCCCAGACAAACTAACTAAATCCAAGATATTGCAGACTTAACATTCGTTGGAAAATTAATAAATGAAAATATATAAGTAAAATAAAAATAAAAAAAAATAAAAAAATAAAAAAGGGTTTTTTTTTTTTAATCTAAGAGTGAAACAAAAACAGGAAACCTTAAGCGTCTAATATTAACACGGGGATCATCAGCTGTCTACCATGTAACTGTTTCGGAGATTTAAAAACAATATATATATATATATATATATATATATATATATATATATGAATTGAACAATTGTAAAGTATTTTAGATATTTCGATGTTTCGTTTGTTTATTAAAAAGTTTTGTAAATAGAGTCCACGTGTGTGTGGCAAGGTCAACCGGAAGACACCGGTGAAGACCCAAAGGCGTTCCTCTCGTTGTATCATTTTTCTGAGGTTCTTATTCCCTGTATGGTTCAATAACTTTTATCAAAATAACAGAATTTGGCATTAAATAACCTGAAGAAGGTTGAAATGCCGTATCTGATTTTCAAAGTCAGACCTAAATAGCATTTAAGCTGACAAATCAAACTTTGCTTCTAACCAATTTTCATTTCTACTGTGTTCTTGGCAATATTATTAGCTACAATTTATTTAAAAATTTACTTAGTCTGACCCAGACGACTGCTAATCTAAAACATTTTTAAATAATCACCTAAAAATAAAAATCAGCAAGGAAGGTAACCCATTTTAAATTGAAGAATATAATAGGAGTTGTCTACTGTATAATTATTAAAATGTAGAAACAAATAAAAAAAAAAAGAAGACTATTGCATCCATCCGGGATATGTACAGCTAGTAAATAATAAAGAAATGGTTTAACCGTAGTCAAGGGTGTCCTGAAAACTTCTTTTCATTGGCTACTACACCGAGGGGAGGGTGCCACTCTTTTCCCCGAATTGCTCCACTTACCCTTGATCCTCACTTTATAATGATGAGTGTTTAGCAAGAAGGCATCAAGTAACATTTCTTTTTTGTAGTCTTTGGTATGACTTGATCGAGGATTGAACCCCGGTCTCGGCCCATCAGCAAACACTCCTAACCATTATGCCAAATGGGTCGGTTATTCAGTTTTTGTCTATTTTTATTTGTTTATTTTTATTTGTTTATTTTTATTTGTTTATTTTTATTTGTTTATTTTTATTTGTTTATTTTTATTTGTTTATTTTTATTTGTAAATAATTAAGTATGTATTTAATCCACGAAATTGCAAACGTGTCCTGTTCTTCAGTTATGTTCCTTCCCTGCGGCAATTGCGTCAGAGTGCCTTGGTATTCACTTTCCCACCCACGGAACCTATTCGACTGGCTTCTCGCCTTTATCATGTAAGTAGCTTTATGTTTGCTTCCTTAAGAAACTTTTGTTTCTGCATAAAACAAAACAATCATCTATATATTAATATAGATATAACTAAATTAATATTAATTAATATTAATTTATTATTAATATTAATAACTAAAACTCTGATAATCTTTTTTTTTTTAATTTTTTTGTTTTTTACTTTTATTCACCCCAAACAAGGCATATCGTCAATGAAGCGTAAGGGGCTACTGTGATAGGATCCAGATTTAAAGGGAGGCAACCTGAATGGGGAGTTGGGCAGCAAGATGTTTGTTCGCATTACATTTAAATTTCTGCATGTTGGTACGGAAACAGGGAACAGGAAGGGAATTCCAAAGGCAAGCGGTTCGAGGAAAGAAAGTATCAGAGTAGAAACTGGTGCTTCTGCTGTTTCACAGTGACATTAAAATATTTAAAGAAATGTATAAACTTTGTTATGTACTTACGTATTAGCTGAAAATAAGGTTGTACAGAAAAAATTATGCAAATTCATCCAGTATTTATTAAATTATAAGAAAAAGAAAAAAAAAAGATTTTACATATCGTTAATATTTTGTAACCAGTTTAAGCAAGGGAGATAAGTCGTTTGTTTAAAAAAAAAAAAAAAAAAAGATAAAAAAATACAAGATGGCGACTACTGTTAAAAATAGTTTTTTATTTTTAATTTAATAAATACCGGATGAATTTGCGTAATCTTTGGTGTACAGTCTTCTATTAAGCTACCACGTAAGTACATAACAAAGTTCATACATTTCTTTAGCTATTTTCTTTTTAACATGTCACTGTGAAACAGCAGAAGCACCTAAAATCTTCTAGCATCTAGGGACCTCTATTTTGCTACTAGTCAGGTGGGTCGGATTTACTTTCGTTGAGGGGGTACAAATGCAGTAAGTTAATCGGAGCACATTCTGTGGAAGTACTTGTGAAACAAACACAGGGATGCAACACTGCGGTGATGCGACAGGGGCTGGAGCTTGGGGGACAGTGCAGAACCTATTTGGTTATAAATTCTTTTTTGCGCCTTGTCTAAGAGGCAGTGATTGGTTAACCAGCCGAAATGTGGCAACAATCCTCTATGCATGGCAAATAGTGGTTTTATAGAGATATAAGGTAATGCCAGATATAGGATACTGCTTGCTTGCTAATATCTATATAATAAAGTAAAGTTGATTTTTTTTTTTTTTTTTTTTTTTTTTCCCCCGATTTCATCAGTCGGTGCTTCTGCATTATGGCAACAAAATGGTGACGAACAAAATTCCCTTTCTTATTTCTAGAGGAGTTAATCGAAAGGGGAGATAATTCGAATTATTTTTTTAGGGGGACTCGTAACGAAACGATCATATTCGATTTTTTTCGTCACGGGAAACCGTAACACCGATAGAGAATCATGAGAATTTGTCAGAAAAAAACATTTAAAAACAGTTTTTTTGTAATAAAATACATTAAGAAACGGTATTAAAAAGGAAATAGATTTATTTGAGTAACTTTGACATCACATTAAATATAAAAATAGAAAGTACAGTTTTTAATGGGTATGGTATAAGTCGCAGACGCAGATCTCCGCACCAGAAATTAGTCTGTATGCTTGTAAAAAATTTACTAATATCGCCTTATCTTTAGTTAAATATAAAATGTCTTCCAGATTTAACGCATTTTCGGAAAATTAAGAACATGATTAAGACACTTAAAATAATTTGAATTATCTCCCCTTTCGATTCACTCCTCTAGAAATAAGGAAGGAAATTTGGTTTGTCACCATTTTGTTGCTATAATCAACAAGCACCCATCAGTCATTATAGCTCTGTCAACACAAGCGATTTATAGAATTCCGGTCACGCTTTATGCCAAGAATCGATGCTTGTTTTCAGAAAATATACATCGGTTTCGTTCGCTTTTAGTAATTTCTACATTTATTCCAGCTTGTCTGCCTCTTCTAGAATAGTCATACATACAAGGAATCAAAGTAATTTTCACTCACATGCTTAAATCTGCTTCCACCGGCTGGGAAGTATTCTTCATTCTCACTTTCAATGCTTCATTTTTTTTTCACTTCTTGCTATTGTCTTTTACCTATTATACTTTTACTAACTAAATACGGGTCGCTCCCTACAACCTACACTTTCTACTTTTACAGCGTTTATATTAGCAGTAATCCTATTCTCGCATAACCAAATGGGATTGACGAACGCGAAACAAAGCAAGATTGAAATTAAAACATGGCGTCTCATGCTAATCCATTCAGTAATAGCAATTATTACAACGAACTATGCTCTTAACTTTGACATGTTTCCTAGCAAGCATCGTAACCATACGGCCACGAGACATTACCACGTCAGGAAGGGAATTTAAGTTCTATTTATACGAAGGGAGGCACATATAGAAAGACTGACTAGAGTATTCAACGAACGTCGTCGGAATATGCCTTATAGCTACGTGTAAACCTATTTTTAACTTCCCCTAACAGGGCTCAACTTCAGTCTTATTAAAGGGGCTTATGACAATATTAATTTTAAGTAAATAATATTGAATATATATATATGTATATATATATATATATATAATTATTTATAAATAAATATTATTTTCAAAATAAACCCATATACACATGTTTCATGCCAAACCTGCAATCGTCAGTATGGGAGGAGACAATCACAGTTTAAACCACGATACACGCATTGTCTAGAAATGGGAAGTAAATTAACATCTAAATAGCAAACATGGCGGCTATCCAGCAAGCAGTCGCGAAAGAGAACTCAATAAGCGGGGCTCAGAGTTATGCATTACGCAGAATGACGGCTTGTTGTCAACTTAACTTCAAGTGCTCTATCTACCTATCTATCTATCTATGTATCTATATCTATATCTATATCTATATATATATATATATATATATATATATATATGTATATATATATATGAAATAAATTACAGAAGGAAATTCGGGTGTGAGAGCTCAATGTAATAAACAGAGCAAGAATAAAATAAAATAAAGTAACACTTAATCACCGGTACAATAATTTATTTCGACCCTACAGCCTCTTCACCTCACTTGGATGCTTGAAGAGGCCGTAGGGTCGAAATAAATTATTGCACCGGTTATTATATGATTCCATGTTATTTTATTTTATTTTATATATTAAAGTGCTCTATCTATCTATCTCTCTCTATATCTATCTATCTATCTATCTATCTATCTATCTATCTATCTATATATATATATATATATATACACACACACAAAATACAAGACATTAATTGTTCATTTGAAATGTTCAGTTAGAAGTTCATAAGTGCGTATATGCGTGCGACGGTGGAGACACTTGTGTGATGCTTTGCGTTATAGCGTGTATGAATGTGTGTGCCGCCTTTTGTTGGGGTGCGTAAGTGTACAATCATGTGTGTGCGTGTGTGTGCACATGAGTTCAGAATTGATAGGGCATGTGGAAGCATTTATGCGTGTGCCGCCTTTTGTCAGCAGGTTGTGTAAACATGTGTGCACGAGTTGACAATGAATAGTCGTCGCCTGAAGCCCAAAGGGGCAAGGGAGCTGGAAACGTCTTCTGGTTCCATGTGCTGATTTTTTCCAACTCCTCTTTTCTGGACGAAAACATCACCTTATTTAAAGGTTTTAATCGACTCCAGAAAGTCCATTGAGTGTGGACACGAAATGGGGATTTTAATCTCGGAGGTGTGAAGGAACGTAGTAGGAAGCATACCACATGGCAGTAATTTTTGGTTTTTCGCTGAATATGCCTGTGGGAGCCGGTTTTTTAAACAAAAATCTAATTTCCTTTTCGATGGATTTTTTTTGGGCAAAAACACACAAGCCACTTGTATGTTTTTGCCTACACGTCAGTCAACATTCTAGAATTGGGATACATGTCAATCCCATAAATATATAATGTAAGTGTTTATCCTCCGTTAAAAATAATGGGAAAAAATTATGCTTCGCCGGTGTTCGCATTAATATTCATATAAAATCATAGAATTATGTTAGTAATTTAATTTTTCATATATAAATTATCATATTTTATAAAATAAAAAACACCTACTGTTGACTTTTTATTTTAAGTGGAGGATTTCTTTCCACATTCATTTCAGATAGTGGGGGTTGTCTGACTTGCTATTTGGTTTCCAATGTAAGTCGTTCTAATGCTTTTTTAAAAATTATTTCAATAAGATAATTAGCGACTGAACTATTGCGAGTTGAATAAAAAAAAAAATCATGAGTCATTTCTGATGACGTAAAGAAAAAAAACACCAACCGTTGACATTGCTTTTTAAAAATTTTCTTTCTTTGATTATTGGGAGGTAAGTGGCGTTGCGCTAGATATTAAAGAATGACACCAGACTTTTTAACATCAAAAACGTTAGTTGAAGTGAAATGGTTAAAAATAAAATTTTATGTCTAACTACTAGTGCCAAGGATTGGGTACAATATTCTATTTAAGCTCTTACTAAAGTCTTAAAATATTCTAACACTAACATTTGCTTCCCTTGAAATAACATTTCTAATTATTTAACCAAGCATTTTGTTTTCTTTTGAGATAAAAGACAAAATTTCATTTACTTTTATTCAATTTTACACTCAAGTCACATTCATTAGTGATGTTTTTGATTCTTCGCTTGTTTAATTCTTATTTTATTGACTTAATTGTGAATCCATTTCCTTATCTATGAGTTTCTTCTTGCTTGATCGTCCTTACAGGTGATATGAGAACCCGATCTAGCCGTTCTTTACATTACATGCGTGTAACCACTAAGTTCTGATTTGTAACTTAAACTTACTTCAACTCCCTCTATCTGTGTCACATGATTAAACCCATCAAATCAGAGACCTCTAACTCTGTATATGGGAAGGTGAAACTAAGGTCAAATCTTTATCAGTAATGTCCATGTAACCTTTTATATTTGGCAAATTACACTGAATTCCAAAAACAGATTACTGCTAAGTACTATGTAACACAAAAATGGCAGATAAGTTTCTATCCAGAACAATCCCAAAGTAATTTTATAAAAATCTAAAAGATACTAATTTCATGGCAATCATTCAGACCTTTACTCTATCCAAACTGGTTAAGATAGTTCTATATTGCATCCATACAAATTTGACATACAATTTGTTCCCATAACCAAGTGTGCATATAACCTGACTGATGTCAACACTTTGCATCGAACTGTATGGAGAACAGGCGTGAGATGTTGACTGGAGTTGCCCAATTTTGGAGCCTAGACATGTGTAGCACCCTCAATACAAAAACCCAAAGAAGATGATGCCCACCGGCCTAGATCAGAATTTGTTTGTCCAGTTCCTTATTTTTATTATTATTTTTTTTAAATATAGCATAGGCTTGTTAACTGTATGTTTCAAAATGATCGGGAATCATTCTTATTGGTTGAAAAAAATAGAAAAAAACAAATGGATGAAAAAAAAATATTTTCATTTATTTATTTATTATGCATGTTTGGGCATCTCTTGTTTTTTTTTTTTAATTAATCAATTTCATGTCCACTTTAAAAAAAAAATCTCACAGAATATATATGAACATACAGATCAAGTTATGCACAGATCAAGTTATGCACAGATCAAGTTATGCACAGATCAAGTTATGTACAGATCAAGTTATATTAAATATTTCATCAGATAGACCCCAAAAATGTCCCTGTATGTAATTCCACTGTCACTCGTAAGTATGAAATAGCATTTTTAGATGCATCTGCACATTTTTATAAGTGTCTCTACTGATCTATCGTGCTTAACTTTGAAATGTGCAGGTTTAATTGAAACATGTAAAGCAATCCCTATTCTTGTTTGTTATCACACTGCCTTACCTGTTAGGCCAGATATGATTGGTGTCCATATTTTATTTTGTAACAATATCTTCCATTTTGATGGGTCTATTAATTCTCCCTCTTAATTCTTTCAGGTTGCGAAATGGGAAAATATCAAAGCTGAAATGAATGCATTGATGGCACTGTGTGAGAAGACGGACAATGATATCCGTTCATGTCTAAACACTCTTCAGGTGAGTGATATCAAGAGTTCTTTCTTAGAATATCCACGTTATTCCAATACTCTATGATAAAAATGTAATTTGTCCATGTGCTGAGAATGCCATTTGAATATGTCGTCTGTTCTCTGTAGCAGAGCATCAGCGTAATTTAATTAAACAATCAAATTAAAAATCTATCCATGATGTTGTTTGTTTTAAACTTGCCTACCGCAACAGATATGATAAATAATAATGTTTGTACAATTTAATTACCATTAGTTGATGTTAATCTTTACTAATGGTTTAAAAAGGCCAACACATAACTTTTGAATATTCTCTGAATACTGACAAAGACTATTAAATGGTTAATACCTTAGCAGAGGTTGTAAGTTTGATCCATATTCATTTTTTTAAATCCTCGTCTTTTTTTTTTTATGTATTTTTTTTAATAACATTTTTAAAAAATTATCTCTAACGTTGTCTGGTTCAGAAATGGGTGATAATTAATGTTTGCTGGTCAAGAATTGGGTGATTATTCTATATTAAATTTATATAGGAAACTGATCTACCATCCTAAGTCTAAATTTTTTTTTTTTTTAAATACTATTTTGCAGACAATTTTTTCAGACTGTTTACATTAAAAAAAATTTTTTTTTAAATATAAACACTAGCAATTTGTTTACTGATGTCCTGATTTGCATGTTGAGAGAAATTTTTAAAATTTTTTAAATCGTTACATGTTCTCTGCTATCTGGTTCAGAAGTGAGTAATCATTAACAATTGCTGATCAGGAAGTGGGTGATCATTTTATGTTAAGTTTATATAGGAAAATGATTTCCCATCTAATATTTAAATTATGTTCTTTTTTGTTTTATTTACTAATTTTCAGATATCATTCGAGCCTGTTTACGTATAATCACGTAAAAAAACTTTATTTAATAATTCTAAATAAGTAGAAATAATACAATGAAACCGTTTCAAGTTTTAGCTGTGGGTGCAATTTTCTATGTAAATTTAACATAAAATGGACACCCTATATGATTTTTCGATGGTCTTCAGGCAAAAATCCCATTAACAAAACTCTTATCTGAATTTCAATCAGTGATCATTTTACAGTAAACTTGCAAAGCAAGCTGATCTCCCCTCTAAAAATTTAATATATTGCTTAAATTATTTTTCATTTTTCAAGCCTGGGTTTATTTTATGGACATTTTGAATCTATTATATAAAGAGCGTGTGTGTGTGTGTGTGTGTGTCCAGCTAAAAGTCAGAAACTACACAAGATACACCCACAAAGCTGATATGTTCTTTTTCAGCATTGCCTCAAACAAAATATTGACACATTTTTTTCACCGACCGTTGGTCTGAAACTCAAACCTTCTCTTGGCCTTCAGGCTAGGATCAAACTAGTATCCGTTCTGCCCTCTATCGGATGGGGGGAAATCCTTCTTGATTGGAGAGGGGGAGAAAAGTGAGAGAAGAGAGGGAGATAAATAGATAGATAGATAGATAGAGAGAAGTTTTAAAAGGAAGATGTTACACACACTTTTTAACCCTGATGTGTTGTTGTCCATGCTCCTCCCGGGCAACGCCGGGTAACCATGCTAGTTGAAAAATAAATGTATGTTCAAAATATTTGTAACCGTAGCGGTAATCCTTTACGTTCCTGTAAAGGTGAGTGTTATTATTTGTAAATTTCACCTACCAGATCCGACTGTCTAAAGATACCGGCTTTCTGACCCAAAATGCACCAAACATTGATGTTATTGTTTTTTTCTTTTCTCTTTGCAAAACTCAATCATGTTCTGCAAAGCTAAAAACAAAAACAACATTTTTTCTCTACAAAACAACCAAACTAAACACCATGAATTAATATTTGAAGATATAAAAAACTTGAAGCATAAAACCTTTTACCAAAATGACCGGATTTGGCATTAAATAACCCGAAAAGGGTTGATATGCCGTAAAACAAAACAACCAAACCAAACCAAACACCATGAGTAAATATTTGAAGATATAAAAAACTTGAAGCATAAAAACTTTTACCAAAATGACCTAATTCGGCATTAAATAACCCAAAAAGGGTTGATATGCCGTACCCCCCCCCCTTCAAAACAAGCCATAATCATATCATATTTTACTAATGCTCTCATCAGGACATTTCTATTTGTAACCCTAACCTTATGAGTTTTATTATTTTGATGTTTTTAGACATGGTTTTTGCACTTTCCTTCTGACGAGTCACACTTATTTTATTTAGATTTTTTAACCCTTTTTCTATTCCTTTTCTTCTACCTCTTTTTCCCCATTTTCTTTTTATTTTATTTTATTTTTTTGTACTTTTATAACTTGTATCATTTTTTTTTTTTACAATCTAATTTAGAATTGCAAACTTTAGGAAAGTATACATATTTTTGTTGGCTCTGTTAGTTACAAGGGCAGTGCCTGGCGTATGTGTGGTGGTGAGGGGGTCCTTAGACTGTGCACCATCTGGAATTTATCCCCCTCTGACAATCTTTCATACTTTTCATTAGGGCCGCAATAGAATCTGTCTTGTGGGACAGCTTGGACACTGACGAAGAAGCATCACTTGACAGACCATGCACAAGGATGTTACAAGTTGCATCGGACATCATCTGGAAGAAACACCCGACCAAGAAATGTGTACATGGACACCTTTCTCCTATCTCAGTCTCATTAGGAGAGAGAAGGCTTCGGCTTGATGGCATTACACATCCATCGTATCATTCGAATATCATTTCTCTCCATGCAACACATATGCTCAACTCTCACTGGCCAGGTTTCACTTCCATAATCCTCACACTGCGTACCCATGCTTTGTAGACTCTTCCCTTGGTCGACAGTGATAACGCTCTGCTGGTTAGTAATGGCAGAAGTTTCTTGAGCTTACTCCATCCAACTTGTGAATGACACTCTCCTATGGAACCCATTATGCGACAATGGCTCAGTTGGAAGACTTCATCACATCTACATTGACAAACTTGTAGAAGACTCTAGATGCAGTCTGGAGGACCTACCGACAGCGATGCCTGAAAGAGATGGTTGGAGAGAACGAGTCATGAGCAGAATTCTACACCTAATTGATTGATTTATTAAGCGATAAAAACCTTGAATACTTATTTCCACTTTTCCTAATACGAGTTGTCAAATGTATTTCTTCTTAGAAATGAGAGACTGAGACATTGTCACAAAATACACCTGTATACTCACCTCTGCAGGTTACGGATGAAAAATTAGTGGGGGTAGGGTTGTCGAGATTTTTTCCCCTTCTCTTCCCCGAAAATGAAACTAGAACAGACCATTGCTGAACTTAAAATTGGACGGCTGCTTGTTTACATTTGGTGGGTAAGTTAAAGTAAAATTTCTTTGGTAAGGACAAAAAAAGGCGTCCGCAGAATCCAGTATCGTGTTTATTATCCGTGACGTCAATTCGTCTATCCGTTGACTGATGCTCTTTGATAACAGTATCCACAATGTTGAGTTATCAATGTTTTTATAACATAACTTTGGGAATACTTCATACAATATGAAGAAGTAAGACTCAGATAAGACTTTACGTTGTTATGCAAAGGTATGCAGTCGCACGACTGACGTGTTCTTGTTTACGTTGTATTATTCATCTATTATCTATCTCAATGTTATTCTCGCGGACTATAATGTTCGATAGCATGGTTGAACTGGGATATGATGCTTGATTCAGTTAGTCGGCGAAGATTTATACGACCGTCAGAAATTAACTTCCTGCACTGAAGATTGCGTCAGCATGAAACATCGATGCCTGTAGGCAATAAATAATTAATATTTATTTATAAGTATTATATATATATAGATATTATATATATATATATATGTATATATATTATTCACTCTGTTTAGGTTGTTTCAAGTTGTATATGTATCCTTGTCATGTTTTTGCGTTTTTTTTTTTCAGGGAGGTGATACCACCCTCCCACATAAAGTGCCTGATATTCCAAAATGGTCACCCATTTCATACTGGCTATATATTAAAAAAAAAAACAGTTTGAAACCAGATCACGATTTGATTTTCTGATAAGGTTGAATTTCTATTCAAATTTATGAAGACCGTAATGATTTTATTAATACCCTTCTGATGATAGGATATCACGTGAAACCGGCATAAAGTTTCAAGATAAGTTAAATCTAGTCTACATATATGAAGATCGACATGCTATTGAATGAAATTAATAAGAAAAAAAGTAGAAAAAAAAAAAATAATGAGAGGTAGTTTGCTTGACGCATTGTGTGTAATACATATATAGAGGAGTATTAGAAGGCTATCACAATGCAAGAAATGGACAAATTTCGGCGTTGAGAAGTAAGACAAAAACAAGAGACTTTGATTATATATTTAAAAAAAAAACTTTTTAATTAATTTTTTTTTTTATATATATCAAATCTTAGGCAAGACTTAAATACTGATGTAGTCTGTGTGACCGAGTTCCATAACATATTTCGAGGAAGACCTCTTTATGAAATGGTAGGTGTTTAAATCTCGAAAAACGTGTGAATGTCAATATTGCTTATAACGCAGTAAATATTAATATCCGCAGCACATGTAAAAAAAAGGAACTAAAACTATAACTGATTTTTTTTTTAATATTTTTTTTTTTTAAGAAAAAATGATTTTTAATAAAAGCTATTTGAATCTTAAGCGTGGTTTACAAAGACATTTTGTCTGTTTTTGAAAGTTTTAAATTTCTTAAAAGATGCTTCTGAGAACTTTTAATAATTTTATCATCCTATAAGCGACCACGCGCTCCTAAAAAGTTCATATATGAAGAGACGTTGCTCACCATATGCCGTTTAACAACATCTGAATGTCACTTTATCAACATCGAAGAAAGGACCCTACTATTACGAAAAGAAAAATAGGTGTATATGTATCCTTGTCATGTTTTTGTATTTGTTCTTTTTTCAGGGAGGTGATACCACCCTCCCACATAAATTGTCCATTTCATACTGACCAGGCTCAACGTTGCTTACCTTCAGTGTTTTAACAAGGATCAGATTGTTAACATGATTATGCCGTACATCAACATGCACGGAAGCAAGGGACACATTTATTCGAGTTATTAAAATTTGAGGAAAATATTGGTTACAATAGTTGGCTACAAAAAGCGCCAGTTCGCAGGCAACCTGTGGGGCCTACGTGTTCGAGACGCTGGGTTAAATATTAGGATAAACCTGAATCCCAAGTCTTGAGTCGCCAACCTAATAGACCCCTCACTGTCAACCACGCTCCAGTCCCTGTCCCATCGCCGCAATGTAGCATCCTTGTGCTTGTTTTACAAATACTTCAATGGATTGTGCCCCGATGAATTGGCTATTCTGGTGCTCCCTCGACATAAATACACTAGAACAACCCGACAATCTGCCAAATCCCATCCATTCACTGTGGAGGTCCCCAGATGTCGGAGAGCCTTCTACTCCAATAGTTTCTTTCCTCGTGCTGCTGGACTCTGGAACTCCCTCCCTGCCCCCTGTTTTACCGACGGTACTGACATGCAGAAATTTAAAACTAATGTAAACAGACATCTCGCTGCGCAGCTCCCAATTTAGGTTGACCCCCCCAATCCCCCTCCCCCCCCCCCCCCCCCCAGCCAAACCTTCTCCCCCCAAACCTTCTCCCCATTTTTCTCAGTAGCCCCTTACATCTACAGTGGCGTCCTGCCTTGTTTGGGGTGAACTATGTTAAAAAAAAAAAGGAAAAAAAAAAGCAACTAGTTTAGGCGAAAGAACACTCAGAGGTAGCACCAGTCGCAGTAATTCTGGTGTCTACCCGTCCTTTCAGCCTCCTTGAAAAACTGTCATGAAAGGCAACAGAATTGCTTGGTTAAGAAACGTGGTTACCAACGTTCAATTCTGTAAAAAGGCTCTAAAAAGAAGAAAAGGTTAACTAAATCAGTTTTAAATAATGGCTAACAGGAAAGCTGCAAACAGATAAGAAAAAATATTGAATGCCAATCTTTTTTTTTTTTTGAGAATCCAAAACCACTCCTTGCCAGTGCCACATGTGCACAAATGACATTGATCCATATAAAGATTCTCTGTAAATTTTCCTGTTTTTGATGTCTTTTGTTGCTCGGATTTTATTGGTGAAGATTTCCAATGGAAAAATGAACGGAAATTTCTTGATGTTCTCTGAAAAATTGAATCATGTTGGGAGAATTTTAAATTTAAGATAATCACATATATTTGTCAAATCAACATTGGGAAAGGTGATTTAAAACAAAGTAATATATATATATATATATATATATATATGTGTATATGATTATTTTTATTTACACAGACATGTACAAAATCTGTGACACTGGCATGTCGATGTTATCGATCAACAGCTATCATAAACTGAGATCTCATCCGCGCGGAGTTAAAATCCGATCTTAACCGTAGATCATATTTGGAAAGAATGAAGAAAATTCAAAATCAAAATTTGGAAAGTCACGTGGTTGGGACCGTTAAGAATCAAAAATCGATATTTTTTGATTTTATGTTTCGATTTTTAACGATCCCAACCACGTGACTTTCCAAATTTTGATTTTGAATTTTCTTCATTCTTTCCAAATATGATCTACGGTTAAGATCGGATTTTAACTCCGCGCTGATGAGATCTCAGTTTATGATAGCTGTTGATCGATAGCATCGACATGCCAGTGTCGCAGATTTTGTACATGTCTGTGTAAATAAAAATAATCATATATAAAAGCTCTATTTGATATTGAGCACTTTTTATAAACCCGGTTGAAATTCTTTGGATTACTATCCTGTGGATGTTTTACCTGGATTATTATTATTATTATTATATATATATATATATATATATATATTGATAGTATAAGTATTAAGATATTAATGTGCATTATCATGTAGACGTTGATGTTTACAATTGTAGATGTTTGTGGTGGAAAAAAACTGCCCGTTTTAAATTTGTCGTATAATTGTTTTTATTTTTCATGTTTTCAATTTTAACTTTATGCTTTTTTTCTCTGCATGAAATAAGTGAAATTTCTATAACTCAGCCGAGCGGCCATTTATCTTAGACTATCTTGTTGAACATAAACTTTGGTAATTTGCTTTATGCTCCCCTCCCGCACCCTATCTGCACCGTCAGTTCGTAACTTCATTTATAAGAAATCATAGAAAAACAATAAATTTCTTTATTATTATTCTACATTTGGTTTATCTTCTTTTTTTTTTAAATTGCAGGTGAAAAAATAACAAAATGAAAAAAAGATTTTTGAATTAACTTCTCCGTCTTCTTCCTATTTCTTCCTCTTTTTCTTTTCTGTTTTCTTCTTATTGATCTTTTTGTTACGTTTCTTTTATTTCTTTTTTTTCTTCTGTTATTTTTATTCTCTTATTTTCTTAGTTTTTTTCTTTGTCTTCTCATTTCTTTTTTTTTCTTCCATTCTTTTTTCCGTTTCTTTTTTCTTTTTCTTCTTCTATTTTTCTTTTTTTCTTTTTCTTCTATTTTTCTTTTCTTTTTCTATTTTTTCTTTTTCTTCTATTTTTCTTTTTTTCTTTTTCTTCTATTTTTCTTTTCTTTTTCTATTTTTTCTTTTTCTTCTATTTTTTCTTTGTCTTCCATTTTTTCTTTTTCTTCTATTTTTTTTTTCTATTTTTTCTTTTCCTTTTTCTTCTATTTTTTTTCTCCTTTTTCTTCTATTTTTTCTTTTCCTTTTTCTTCTATTTTTTCTTCCTTTTTCTTCTATTTTCTTTTTCTTCTATTTTTTCTTTGTCTTCTATTTTTTCTTTTTCTTTTCTTTTCATTTTCTTTTCTCTTTCTTCTATTCTTTTTTCTTATTTCTTCTATTTCTTTTTCTATTTCTTACTTATTATTATTATTATTATTATTATTATTATTATTATTATTATTATTATTATTATTAGTAGTAGTAGTAGTAGTAGTAGTAGTAGTATTATTGCTCTTCTGACATTTATTTTTTCATCTGCAATTTCCAAAGTGACAAAATGAAACCACAAAAAAAAATTCTTGTTTTATTTTGTTTTGATAGATTTCTTTGCTATATTAAAATGCAACCTGAAGAATAGATTTAAATGGATAAAAACGAAGCTGAAAATAAAGGTTAACCTTATTATTCTGTTCTTTCTCCCCCTCCCGTTAGTTTCAGTATTGTTTCATTGTTTTCTAATCAACCTCTGGAATTGAGAGTATTATTCAACTGATGATCGACTCATTCAGTTGTGAAAATAAATCTATCAGTTTCCAGCGGAAAGAAATGGATTGCCAGATGAAAACCAAAAAAATAAAATCATTTTTTGTTTTCGTTTTACCTGCTTATTTTCTCTTGCCTATTTTCCTGCCCTCGGCCCTCATATAAATTAGGCGTACTTACACAGATTATCATTGTATCATGTGAAAGCCGGAAATTTATTTTTGCAGGTTTAAGGATTGTTTGGAATATCTTATAAACATCCGTATTGATATGTGAGCATGGATAGACAGGAATGTACATACAGGTATAATAATATATGAAGAGAAATTGTTAGAAACATCCGTTTTATCCTCGTGTGTCTGTGTATGTTTATTTGTGTATACATACCTTATGGTCTCGGCCTTTTGGCTAAGATCAAAGTGTAGTATCTGTTCCGATGGATACTGCACGCCTGTCCTGTGCAGTTCTAGGAGGTCCACCCTCCCAGGCTTCGCCTCCCCTCTTTGGGGAGGAGTAAGTTTATTGCTTACTGTCTGAGGCGCCCCTACCGGGGAATGCCGACGGGGCTGCCCAGGCAATTTTTAAATGGCCAGAGTGCTCACCTCTCGAGCGCTGGCTTTTAACCCCACTTGCTCGACCCGATCTTGGGTCACATCTTACTTGTGGGAGTAAGATAAAACTGGCCTTGTGCCTAACTCCGCGAGGAGTAAATAAACATACCTTAAGTAAAACATAGAATATTTTTCCGACAATGTTACGTGTATTATTTGGATTATTCGGATTACTGTTCTCATCTTCGGTGTTATTTTTGCAACGTTTCCACCGATGTAACCTCCGATATTCTTCAGGTGTGTCTTGTTGAACTTGGGGAATCTTTATGTCTATGTGGACACGTAGTGCAATGGATGAAGTTGTTTAGTAATAATCAGTTCTAAGTGACAGTCTTCTTAAAGTCGAAGGTTCAATCCTCACTACAAGCGATTCTAACTGTTACACCGGCCGTTCTAACAGAAGAGAAACTACACCGGTTCTCACTATAAATAGTGCGAGTAGACAATCACCAGGGAGAAAAAGGACAGTATTGTAACTGTCTAGCCGAGTGCCAGTCAGTTTCCTTATTTTTGTACCTTTTATGTTAATACACTTGTTATCTTAACCCAACCTCGACTTGACTTCTTATTTTTACTGTTGGACTACTTCACAACACTAACTAAGAATAAAAATAAAAAATTACTTAAGAATTCTACCTGGGTATGGCTGATGGAATGAGAACAATCTACCCCCTGTAGATTAACTAAACAGTTCAGTTCGAAATTCCATACAGCATATTTTAGAATCACCCCACCCTTTGAATCTGACTCCACTAGAACCTGATTTTTATAGCCCGCTATACTAACCATATTTTTCAACTGCATGTTCTTCGGGGGAAAGAAAAGGGCGAGGTAGCGTCTCATTAACATTAGTCATTCATCATTCAGCCCTTGGTTCACGTCTAAGGAGATGACGTTCTTCACACTAAGCTACATGTCATTTCAAATTCTCATTGCACAGCTAATAACCCAATGTCTATAATTAGATTTAATCACAATATTAATCAGTAGCCAAGATTATCTATTATTTATCTAATTTATTGTTAATACTTGCTATGAGATTGATATAATTTAATGCTGTACCAATTTTTTTTTGTGTCTTGTATAGATTTTCTTTAAATTTAGTTCATTTTAAACTTATTTCTGCGTCTCCATTAAGAAATTATCTCATTCCTTTGATTTAATATGTTCTGGCGTTTGTACCTTAAAATTCTGATGTTCTCCCTTAGGCATAGATTGCATCTCTGGCTGAAGCTTTTCGGGGCTTATAATTGACCAGAAGACCACAGGTGTAAGATCATTTTCCTCAGTGAGCAAAAATCTTTTGACAATATTGTTTGTCTCGTATTACTTTTTGTTGTTTTTAATTTTAGATGAAGAGTTCTAAAATGTGCTTATCGATTTATTTTATTTTAAACTTATTTCTGTGTTTGCAGTGAGAAATTATCTCACGCCTTTGGTTTAATATGTTGTTCTGATGTTAAAATTCTGATGTTCTCCCCCAGGCATAGGTTGCATCTCTGGCTGAAACTTTTCAGGGTTTTATATCCGCTAATAATTGATCAGGAGTTAGATCATTTTCCCTCAGTGATCCAAAATCTTTTGACAATGCTGTTTGTTTTTTCTGAGTCTACATTAAAAAAGTGTTGTTTTCAGTTACCGGCGGAAATTCTGATGTATATTTTCATGCTTGCTTTATATATAATGCTATTTATGTCACAATTTTCCTCATGTGGGCAATCACTTTTTACTCTACAATTGTTAATGTTATGATTCTTATTTGTTTTCATTTTGTTTGGTACTTGTGTATACTTATTATACTACCAATGTTTTTGGTGCATGAATAGCTTATTTTCAGTCTTTCTATTAAATACTTTATTTAGTGGATTGTTTGTGAATTTGGAGAGTGGAGGGTGAAGGAAATGGCGAGTGGGAGATAATTTGTTTATAGTGAAATATGGAATATTTAAGGTAGGGTTGAGAGAAAGTTTAGCCGTGGTCAATGAAAATAGATTTTTCTTTTATACATTTTTACGATGGCTGAATGTAATTGAAAGAAATTGGGTCGTTGAAAAACCATAAATTTAACTTCTCTAAGGCTTCAAAAATCAAAGTCACACATGATACCCACCACAGATGACAACAGAAGAGGTAAAGTCAGTTGAGTCTCATTCCAAACTCCATTGACTTTACCGTTTTATATCGTCTTTCATTTTCAATCGACTTATCTCCCTTTAACTTTAAAACTATTGAGTTATTTCTCTTGATTTTTTTTTATGTAAAATAAAAAGGGTGCTTCTTTAGTTTCATTACGACATGAAAATATTTAAAGAAATGTATAAACTTAGTTATGTACTTACATGTTAGCTGAAAATAATATTCTACAGAAAAAAATACACAAATTCATCCAGTATTTATTAAATTATAAGAAAAAAAAACGATTTTACGTATCGCTAGACATTTTTTACTCAGTTCAGCTTACTGATTAGGCAGGGGAGATAACTCAAATTTTTTTCTCCGGAAAAAATCAATTTAACAAAAATGGCGACCGATAGATAAAATCGTTTTTATTTTTAATTTAATAAATACTGGATGAATTTGCGTCATTTTTGGTCTTCTATTAAGCTACCACGTAAGTACATAACAAAGTTTTAACATAGCTGCCTGTTCTATACGTCCTTTCTTATTGCTTTCAATTCCATTCTTTTTCTCTACCCGACTCTTCATCTTTTTCTCCTCCTAGCTGTACCTGGTGCAGCATTAATCCTGGGTAGGTTAAACCCGCTTCCTCGAAAGGAGGAAGTTTCTAGGGAATATCAAATTCACAAGAGTCCCCCAGTCGCATGTATATCCCGGTTAGGTGAAATGACAACGTTAGTTTTTTGCAGTTCTTGCAGGGAAGGTGTCGACAACCTCCTACATACAGCGCCAATGGTATTCCCAAATGGTCACCCATCTGGTACTGACCAGGCTCAATGTTGCTTAACTTCGGTGATCTAACGAGAACCGGTGTGTCAACGCGATTATGTCGTACATCTTTTTCTCCCCGTTCGTCTCTCGGACTCTTTCTCATTCCAAACTCAATTAACTTTACCTTTTTATATCGTCTTTTATTTTCAATGGACTTATCTCCCCCTTTCCTGCTTGTGTTTTATTCTTGTTGCCAAACTTGGACTTCTACCGCATTTTCAATCCTTATTCTTTTTCTTGGTGAACCTTCTGAACATCAGCGCACATGTTGACCCCCAAAGAATGAATACATTTTATAAAATTTTTAGATATTATTTAGTCCGGGCAACGCTGATCAATAAAATATCAACTTTGATGTTGTGTGTTATGTAGTTTTGAAGTTTTAGTTGGACACACACAGAGTGTGCCGTTTATATAATAGATTAAATTAGGTAATCTCAGGTAAAACTGTAATTGATTTCAACTGTTTCTGAACGTATATTAATTATGTATTCACAAATAATAGAACTGTTTCCGTATTCATAAATGGTTTCAATTGTTTCCACACTCTGAAGAGAGCTGGATGACAAAGTCCTTCTGTACTTAAAACCGACGGTACGAATGTTGTACTAATTTTTCTGTACCAAAATATATATATATATATATATATATATATTATTAATTAATGAAGTTTTTTTTTTTTTTTTGAATCCAGAAAAAATAGTTCCCATAAGGTGGCCGAAAAATATCAATACATTGTCAATAATAAATTTATTCAGTGTCAGATATCCAATCAATGTCCTAAAAGTTCATGCAAAAATATTTGTCTCCCCCCCCCAAGATTACGGAAAAAAAAAATATGTTGAATGGGTCAAATTCTTTTGGGTAGAATTATTTTGGGTTAAATTTTCCAGGTAGGCAGATTCATCAGAAAGACCCTTTTAAGCTCGTTATAAATCCATAAAATCGATTTATATAAAAGTTTCCCAACGTGTATTGTTTTTTTTTTATAACTTATCGGTGAGATACAAAGAAAAATGAACATATCCGTTTTTTATAGATTTTGTTCCAGCGCAAAATTATATATAAAAAAATCTACTGACGTAAACAAATTTTTAGTTGATTTTTTTTAACATAACTTTGGTATGTTTTATTTTAACATCATTGTTCTTATTAGGAAAAAATTTGCGATAAGAAAAGCTCAAAATATCGGAAAATTTCTATATAAACAAACTTAAATCAACACCATTTTTTTTTTATGGAAATCGCCCCAGACAAGGCACAAAGCCATTTGATGTAAGGAGCTAAAAAAAAAATACTACTCCAAGGCTAAAAACCAGCCAACGATAAGTGTTAGATGGATAGATTCTCACCCAGAAAACAGTAATTCTTCCCCCTTTGTCAGAAACGTCGCTCATAAAATGTGATGACTAAAGGACAAAATAAGGAAAGCAAGAGTTAGAAGGCTGCCGAACTAATGAATGATTTAATGAACTCTTTCGATAAGTGGTCTATAGTTGCACAGGTGATTACTTTTCTGTTGTGTCTGTGTTCTTTCGGACGCTTTTGTTATTGGAATCGGAATCTCTAATTTTATCAGAATCGTGAGGAAAAATATTGGAATCGTCCCATCACTAATCTAAATACACACACATACGTAATCGTTGCATCTCAGCACATCAATAATGATTTGTTATTTGATATCTTTATATATTTTCCAAGAGATAGATGCATTCGTCATGTGCACAGCTCTATGCCTTTTAACTATTTCTGTAATTCATACGTGCATGCATGCATATGTGTGTGTATGTGCAGCGATCTGTTGAGAGCTGCTGAGAGGCTGATCTTTCATCGGTTGCCCATCTCATCTGCATCAGTCGTTCCATTAAGTGTGTTAAAAGCCAGTTAAGAAAAGTCGGCCATCTCCTCAGTTTGCTGAGAATGTCCAAGACCGTTTTGAGAATGGTTGCTGATGTTGAGGGATATCAGGGTGGGTTGGGGAGAAAGAAATTCAAGTGTGGTTTGGTTGTTTTGTTTTGTGGCATATCGACCCTTTTAGAATTATTTGATGCTAAATCCAGTCATTTGGTAAACGTTTTATGCTGCAAATTCTTAATATCTTCAAAATATTAATTCATAAATTCTGTAAATGTGTTCTGTATATAAATGTTTTGTAGATTAATTTATTTCATAAAGCGTATATTTTATAAATATTTGGAGCACGGATCTTATGTACTTACATTTGTTCAATATTTGTTGCACAAATCTTACGTACTTAAATTTGTTTCAATATTTGTTGCACGAATCTTATGTACATACATTTGTTCAATATTTGTTGCACGAATCTTATGTACATAAATTTGTTTCAATATTTGTTGCACTTAAATTTGTTTCAATATTTGTTGCATGAATCTTATGTACTTAAATTTGTTTCAATATTTGTTGCATGAATCTTATGTACATACATTTATTCAATATTTGTTGCATGAATCTTATGTACATACATTTTTTTTCAATACTTGTTGCACAAATCTTATGTACTTACATTTGTTCAATATTTGTTGTATGAATCTTATGTACGTACATCTTTTTCAAATAGTTAATGTACTATGAGTAGAATTTACCAAGTTCATGTGGGTCATTGCCCATAATCACAATGATTGACCTGTGACCAAAAAAGGTAATATTTTTGGACAAAGTCTGTTAACTTTGAACTCCTGCCAAAAAGCAGAGATTGCAGACAAACATCCATCTAGGTCAAATGGCTGTAACATAAGATCTTAGTATTTTTTTTGATTTGAGAGGACCAAATCACATGATCACTGCATCTTCTGTTGTTAGAGCCAATTATCTCTCTTGTAGATAAATTTTCCTCCTACAATGTTTTTATTTATCTAATTGTGTTTGTTATTTTAAATTAAACATTTTCTTATCTTTTCAGTTCATACACCATCAACGGAAAGAGTTCAATATGCGTCTCGTACAAAGTTTAAATATTGGCCAGAAAGACGTGCAAAAAAGTCTCTTTAGTGTTTGGTATGACGTTTTCAGAATGCCACACGCAAAAAAGTAAACATTTTCTTTCTCACTTTTTTGTCAATATTTTCCACTTTTCCTGTGTCTTGATTTAAATGGGTTAAAGTACAGAATAAGTAACAGTTGAGAAATCATAAATAAAAGAAAACAACAAATAACCTGTACCAAACGCAGTAAAATTGAATGATCTACCGATCTGTATACTTTTAACATGCTGAAATCTAAGTTTTTTATTTCAAAATTTGATTTTGTTCAAAGCTGTCTTTGCGACAGACAAAAAAAAATTAAAATGGCTGCCTATATTATATTTAATGCTGAAAAGATAGTTAATTGAATAAAAAAAATTCCTTGCCCCAAGTCAGGGGGGGAGGCTTGCAAGTTGGATTTAGGGTTAGTGGTAGGGTAAGTCATTTTTTTTACTATCTTTTCAGGCATGAAAGCCACAACAGTTAAACAGCATCTTGGCAGCCATTTTGGTATCGCATGTTGTAGAAATAAAATTATGAAATTAAAAAAAACTTACAAAGTGTTTCAGCATGTTAAAAGTATACAGATCAGTAGATAATTAAATTCTACGTTTGTGTCTGGTACAGTGTTTAAATATTGGCCAGAAAGATGTGCAAAAGAGTTTTTACATTTGCAGAACATGATTGAGTTTTGCAAAGGGAAAGGAAAAAAACAATAACATCAATGTTTGATGCATTTTAGATAGAAAATGGATCCATACAACGTCAGGGAGCATATCAGTCTTACGTTTTGTTGTTATAAACAATTCTCAGGGTTCAATGATTTATAATGTGTATGCGTTTTAGATCACCATTGGACGGTTAAAGCTTGAAAAACAAATAGATAATTTTCGTCATATCTAACATATAAAATTATCTTGGCGGATTCTCAAAGTCAGATCCAAACAGTCTTTAAGCTGACAAATCAAACTTTCATTTGTTATTGTTGTACGATGTTATTGGCAATATAATAATGTACTTTGCTACATTTATTTAAATATTACTTAGTCTGACCAAGACAATTGAGTTTTAACTAGTCACTGAAAAATTAAAAAAATAAAAATCAGCAAGGGAAATAATTCATATTTTTTGATTAAAGATTTTAATAAGAGTGGTCTCCCTTACAACTAAAATTTATTTCATTTTCTGTATAAGTTTAAAAAACGTTTAAAGAAATAAAAATTAAAAAATAAAATGAATTCACTGCATCCCGAGCAATGCTAGTTAAGTACAACCGGTATATATCTGGAAATTTATAAAAACGTCTTAAACTAAATCTATAAATATTGCATGGAGAGAACAGATGTGAGAATGATACGATGGATGTGTAATGTGAGTCTTAAAGACAGGCCTAGATCTGATGACCTCAGAGGAAAATAAGATTTGGACAGTATAGGGAGATGCATGCAGAACAGGAGACTTTGATGGTATGGCCACGTTGAAAGAATGGATGAGAGTTCTTGAATTAGTAGATGTAGAACAGTTGAGGTAGCAGGATTAGTTGGCAGGTGTAAGCCAAGGAAAACATGAGAGGAAGTGATAAGGATGGACTTATCTAAAAGCTGTCCAACCCATGCCAGCATGTAAAACAGATGTTGAACTGAATATGATGATGATGATGATGCAGCTATGAGTATTTATGCTAGTTATTAAACCTTAAAAATGCTGTTCAAAATCTTTTTACGATTTTTTTTTTTTTAACACCTGCGGGGGCTAGGAAATACCCGACTAGTACACGGGCGCAGGCTATCGTTACTCCTCTCGGAGTGTTGGACCCGTAAGACCTCGTAAGGTCATCCATCTAAAAGAAGGAAATCTCTGACAAAAAAACCTTACTACCAGCTACTTACGCCATGGCAGTAAACCGTTGGGGAGGGAGGCCTCCTTAGTCCTGATCGACAACCTTCCTAGAGTTGGAATCTCGAACAAAATATCCGGTTTGCAAACCTACAATTGCTTAAGGAGTAGATAGGTTCTGCCTATCGCCGGCCCTTGCACTCCTTCTTTGTTTATTAGTCAGGCACAGAGGTAACAGCGCTGGGACGCCTCTAAACACTCAGTGCCTAGCCTTTTTTCCTTACTAGGACAATGAACACCGTTCTCTTTCTCTCTATTTGGGCAACTCGGGGAAAGTTTTTTATGTCACTAAGTCTTACTTGACCAGTCTGGGTCTTTCTTGTTCCGATAGGTTGAGGGTACAGGTTAGACAGCTTGTCTGGCTGCTGTTTCCGACTGATAGGAAGGAGCCCAAACTCTTGGGTAGCGCCAAGAACGGCTGCTCCATCATCAGTTGCATAATACTGTGGGTAGTTGTATGTGCCATGTCGCGCATGGAAAGGGACCCTGCAATTATCTCCGGTGGGCTTTCCCGAGGCCACAACCCCCATGGACCAGGTCGTGACTAATGGACTGGTTGTGTGAGCTTATTGGCACCAAACAAGGACCCACCTTGGCCAACCCACTCTATAATCAAATCAAACATGTCATTAAAACTAATGTAAACAAACATCTCGCTGCCCAGATCCAAATTTTTTATGTAGATAAACTATATAAGAATTAAATTTCTCTTTGCAAATACTAAGGTCATTTGGCTGATAACCTTACAAATAGCAACTAAATTGAAAATAAGAAATATCAAATTATAAAACAAATTATAACAATATTACCATTCCGCACATGTTTCAGAGATTTAAACACCCACCATTTGATAAAGAGGTCTTCCTCGAAATATATTATGGAACATGGTCACACACATTACATCAGTGTTGAAGTCTTGCCTAATCAAGTAAGATTTGCTATGAAAAAAAATTAATAAACGACATATATATAAAAAAAAATTAATAAACAATATATATATATAAAAAAATTAATAAACGATATATATATATATAAAAATTAATAAAGATACATATATATATATATATAAAAAAATTAATAAACGATATATATATATATAAAAATTAATAAAGATACATATATATATATATATAAAAAAATTAATAAACGATATATATATAAAAAAATAAATGATATTTATATAAAAAAAATAAATAAATGATATATATATAAAAAAAAATAATAAACGATATATATATATATAAAAAAATTAATAAACGATATATATATATATATATATATATATATATATATAAAAATTAATAAACGATATATATATATATATATATATAAAAATTAATAAACGATATATATATATATATATAAAAATTAATAAACGATATATATATATATATATAAAAGTTAATAAACGATATATATATATATATATAAAAATTAATAAACGATATATATATATAAAAAAATAAATAAACGATATATATATATATATATAAAAATTAATAAACGATATATATATATAAAAAATTAATAAACGATATATATATATATATATATATATATATATATATATATAATTAATAAACGATATATATAAAAAAAATAAATGATATATATATAAAAATAAAAAAATAAATGATATATATATATAAAAAAAAAAAAAATTAATAAACGATATATATATATAAAAAAATTAATAAACGATATATATATATATATATATATATAAAAAATTAATAAACGATATATATATATATATATAAAAATTAATAAACGATATATATATATATATATATATAAAAATTAATAAACGATATATATATAAAAAAAAAATTAATAAACGATATATATATATATAAAAAATTAATAAACGATATATATATATAAAAAAAATTAATAAACGATATATATATATATAAAAATTAATAAACGATATATATATAAAAAATAAACGATGTATATATAAAAAAAAATTAATAAACGTTATATATATAAAAAAAAATTAATAAACGATATATATATATATATATATATATATATAAAAAATTAATAAACGATATATATATATATATATATAAAAATTAATAAACGATATATAAAAAGAAATCACTTGGTTTTGTCTTCTCAACGCTGACATATTTCCATTTCTTGCATTATGATAGCCTTCTAATACTCCTATATGCAAATTATAAAATTAGGCATCCCTAAATTGACCGTCATAAAGTAAAAGTCTGAATATAAAGTCAATAATTTTGTAGTTTTGACTCTCTGCTTTGGATCTTCTCCTCCTCCTCTTTTTCTTATTCTTCTGCTGTTTTTGTTACTGTTTAACGTCTATTTTACATGCTGGCATATATCCTGTTGGGAAGATATTCTACTTGATGCTCTACATTAAATTCTTGGTTTCTGCGTATTCTGAACAGATAGAAGAAACACCTCAGGTCGAGCCAGTTGAGAGTGAAATGCCATCCGAGCCACTGCGAAGATCTGGCAGAATACGGAAATTTCCTGAGAAATACAAGGACTTCATTACTAAATAAGACAAAAAAAATTTAAATAATAGAATAAAATACATTAAAAAAAATAATAAAAGGTAAAAAAAAAAGGTAAAAAAAATAAATAAATAAAAAGGAGTTGAAAAAAAAAACTAAAAAAAAAACTTGAAGGGGAACGTGTAATATTCTTAACCCTTCCTCTCATTGAATGAACTCTTCCGTCAGGCGTTGACTATAAATGTTTTGTCATTTTAACTTTATTTCAGCCAAGCTGTCATTTCCATGGTGCTCAAAATAAAGTTAAAATGACGAAGCATTTATAGTCAACGCCTGACGGAAGAGTTCATTCAATAGGAGGAGGGGTTAAGAATATTACAACATATGTTGGAAAGTTTAGCGTGCGTCGACAGGGAGTCTGCTAAAGGACAGATTTATCAGGAAATGCTGCAATAAAACAAATTGTCGGAAGTTTTCTGTAATGTTATTAATATGCAAAAAAATGGCATCAGTATTTTTGCTCTCTTTTTCTGTTCAATTTCTGAACACATTTTCTGATTTCTCATTTTCTGTTCAATTTCTAAACACATTTTCTGGTTTCTCATTTTCTGTTCAATTTCTAAACACATTTTCTGATTTCTCATTTTCTGTTCAATTTCTAAACGCATTTTCTGATTTCTCATTTTCTGTTCAATTTCTAAACACATTTTCTGGACTAATTCTCTCCCATCAGATTTTGATTACTTTTTACTTATTCTTCTTTAAAAGAATCCATTAGTGTCCTATTAACAGTGAGAGTGCATAAAAGATGAATGATAGAAATCTCTTTTGCCGATTCTTTTCCAGCCATTCCTTTTAAAAATGGAAGTAAAATAGGCAGACACTATTTAAAAAAGAGAAGAAAAAAATGGATGGGTCTTATTTCAAAAGTTTTTAAAGAATCGAAGCAGTCACTTGAGAAATCAGATTTATTATTTTTATTTTGTCAGTTAATTTTTAAGAAATTTCTTGAAATATTAGATAAAGTTTATATACAGACGGGTAGTATATCTTATCTTCTTTTATTATATAATAGGCGGTTGTCTGTATATGTCTAGCTAAAATCAAAAACTACACAAGATACACCCACAAAGCTGATATATTCTTTTTCAGCATTGTCTCCGGCAGAATATGGGCACATAATTATTTTTAATACTCATTTTTTGGAGGTAAACATTAGGCAGAGTTTAGGGGTCAACATGTAAAGTGTTTTTCTTTTTATTGACTTTTGGTTTGAAACTCGAACTAAACTACATTTTCTTGGCCTTTGGGCTAGGATCAAAGTGTAGGATCTGTTCTGTCCTTAGTTGAAAGAGGGGACAGCTGACTGAAATATTACTACTGTTTGTAGAAAAGATGACGACGGTTTTTTTTTTTCCAAGTAAAATAAATTATAAAAGTTGTAAGTTTAGAAGCAATGAATAAAGTATGCCATTATTTCTGACAACATGGGGACACTAGTATACATAAATCATAAAATAACAAAACAAAAATGATAAAATAAAACAAAACAAAAATAAAACAAAACAAAAATGATAAAATAAAACAAAACAAAAATAAAACAAAAACAAAATAATAAAATAAAACAAAAATGATAAAATAAAACAAAAATGATAAAATAAAACAAAACTGATAAAATAAAACAGAAATAATGAAATAAAACTAAAATGATGAAATAAAACAAAAATGATAAAATAAAATAAAACAAAAATAATAAAATAAAAAATAAAATAACAAAACAAATAATATAATAAAATAGAAATAATAAAATAAAAAAAAATAAAATAAAATAAAATAGAAATAATAATAAAAAAAAATAATAATAAAATAAAACAAAAATGATAAAATAAAATAAAACAAAAATAAAATAAATGATAAAATAAATAAAAAATAATAATAAAATAAAACAAAAATGATAAAATAAAATAATACAAAAATAAAATAAAAATGATAAAATAAAACAAAAATGATAAAATAAAACAAAAATGATAAAATAAAACAAAAATGATAAAATGAAAAAACAAAAATGATAAAATAATAAAATAAAAAATAAAATAACAAAACAAATAATAAAATAAAATAGAAATAATAAAATAAATAGAACAAAAATAATAAAATAAAACAAAACAAAAATGATAAAACAATAATGATAAAATAAAGCAAAACAAAAAATAAAATAAAACAAAAATAATAGAATAAAATAAAACAAAAATAATTAAACAAAACAAAAATAATTAAATAAAACAAATAAAACAAAACAAAAATGATAAAATAAAACAAAAATAAAATAAAACAAAAATAAAACAAAAACAAAACAAAACAAAAATAATAAAATAAAACAAAAATAAAATAAAACAAAAACAAAACAAAACAAAAATAATAAAATAAAACAAAAAATGATAAAATAAAACAAAAATAAAATAAAACAAAAATGATAATATAAAACAAAACAAAAATGATAAAATAAAACAAAAATAATAAAATTAAACAAAAATGATAAAATTAAACAAAAATGATAAAATAAAATAAAAATCATGAAATAAAATAATAAAAATGATAAAATAATTTATTTTATCATTTTTATTATTTTAATAACATAAATAATAAAATAAAAAATAAAAAACAACAAAAATAATAAAATAACAAAACATTGATTTCTATCTAAATTGAAATAAATGTTAGATTATGCATAAAAACTAAAACTAAATGATAATTTATAACGAGTATATTTCTGATTAACTTTACTTATGACATGTATTGCTGTACTGCCAGTTGAACGATTTGAACCCTGGACTGGAGTCACTATTAGTTAACTCAAATCCAACATCCCTATCCATTGGGACAGCCACATTAAATGAGAGAGAAATAAACCCTATATTTTATTTACGAATATAGTAAGTCTCAAAATGTTCAATCTGTAAACGAATGCTTAATTAGAAACTTTTTGTATTTCTCTTGATTTGAACAGAGATTTTAATAAGCTTTTAATAATATATATAATTATAAATATATTTGTTTTTTAGTGTGAAATTTATACTATTTTTTTCTGGTCTTCTTAATCATCGCCTTCTTTTTATTTGCCTTTGCCTTCTTCCTCTTTGCCTTCTTCCTCTTTGCTTTCATCGCCTATTTTTCTCTTTGTCTTCACTGCCTTCTTCTTCCTTGCCTTCTTTCCCTATGCCTTCCTCGCCTTCTTTCTCTTTGCCTTCGTTATTTTCTTCATTTTCTTTTACCTTCTTCCTTTTCACTTTTTTCTGTGCCTTCTTCATCTTCATTGACTTTTTTTCTCTGACGTCATCATCTTCTTCGCCTTCATCATCTTCTTTCATTGAGACCATTACAAGAAGCAAAGTTTAAAATTCACACTTCCAAATCCAAATACAAAAAACAAAAAACCTTTTCAAATCTGTTGCATTTTTTGAAGGATTCAGACTTAATCAAAATTTTCCTGTTAAGATAAATCGGAAGAATTTCGGTTATTTTTGGCATTTTTATTGAAATTGTATTCGCATTGTAACTGTTTATTATTCGACTTAATGTAATTGAAAAAAGATTTTTCCACATTTAAGGAAGGTCCAATATTTTCTTGTTCAGATTCAGTGAATTGGATATTTTAGCTTGCCTGATTTTGTGCAAAGATTAACGCTGAATTTCAATTCGGCAAATAATTGTTTTTATTTTTTCCCAACATTTGCTGTTGAATCAGAATCTAATTTTGTGAAAAAAATTTGTGAAATTCTGGCGTTTTGTTTTAACAGAAGCAAATATCTTACAGTGCAGGATCTGCAGACGATGCAGCCGAATAATCAGCCAAATACAAGTCCATCTGCGCGGTAAGATTCACCTTCTTCATTTCATTATCACACATCGAAACGGGCAATGAATTTTGAATGGTTCATCACTTTTCAATAGGATTGAAGTATTTGCATCCTCTTCTTAGGTTCTGCCCACTCTTGCGTTAAGCATCTCTCTCTCTCTCTCTCTCTCTCTCTCTCTCTCTCTCTCTCTCTATATATATATATATATATCTATATATATATATATATCTATATATATATATATATCTATATATATATATATATCTATATATATATATATATCTATATATATATATATATATATATATATATCTATATATATATATATATCTATATATATCTATATATATATATATATATATATATATCTATATATATATATATATATCTATATATATATATATATATATATATATATCTATATATATCTATATATATCTATCTATATATATCTATATATATATATATATATATATATATATCTATATATATATATCTATATATATCTATCTATATATATCTATATATATATATATATATATATATATATATATCTATATATATATATCTATATATATATCTATATATATATATCTATATATATATATCTATATATATATATATATATATATATATAGCTATATATATATATATATATATATATATATAGCTATATATATAGCTATATATATATATATATCTATATATATATATATATATATATATATTAGTACTTCATGTATCCACATAAAATATTATAAGGAGATATAATTTTTCGGTGGCCTTTTATTTGTTGGGCTGAGGTATTTTGTCCTAGGAGGTGCACCCTCTCAGGCCTTGCCTCTCCTCTTTGGGGTGCAGTAAGTTCATTGCTTACTGCCTGATGCATCCTGACCAGAGAATGCCGACGGGGCTGCCCAGGCTAATTTTTATAGGCCAGAGTGCTCCTTCTTTAGGGGCGCTGGCTTGATCTTCCCCCGACCTTGTGCCACATATTGCAGTGATGGGAAGCAATTAAATACTCATTTTCTAGATAGTAAGCAATGAAAATATATATGGCAATCAAACTACACAGAGGCTCCCGTGTTTCATCCCCGGGGGGGGGGGGGAATCGTCAGGCTAAATGCATGGAGTTATTTTTGTCAGGTGTTTTTATATACATGGCTTGCTAGTTAACCAATCAGATTCTTTGACAGTGTAAAGCTCAATATATTAAACTTTTGATGTTTTTAATAAATATTGTATCTTTACAATGTTTTATTCTCATCTTTCACCTCTAACATATATATATATATATATATATTAGAGGTGAAAGATGAGAATAAAACATTGTAAAGATACAATATTTATTTAAAAACATCAAAAGTTTGCTCGATTTAATATATTGAGCTTTACACTGTCACAATAGATTATTATTATTATTAAATGATAATTTAATTATCATTATAATTCTACACTTATATATTATTATATATATATATATAATATATATATATATATATATATATATATATATATATATATATATATATATATATATATATATATTAGCAAATGTATGCTCGCTCCGGTTGCATATTTTTGTTAGCCTGGGAGAATAATATCATGGTGGACGAACATATACTACATTGACCCCCCCAAAGGAGGAGGTAATGACTGGGAGAATGATATCATAACAACAGAATAGATAGTACCCCCCCCCCCCAAAAAAAAAGGAGAGGAGGTAATATCTGGGAGGATTCAGACCATAAAAGGAGAAGGTAATGCATGTGAGTATGGTCTCATGAAAACAGAACAGATATTACATTATCCCCCCCCCCCCAAAAAAAAAAGGAGGATGTAAAAACGGAGGAGGTAATTCCTAGGAGGATGATAGGACAACAGAACTCATACTACTCTACCCACCCCTATTAAAAGATAATACAATAATAGATTAAATCAGTTTTTTTTTTTTCTTTCATTCTTTTAAAAATGCCTAATCATAAAAACATCATTTTTTTTATTTTTATGGTTCCTTGGCCTTTTAGTTAAGATCAAAGTGTTGTATCTGTTCTCAGCATCCCAGCAACATCGAATGTTTTACTATTGACAAAATTATGCCATATAAGAAAATATGACAATGCAAATTAAAAATGTATATTACAGAAGATTAATTCATTAGAAGCTGTTTATGAAATAAATATGGAAATTAAGAATATCCAAAGCTGATTGTGGGTGTTTGCAGATTACTATATATACAGCATTTTAAAATGTTATGTTGTATCATAGAATTAAATAAGCATGACCCGTTTTGATGTTAATATAGTTAGGATAGGTGAAAATTTTTTTTCGCATTTATTCATTTATATATATATATATATATATATATGAGGGAGTAAATATGAAATATCTTGTAATGATACGTTTGTGTTCTTATTTTCACTACTCTGTTTGTCCACTTTTCTTTAACCATTTCACATACACACACACACACACACACATATATATATATATATATATATATATATATATATATATATATATATATGTTTATATATTTATCTGTATAGGATTCACTCCTAAACTAATTAACCGATCATTATCAATTTTGGAACACAGCTGCTAGGTGCAAATGTGGGTAATGTGTGCTATATTTACTTTAATTTAGTTTTATGCAAAATGGGAAACAGGAGATGGAAACCTTTTGTGAAAATTCAGATGCCTCCGATTCTTGTGAAATTTTAACAATAGATATTAGACATCAATTAATAAATATTCTCCGAATTTCTGTTTCTCTACAGTATTTTAAAGGGTTTCAGATGGAATACTATGGACACAACTTCCAATTTGAATTTTCAAATATTTCAGATTTGCATTAAATTTAATCCATAGTCATTAGACACCAATTAAACAAGATTCTCTGAATTTCAACTTGTTCTTAGGCCCCCTTAAGCTTAAACCTTAAATTTTAGACATTTTCTAGATTGAAAATCATGCAATAGATTTTGATCAAAATTGGAATAAGGCATAAAATATATCTTTATTTTAATTTTTGTAAAAGTGATGCGAAACTGTTCTTTTCGGGGAATTAATTTTACCCATCTTGGAACAGGTTCAACATAATACCGTCGGTGGCAAATTTCACCGGCTATCATGAGTCACGTTGAATAGTACTGTTTGAAAAGTTGAGGGGTTAATGCGTTGTTTGAATAAACGTACACCTTTCTTCTGAAAATTCTTAAAAACATTTTTTGTTTCTTTTTTAAATAGTTAAATTAGTGGGTTTTATTCAGAAAAAAAACGATAAAATAGAAAATAATACAATTCTCATAACAACCTAACCCTAACCCTAACCCCAACATAATCAGTATTGAGTTTACTAAGATGCTTTGGGTCATTGTCTTGTGAATAAACATTAAACTAAAACTTGACGGAACATTGCTTAACCCTTGCAAGACAGAATTCACTGAAAAAAGTAAAAACAAAGACACCTGTCAACTTCAAACTGCCATTAAAAATTCCCACAATGCACAGCAACTGAACGACCTTAATGACCTTGTAGTAAACATCCTAAAAAGACTCAATGAACAAGATCATTATAGTTTGGGGGACATATCCCATCAGGCATGCTTAAAACCAAGTGAGACACATGTGTCCCGCTGCTAAACGGTTAACCTTGCCAGTAACGACTACCAGAAATTGTTTCGAGTTGTTAGTTTAATGGAATGTTGTTATTGTTATTACCCCCCCCCCCCCTTCCCTCTCTCTCCTCTTTTTAATCTCTACTTCAATTCCTGTGAATATCTTTCTAACGGACATGGGTTAAGAAAGGGAGTTAAAAAAACAAAAAAAAACAAAAACACTCCATCAAATTCAATCATGTTTGGAGAAATTTTCTTCCTCCACCCAAGTGTCTCCCATCATCTTTAATTCGGTTATGTGCGTTGTAATTTCATCAATGATGATCGGTGAAGGAACTCTTACACTGACGGCTTTTCACTACAGTCAAAGAATCATTCCCATTACGCATGCACTTGTATAAATTCTTCCAGTGTAGACATCTTCTAATCCTTTTCTTCTTTTGTTCTCTTCTCCCTCGATTTTCTTGTTTTCTCTCTTTTGCCCCCCCCCCCCCCCCCACCCCCACACACTTTTTTACATCCTTTTACATCTATATAAATAGAAGTGAATGTGTGTGTGTTTGTCTGTTTGCAAAAAATCAGACAAAGTAATATGACTTGATTTGGACTATGATGTCGCTGATAATCATTATATTGTTAACATCCATGTCAGCAACGTCTACCGTATCGATCACATCCATCTAACGTATGCTGATCAAAATTAAATGAAAAAAAATACTTAAAAAATCCCATACAAAAAAAAACCAAAAATAACTCCACTTTATGTTTTAACATTGCCCGGGAGTTTTTATATTTTCATTTCTTGTTTTCCCCTTTTTGAAAAAACTGTTATGGTACCTACCTATATGGACTACTTGGACTCTTCTACTCACAATAAATACTGGGAGCACCTGCCTCTCAGTTTTGCCCCCCCCCCCCCCCCCATCCCGTTCAGTCTTTCATTAAATATACCAGTTGAGGATTTGTTCTCGACAATCAGTTTGGCAGGAACTGGGTCATTTCGGTGGCCTTTTATTTGTTGGGCTGAGGTATTTTGTCCTGGGTTGTCCTAGGAGGTGCACCTTCCCAAGCCTTGCCTCTCCTCTTTGGGATGGAGTAAGTTCATTGCTTACTGCCTGAGGCGTCCTGACCGGACAATGCCGACGGGGCTACCCAGGCTATTTTTGCTAGGTCAGAGTGCTCCTCCTTTAGGTGCGCTGGCTTGATCTTCCCCCCACTTTCCGACCTTGTGTCACACATTGCTGCGGTGGGAAGCAATTAAATACTGGATCCAGCCCGACAGGAACTGGGTCATTTTGGTGGCCTTTTATCTGTCGGGCTGAGGCATTAGTTCTGGGTAGTCCTAGCAGGTCCACCCTCCCAGGCTTTGCCTCACCTCTTTGGGGTGGAGTAAATTTATTGCTTACTGCCTGAGACGCCCTGACAGGGGAATGCCAACAGGGATGCCAACCTATTTTTTAAAGGCCAGAGTGCTCCTTCTTTAGGAGCGCTGGCTTGACTCTCCCCACCTTTTGGTGAGAAGGAAGTAAATACCTTGAACTCTTTACTGGCAGTCAACACTGACGTACAACTACTTTTGTTCTCTGCTGTGTTATACTTTATTCAATATACTCGTTTTCTCTAAACTCTGAGTTCGTGTTTTCCTTTCGGACCCGTTACAGGCTCACAATAAAAACTATGCCGTATGTTTTTTTTAACCAAGTTATTATTTTTTGAAATAGGATTTTGAAAGTTAAATCGAATTACTAACATTATTGTTTGGTCATTAAATTATTTGAACCAATAATAATTTTGTTACGGTAATGTGGTTTTAATCTCGATTTATAAAATTATTGGAAGTAGTTAGCGTTCAAAACTACAAATCTTTTAATACATGAGGATTTGCTAAGCATCTTAATACCAGTTTAAATGACTTTCTATGTGACAGTTTAAATGCTTCCAAATTCCTGTCAAATTTCGAAGGGTCACAAAATAATTCATTCTTTTTTTTTTCAGCTATTAACAAAATATTAAAATGGCTGACTTGTTTAAAAAAACCAAAAAAAACAAATGAACGAATGCATTGTGGTGGTCTTAATTGCGTAATTAAATTATTCTTTTAAAATAGGCTTTTTAAAATTTGGTTTTATTTCACACTATTATATTTTTAGTTTGAATAAATCTTCCATTAATAGTAATTGAACGCTTTTTATTCGTTTTGGATGCATTTTTGAATGTGACTTCCAAGACAAAAACTTTAAACATGACCATATTTAAAATTATTTTTGGCATAAGAAATCTTCCGTATGTATGTATGTATGTATGTATGTATGTATGTGTATGTATATATGTGTATGTATGTATGTGTATGTATATATGTGTATGCATATATGTGTATGTATATGTATGCATATATGTGTATGTATGTATATGTATGCAGATGTGTATGTATATGTGTATGTGTGTATATGTATGCATATATCTGTGTGTATGTATGTATATGTATGCATATATGTATATATGTGTATGTATGTGTGTATATGTATGTATATATATGCATGTATTCCTATATGTGTATGTATTCATATATGAGTATGTATGTATGTGTATGCATTCATATATGTGTATGTATGTGTATGTATGTATGTGTATGTATTCATATATGTGTATGTATGTGTATGTATGTATGTGTATGTATTCATATATGTGTATGTATGTATGTGTATGTATTCATATATGTGTATGTATGTATGTATGTGTATGTATTCATGTATGTATGTTTATGTGTGCACATATGTGTATGTATGTATGTATATATATGTGACCTGTTGGGTCACAACTACTTTTATTTCATTCAAAATTTATAAACTGTTACATATCTGTTAAAACCTTCTTCTTGCATAACTAAAAAAATAGTTCTATATTATTATTATTGTTACTCACTAGGAGTTCTCACACAGATCATCATCAGTGATTGTTCACTAACAGTAACCGGTGATGTTCCCTTGAGTCTGAGTGACAACAAGTCTCCCCAGATTTCCAGTATTCTCTGCCTCTTTCGATAACCATTGCAAATGATTTTGCGTCATACCAACAGCCACTTACCATTGATTTCTCAGTGGCAACGACTATTTATCATCTGAGATTTGAGTGGCAATAAGCCTCCCCCAAGGTCCCAGTACTAACGGCATCCTTTCAGTAGAGGTCTGGTTAGTACTTTCCCATCCTCCTTGATTCTTCACAATAATTTGTGTGGTATCAACTGAGGCTGGTGTCATCACATGGGAGGGGGGCGGTTATGGTTGCAGTTTCAGTTCCCTTGGGCTTGCATGGTGTTCTTTTTATTTTTTAATTTTTAATTTTTATTTCTATTGCAATTTCCATGTGGCTGGTCAGCTTTTGTAGTTTATGTGGTTTGGTTTTCGCATTCAAGGATTGTTCTAATAATATAGAAGTGTTGTTCTTTATTACTATTCCATGAAAAATGTCAGTATATTGAAATCATATGCCCTTAATAAGGTTAAGATGAAAATTCATATACATTAAATGTACAAAAGCAAGGAAATTCCCAAATTTTTACACTTTTATTGTCATTAAGGGTATGACTACATATCAACCAAACCATTTCATTATCACATCACTACAGTATAAATCTCTATGCATGAGTGGATGAAGTGTGTGAGGTGCACTGAAGAAAAATTCCTACCAGTAAAATGCATAGCCCTGTTGTGCTCGCATACCCTTAATGACAATAAAAGTGTAAAAATTTGGGAATTTACTTGCTTTTGTACATTTAGTATATATGAATTTTCATCTTAACCCTATTAAGGGCATATGATTTCAGTATACTGGCATTTATCATGGAATGTCACTACTTTTGTAAAGGCTATGCCTCAATACAATGGTCATTTTTAAGGTTTTTTGGAATTTTCTGGAAAACTAAGGTATATGGTAAACTGAAATTAAAATGCCATCAACTAGACCCTAGAACCTCTATCTCTGCCAAAAATCAGCTGAATCCATCAAATAGTTGATGAGATACAGGGTGGCACGTACGTACATATGTACACACAGATAACATGATTTCATGATTGAACTTTCTGGATCTCTGGGTTGCCTTGACTAATGATGCTGAAATTCTACACACGTATAGAACCTATCAAATAAAAATTTTGTGCAACGTTTTCACTAATTTTGAAGTCTATTAAGGGATAGAGCGCTCTCGCGCCTCCCTTTATTATTATATAGAAGCAAAGAGACTTATTTTGCCATCTAATTTACATACGTGTTTGTGGTGTGTACAGATGCATGTATGTAAATTTGATGACTACACTGAAAAAAAAAAAAGAGTTACTCTTTCTTTTAATTCTCACAGAGACGTTAAGAAATATTTAAGCCAGGTTGAATCAACATCGTGAGAGAGGGCAAGGGAAATGCATAGATAGCTAAGTATTTTGAATATCAGTATTTTGAATATCAGTATTTTGATTATCAGTATTTTGATTATCAGTATTTTGATTATCAGTATTTTGAATATCAGTATTTTGAATATCAGTATTTTGAATATCAGTATTTTGAATATCAGTATTTTGATTATCAGTATTTTGAATATCAGTATTTTGAATATCAGTATTTTGATTATCAGTATTTTGAATATCAGTATTTTGATTATCAGTATTTTGAATATCAGTATTTTGAATATCAGTATTTTGAATATGGAGTTAGAGTTATATAAATAAATAAAAAATATTAATATTTTTTTACTGTTTCTCTTTTTTTTTTCTTGGAACTATAACATTCAAATTTTATCAGACTTTCGAAGGATTTTGTTTTTTTACAAGAATAACTCTAACCCTAATAATTTACATAATTTTTCAAAAAATAATTGAAGCTAAAGTGTTTATCATTACAAAACTGGCTTCACCTTCTGATAAGAAGAATATTTTTCTTTGAAAAGTCTACATTTAAAGGACACACATGGACTTACTTTCATTTTAGGAAAATATGATGATAAATTTGTTACGTATGTAACAATATATTTGATTATTTTTGCTCTTATTTAACTATAATAATGCTCTATTTCCAAAATTGAGCATAACTTTATCGTATTAAGAACTTTTTCACGATACCATTAAAAATGTGTTCATAAAATCATTATTTCATAATATTTTTGAATAATACAAAACATGCTAAAACATACCTTAGTTCTTGGATTGGGTTCAGTTTGGAAAAAATTCTGTTTTAATTGTTCTAATTAGCCATAATTTATAATTAACTGAACAAGTCACCCATCTCTCTCTTAGCTATCTATGCATTTCCCTTGCCCTCTCTCACTATGTTGATTCAACCGGGCTTTAATATTTCTTAACGTCTCTGTGAGAATTAAAAGAAAGAGTAACTCTTTTTTTTTTTCAGTGTAGTCATCAAATTTACATACATGCATCTGTACACACCACAAACACGTATGTAAATTAGATGGCAAAATAAGTCTCTTTGCTTCTATATAATAATAAAGGGAGGCGCGAGAGCGCTCTATCCCTTAATAGACTTCAAAAATGGCCTATGCTGGAAATCTCATTTCTTCGATCAATCATAACTCTTAGCAAATCCTCATGTATTAAAAAATTTTTATTTGATAGGTTCTATACGTGTGTAGAATTTCAGCATCATTAGTCAAGGCAACCCAGAGATCCAGAAAGTTCAATCATGAAATCATGTTATCTGTGTGTACATATGTACGTACGTGCCACCCTGTATCTCATCAACTATTTGATGGATTCAGCTGATTTTTGGCAGAGATAGAGGTTCTAGGGTCTAGTTGATGGCATTTTAATTTCAGTTTACCATATACCTTAGTTTTCCAGAAAATTCCAAAAAACCTTAAAAATGACCATTGTATTGAGGCATAGCCTTTACAAAAGTAGTGACATTCCATGATAAATGCCAGTATACTGAAATCATATGCCCTTAATAGGGTTAAGATGAATATTCAAAATACTGATAATCAAAATAGTGATAATCAAAATACTGATATTCAAAATACAATTAAGGAAATTAATATTGGGAAGGCACCTAACTTTAATAGCATCTCTGTTTACGTTCTCCATTTTGGGGGTGACACGTTAGGATGGAAGATGACATGCTCTCTAAACAACTGTTATATGAGAAACTGCAGCATCGCAAACGCCAAAGAGACGTTTTAAAGATATAGTCAAAGAAAACACTTTGCATGAACGTGGCGGACTGAGAAAAGAGTTAGGGTTAGCATGAACGTGGAGGACTGGGAGAAGATCGCTTCAGAGTGATCGGTTTGATGTAAATGTATTTATGATTGCTGCGAAAGATTTAAGGCAAAGCGAATAGAGTACTTCATCTTTGAAATGGGATTAGTGGAAGCGTTCAGTGTCTAACGTCTCAGACACATTTCAAAACCCGACCATATGTGTGATTTCATGTGGCAAAGCCTATCTGCCAAATGCTGATCTTCAGAGTCACAGGAGATCCCATGGCAACAGCCAATTACACGAGTGTCGAACATGAATAAAAAAAATAGCTATGTATAAATAAGGGGGAAATAGTTTCAATAAAAAAAAAATGTATTGAGTATTATCTGTCTGCTTTCAAAGTCAATGTGTGTGCGTGAGTGAAAGTAACCGGTGTCAACCCGAATCTGTCCTTTTCATATGCGCTTTGTTTTGAATATACGTAGGAAGCGTCTGTTTCTTGTGGCAAGATGGCCAGATCCATCTATCTTTATCACATATTGGTCATGAGGTTTAATTTCCATGACAGTTCCAGTTCTGTCCCATCTCTTTGTGTTATTGCCTGTTTGATCCAACTACGCAGAATAGTTTTAATTAAAAAAAAATGTATTGAGTATTATCCGTCTGCTTACAAAGTCAATGTGTGTGCGCGAGTGAAAGCGACCGGTGTCAACCCGAATCTGTCCTTTTCATACGTACTTTGTTTTGGGGTACCCGAGATCCATTTTATCTGAGTTTTCTTATATATCTCCCCTGGCAGTTTTAGTTGTCTTCATATTTTTAGTTGTGTTTACACAGCATTATTCTAATTCCATTTACCTGTAATTGGTTGCATCACCTGACTATGCAGGTTGGTTTCCACACTCCATGATTTTTCTTATTATTTCAGCTGTTTTCATCGGTGCCATGTTTCACATGGTGTCAATCCTCATTTTGATTCAAATTTCTTGTAGTCCTTTTCCAAGATTTTTCAGAACTGTTCCTAGTGCTCCTACTATCATTGGATTACAATAATTTTCTTTTATATTCCATATTCCCTTCAGCTATCTGGAAAGCTCCATAAATTTGCTTGGTGTTTCTTTTTCCTTGATCTCCACCCTGTAACTGCTGGGATGGTGAAATCTACGATTTGGCAGGGTTTTTCTTTCTTTTCACTATTATCACGTCTGGTCTTCTTGCTCGGATGACTGTTTGTATTTCCATGTCCCAGAACATTTTATGCTTTTCCTTTTCAAATACTTGTTCCAATTCTGCTTGTATCATTTGTCATTGTGTTTAAAATGCAGTTGTTTGCACAGTTCCCAGTGGACTACCTTTTCAACCCAGTCTATTTTTTTTCATTCATTCTTCTTATTTATTATTTACTCACTAGGAGTTTTTACATGAGTCATTATCAGTGATATCTCACTGACAATAACGAGTGGTATTCCCTGGAGTCTGAGTGACAAGTCTCCTCAGATTTCCAGTACTCCCCTCTTCATTCGTTGCAAATTACTTTGCATTATCGCAACAGCCGTTTACCATTGATTTCTCGCTGATAACGGCCGTTGGCTTTCTCTGAAATTTGACTGGCAACAAGTCTCTTCCGGATTCCAGTACTTTCTGCGGCTTTTCTATTGGCGGCCTGGATGGTGCGCTCCCTCCTCGGCCTTTCCATCTTCCTTGACTATTCACAACCATTTTGTGTGGTACCAACCTATGCAAGTGTCACCACTTTTTTTTTCTTCTCCGGGCAATTTCAGATTATAATCATTCGAAATTCTTGACTCACGCGCATATTCCTCTGCCAGAACAAGAATCGGATCTTTTTAAGAAGTTCCTCGCCATTAATGCTAAAGTTAGTCAGCCGCTAAGAATAACCCCGCTGCCAAGGCAGACAACTTTTCGGCTTGCTAAATTCTTCACGCGTTAACCCTTTTCACACGTGTTTGAGTGCACCTTTCCTTATGAATTTTCTAAGACTCACAACCCTGGTCCACGATACGGAGTCTGCTGTAGTTTTATCCCCCCCTCAATAAAAAAAAAACATGCCTTATACATTCTTATTTTGTTAATTTTTTTTTAAGCAAAAGTGGCTGAAAAGTTGTCTCCCTTGAATAGCGGAGCTTTATTTAGTGGCGGGGAGCTTCTTAAAAAGATCCCAAGAATCTTTTAACGTTTGTATGCAACGCAGCTTTTAAGCTTGTACATTTCTGAAAAAAAAACAAAAAAAAAAAAACGAACTTTTGCGTGTGTGTGTGTGTGTGTGTGTGTGTGTGTGTGTGTGTGTGTGTGTGTGTGTGTGTGTGTTTGTGTTTTTTTTTTTTTTTTTTTTTTTTTTTTTTAGCTATCATCCATTTACCAGCTCGGAAAAACCTCCCACTCTCACCGGTCCCATCTCCGGCTCCACCTTTTGGCTTTGTCCACTTTCAGGCCTGCCGGAGGCTCCTTCATCTGGTTTCTACCTTTCAATGTTGATGGATGGAGGAGGCTGAAAGTGTGTCACCGGGATAGATGGAGGTGGGTGGTTGTAACATTAAGAAAGCAGGGTTGGGATTTCTGGGTGTGTGAGGGAAGAGGGGGGGAATTTCATGTTTGCTGAAGAGGGGATTATCTCATTAGCAAACCTACAGCTGCCAGTTAAGGATTATCCCGATAGAGGGTGGGGTGGTGGTGGTGGTGTTAGACCCCCCCCCTCTCCCTTCTCCCCTCTTTGGTGATACCCCCAAACTGAAGAACAGAAATGCTCATGGCATATCTTGGGTAGAAATAAGATGGGGTTTTCTCATAAATGATGTGAACCATTGTTAAGAGGGTCAAAAATGATTTCATGTTTCATTATAATAATATTCTATTAAGCAAATCTTTCTATATTTATATTTTGTCTGTAAAACTCCATTAACTAAGACGGATATTTTGAAACTATTTTTCCTTGTGTTCAACCAATCCCTGAGAAGTTTAATAAGAAGCCAAAATTCTTGTCGCTAATGAACATGAAATTGACAAAATTAGTAAAATAATTAAATAATTCATGACTTGTGATTATTTTAAAAAAAAAGTTAATTGAATATTATTTTCTATCAATTTAGATTTACACAATTATTTTTCACTTTACTTACTAGTCAAAAAGCGGATGAACGGAGCGACTTTTAATCTAGCTCTTGTAGAGGGCTGCTGAGGTTTTATTTAAACATCATAATTTGTATTTTTAATTTTATTACATCCGGCATCACAAAACTTGTTTATATTTGTCCTTGACAAACTGTGAATAAACTAAATGTTAAAAAGTTGAATATTAAATATTACTACTTTATACTGACATTGAAGGCCTTTCATAAACTTATAAAAACAAATTATATTATGAATAGGAACTCATTAACACTTAGTTTTACCTAACAGGTCAAAGGTCGTCTGCATTTCTACCCCCCCCCCCCCCCCCCCACACACACACACTCTCGCTGTATGTCTATTTTTCCCTCTCTGATGTTTAGAAACAAGACACATTTTCAATACATTTACATTTAAATAAACTAACCAAAAAGCCACCCAAAGGGACGACTTTTACTCCAGCTCCTGTAGAGGGCTGCTGGGGTTTTATTGAAGCATCAGTTATTATTTTAAATTTTATTGCATCCAGCATCCGAAGAGAGCTTTATGCCAAGTTTAGTGCAATTCTATTCGATAGTTTTTGAACATATAAGTGTTTATTATTAGTACTAATGACACAAAATGCAGCAAAAAAATTATGCTTCGCCAGTGTTTGCACTTTCTATTTATCTAGATATATTATTAAAATATATAAAAATCCTAGAATTATGCCAGTAATTTAATTTTTCATATATAAATTATAATTTCTAATTACCTAAAAAAAAAAACAACAAAAAAAAAAACACTTCTTTTTATTATAGAGTGATTGATTTCTTGCAAATTCATTTCAGACGGTGAGGTAAGTCTGAGGTGGCTGTCTGACTTGCTATTTGCTTTCTCGCTTCCCCTCACCACCTGAAATGTTTTGTTTGAGGGCTAGAAAAGGGCACCTGTTTTACTCGCTAACTTTTGCATGACAAGATGAAAGTACATATATTTATTTATATACAAACACATTGGTCTTTATTATAGTGCAGAATTATTATTATTATTATTTGTAGTAGTATTTTGCGCCATCTCTCCGAAAAAGACACAGCTGGCATCGCAACAACAAATCTCTCCAGATTAACGTCAGCATACCACCTCTTAACCATTGTTTCTGATAGAGTAGAGTCTGAATAACCAGCCATTGCTTTGCTTAAACAGTATTTTTTCCCATCAGATGTAGGGGAGGGCACCACTCCTTTCCCAAGATTACTCCACTTACCCTTGATCTTCACCTTATAATGCTGAGTGTTAAACAAGGGGGCATCAAGTATCAGTTTTTAAGTCTTTGATATGACTTTTTTTTTTTTTTAAAACATAGTTCACCCCAAACAAGGCAGGCCGCCACTGTAGACGTAAGGGGCTACTGAGAAAGGAAAAGGGAAGAAGGAAGGGGGGTCAACCTAACTTGGGATCTGCGCAGCGAGATGTCTGTTTACATTAGTTTTAAATTTCTGCATGTCTGTTCTGTCGGGGAAACAGGGGGCAGGGAGAGAGTTCCAGAGGCCAGCAGTACGAGGAAAGAAGCTATTTGAGTAGAAGGCTCTCCGACATCTGGGGACCTCCACAGTGAATGAATGAGATTTAGTTGATTGTCGAGTTGGTCTAGTGAATTTACGTCGAGGGGGCAACAGAGTAGCCAACTCATCGGAGCATAATCCATTGAAGTATTTGTAAAACAAGCATAAGGATGCTACATTGCGGCGATGGGACAGAGGCTGAAGCTTGGTTGACAGTGAGGGACCTATTAGGTTGGCGATTCTTTTTTGGACCTTGTCAATGAGGGAGAGACTAGTAGATGATGCACCAGCCCAGATGTGGCAACAATACTCCATGCATGGGCGGACCGAGGATTGAACCCTGGTCTCCCAGCCCACTCTTAGCATTATGTCAAATAGGCCATATCTTCACTTAAATGACTGTGATTTGTAAACTAATAATCCGATTGGGCTAAAATATTTACATGTGCCATTTGAAGGTTAGTACTGTATAAAAAGCATATGAATTGTTCATTAGTGGCGCCATCTATGTCGGGCCCGTAGCTTATTGAGTGATGTATTATTTATAACTGAAATTAAACATTTTGTAACTGTTTATTTCTCTTCCATAAAATAAATGTCAACTTAAATAAATTAAAAAAAAAATGTGGATCAAATGGATTTCAGGCACCCCAAAACAAAGCAAATACGAAAAGGACAGATTCGAGTTGACACTGGTTGCTATCACTTCCGGTTACTAGCGCACACATATTATTCTCCTTCTCTCACTTGAGCATTGCTTCCTCTAAGTTTTTGGAGTAGTGAGTTGGGCTCAGTGTCTAAATTCAGGAGGACTTCTCAGTGCTTATCTGATAAAATGCAAATATCTCTGGAAATCAATCCCAACTGAAGTGTAGGTCAACATGCATGCATGGAGTATTGTTGCCACATCTGGGATGGTGCATCATCCGCTCGTCTCTCCCTCTTAAACAAGATCCAAAAAAGAGTCGCCAACTTAATAGGTCCTTCACTATCCACCAAGCTCCAGCCCCTGTCCTATCGCCGCAATGTTGCTTCCTTGTGCCTGTTTTACAAGTACTTCAATGGATTGTGCTCTGATAAACTTGCTGCTCTGGCCTAAATTCACTAGACCAACCCGGCAATCTGCCAAATCCCATCCATACACTGTGGAGATCCCCAGATGCCAAAGAGCTTTCTACTCCAAAAGCTTCTTTCCTCGTGCTGCTGGACTCTGGAACTCCCTCCCTGCTCCCTGCTTTCCTGACGTTACTGACATGCAGAAATTTAAAACTAATGTAAACAGGCATCTCGCTGTGCAGCTCCCAAATTAGGTTGAACCCCCCAAAACCTTCCCCCTTTTTTTCTTAGTAGCCCCTTACGTCTACAGTGGCGGTCTGCATTGTTTGGGGTGAACTATGTTAAAAAAAAAAAGAAAAAAAAAAGGCTCGTCACTTCTCCAATCACTAACTCTCTCTCTTTCTTGTCATTCTAGATTTCATCATATTTTGTCAGCCACACAAGCAGCTGGAGAATTTGACAAGATCATGCATGGCCTTTTCCAGAATTACCTAGAGGTCAAATTCAAGGACCCTGGAATGGAGCGGGTACGTAAAATATGCTTATATTTAAAAAATTTTTTTTTATGGAAATAGCTCTGGTAGCCACTTGATGTAAGGAGCTAACAATAATGAAAGAAGACAGGAGATTCCTATTGGCCTTAGTCTTGAAAAGACCAAGTTTATAGGTAGGAGGAAAACAGTCAGCAGGAAGAGAGTTCCACAATCCTGCAGTTCTTGGAAAGAAGCTACTGGAATAGGAAGCTGTATTACAATGAGGCATCAAAACAGCAAATTGATAGAGACCACTAGACGAACGAGTCAAACGAGCTGAAAAAAAAGAAGCAGGGAATAGATCAGACAATTCCGAAGAGCACATGTCATAATAGTACTTATAGAAAAGACTGAGACTAGCAACATCACGTCTGTGAGAGAGACAGTGTAGGAGAGAAGAAGAAAGAGCGGGGTCAATCAAATTACAGATATTGCAACACAATCTGTTTTACTTTTATATGAAAAAAAAAATAAACCATGCGAAAAACATGTTTAGCAAAACTATGTTTAATACACAAATACCTATTTTATTCAGAAAATCAAATTTCATAACATTAAACAACACAATTTAAAACATTAGCTAAAATGTTTTTGTTCTTTTTTCTTTATTATTAGCTAAAACTGTATTTTTTCATAAATATTTTTCTTTTTTATCTGAAGATGAATAGTGAATATTGCAAGTGATTTCTCTTCATTCTGAAAATGTAAATTACTGCATTTCTTGTGATGAATTGGTCCGTGATTTTTTTGTATAAAATGGTGTCCGAAAATGTGAAAAATTGTGAAAGGAAAAGAGAGTCGAAAAGGGAGATAACTATGATCTTTTTAAACTTTTTATTAATAAGTCACCACTTATTACAGCTAAAAGCCACTCGAGGATGGACCATTTTTCTTAAAGTGAATATTAATTTAATGTCTCTGAAATATAAACCGACTAGTTATAAATTACTGTTCTTATTTGATTTTTTTTTTTTGCTAAAAGATGATTTTAAATGTTTGGAAATTATGTCAAAACCCTGGTTAATCCCATTTCACGCTAAATAATTTGGGTGACCGAAATAGGAATTAACCAAATACATAAAAGTTATTTTTATTAAATTAATAAGTTCAAAAACGCAAAATAACAATAAATATGTAAATCATGATTTTATTAAAAAACATTTTGAACTAATGCCTAATAATAACATATCTGGACGACACCTGTAAACTAGAAAATTACCTGTTGTTTTCTCTACAAATGTTTTGTCCAAAACATGTCATTTGACTTCACAGCCTTCTTGCTGGGATCAAAGTGTATTCAAACAGTTGGGGATATTTTAAGTAGGATACTCCATAGAGTTGTAGCAGGTTGCTATAAACCGACGCACAGCCGCCATATTGTTTAAATATCAATGACTTCTTAGCTGCCCGCTGATTGGTTCAGGCAATCTATTTCCTCCTTGGTTTGACCAATCAGTGGCCTTCTCTTAGACGAATCTCGGAGTGCTAAGATAACTATATAAATGCTTGAGCGCAATATGCCACTCTCTCTTTTTCTTCTTCGGCACGAGACGCCTCTCTCTCTCTTTCCTCATTTGGCACAGCCAAACACACGTCACCCCTCTCTGGGGACGCAACAGACATCTTCCCGGGCCTTTGGCCCTGGGTTCGACTTCGATAAGAAGACAAGGATCCAAAAAGGCTACTGCCTCATACACGTGGAATTAATATAACACACACACACACATAACTGCTTACGTGTGTACTGACTTTTACACCTGTGTATAGACACACACACATACATACACACATGGACGTGTCCTGACATCGTTGCCGGTGTACAAACATTCTATATTATGAACTATTCTCTTGGCCTGTTGGCTAAGATCAAAGTGTAGTATCTGTTCCGATGGATACTGCACCCCATAGACTGGTATTGTCTTGGCCTTCGGGGCTTGATTTACGCCGGTCTATGGGTCTGTCCTGTGCAGTTCTAGGAGGTCCACCCTCCCAGGCTTCGCCTCCCCTCTTTGGGGAGGAGTAAGTTTATTGCTTACTGCCTGAGGCGCCCCTACTGGGGAATGCCGACGCGGCTGCCCAGGCGATTTTTAAACCCCACTTTCCCGACCCGACCTTGGGTCACATCTTACTTGTGGGAGTAAGATAAAACTGGCCTTGTGCCTAACTCCTGGAGAGGAGGTAAATAAATACTCATGGGAAATTATAGTAATGGACTTCCTATAATTTTGCCTTCGTGAATATCTCATTTACACACTAACATTTCCTCTTCATCCCATTTTCTGGTGACTCGAGAGCATGCAGCCTTTGACGGCTTTGTTGGTCTTCATTGTTCTTCTTAACCATTTAAGTACATGAACAAACGGTCAGGCCCATTTAAAACTCGATGTCGACTGAATATTTTTTCTAAAAAAAAAAAGCAAACACTTTTCACTGAAAAGTAAAACCTAAAATACATTTTCAACCGAACAGTTTCACTGCAACAAAACACAAACAGTTTCAAATCGGAAAAGAAATTATTTTCAACCAACGTTACGCCTCTTTACAGAGTAACTACTGGTGACAACGAATGAGTCTAATTAAGAGCAGGATAGAAAGAGAATAACACCCTCCACCCACTCCACACTTTTGAGGGCCTTGTGCCTAATTTGTTAAAATTGTATGATCATATTCTTAGGGCAAATAAATAATTCAAAGTGTAGTATCTGATCTATCCTTGGGTCAGAGGAGGGGAAAATCTTTCTCAACTTCAGCAATTTTAATTTTTGTTCCATCCAGAGTAGCCTTTTGTGGGGAGCTGGATACCCCTCACATTAAACAGTCTTCATAGGGAGGTAATGAATAGGGACTTCACAGCCTTTCGGGCTAAAATCAAAGCCTAGTATCTGTTCTGTCTTAGGTCAGAAGAGGAGAGATCCTTTTTGACTGAGGAAATTAAATTTTTTTTGTTCCATTCAAGGTACCCTTTATTTGGTGAGCTGGATATGGCCCACATTAGAAACCAACCTTGTGTCTAACTTGTCCTGCTGGTGAAGCAAATAAATAGAGACACAAACATTGATCTATATTTTAATTGTTTATGTGACTATTTCGTTCTTAATTAGTTTTTAAAATTATTAATAGGTCAAAAGAGAAGAGATCCTTCTTGACTGAGGAAATTCAAATTTTTGTTAATGGTATTTATTTGCAGTTGAGAATTTAATCGAAAAATTCATGACAGAATAGACAAAATGAGGTGCTTATCCAGAAATCGACTGACATGAAAAAAAAAGAAGAAATATCTTTAATATGTACGTACCCGTGATAGAAATCATATATTGTACAAAAAAATCACGTAAATTGATCAAGTCGTTTTTTTGTTTTTTTTTTAATAAAAGAAAATCAAATTTTATTGCTAAAAAACGAGCGTCGACCTCTCTTGCCATGTTTGAAAACTAAAATTACAACTCTTCAAAAATAGAGTTTAAAATCAGCCTTGTACTAGGGGTAGGACGTAATGGGTGAAAATTTCAGATTCATGCGAGTAGTATTTTTTTGTGTTCATTTATACATAAATAACACTAAACAATCAAACATTTTGAAAATTTTGCAAAATTCAGAAGGTGCAGGTCACTAGTTTTTGGCTATTTTACATTCATGAAAACACTTTCACAGCCTGAAAATGGTCCTAAATTAAAGTACTATATCAGATTTAACCATCTATATCCATTCATAGCTTTTGAGGATGTTTTAGGACCTGCAATGTCGCATGAAACCAGTTTTTCACCGAAAAATGATGGATTTTGAGTCCCGTGGAACCCTAACGGCTATTTTTGGCCTGCACCTTCTGAATTTTACAAAATTTTCAAAATGTTTGATTGTTTAGTGTTATATCTTTCTTCCACCAATGTCAAATTCATAATAAAAATACAAATCATTCTTTCATTTGAAATCCTTCTCTCTAGTCACATGACTAAACCAACCAATCAGACTTCTACTCTCTCATCAGAAAGACACTCAACTAAACCTTTTTGTATTTGGTAATCATTTTACTCTTAACTTCAAAAATATATTCCTGCTCACACATCACTCAATATGTCTCATGCCTAACTAATAAGACAACAGCTTTTATGCAAAATGTTATTCATCAACATCGTCTCCTTCTAGGATGATACACTGATTCCAATGCTTTCTGGAGCATTCTTCTGAGGTCTGCAAACAGCCGGTAGTCACTGAGGGCCACCTCTGGAGAATAGGGTGGAGGCAGAAGCAATTCAAAGTGCGATTCATGTAGTTTTGCTATCGTTGCGATCCGCTTCTGACATGGTGCACTGTCTTGGTGAACTAGCATTTCTTTCTTCTTCATTTGTGGCCCTATTTTGGCGATTTCCTCCTTCAAACAAGCCAATAATGCTATATAATATTAACTATTGATTGTTCTTCCTTTCATAAGGTAATCAATGAACAAAATAACTTGCACATCCTAAAATACAGAGGCCAAAACCTTGCCTGCTGATGTTTATGTCGATTTAACTCCGGAGCGAAATGGTGGATCCATGTTTCATCCTTTGTCACATATTGATACCAAAACTCATTTTTGTTGCGTTGAAACAGTTTCAACCAACGCTCTGAAGTGTCCATATATTGTTGTCTTTGATTGACTGTGAGCAAACGTAGCACCCACTTTGAAAACAGTTTTCTCATTGACAAACGTTCATGCAAAATGGCGACTACACTTCAAGAATCTGGTGTAAAAAAAATAAAAACAAAAAAATGTCGGCTGTAATATTAATTCCCAGATTCTTAAAACTTACCGTGACCAAATATTAAATATACCCACTCCTTACACTCGTACTTTTTTGGTATGCTTTATGGCAAAAATAATTTTAATAGATTTTTTAATTACGGTACAATCCCCTTAAATAAAATACAAATAAACAGCAAGACAACATAAATAAATTTTAAACTTATGTTCTTGTGTAATATATATATTTGTTTAAATTTAAAAAAAAATATTTAAATAAACTTTAAAATTAAAATCAATGAACTCCAATTTAAACTAAATATTTTATACTTATTTACAATATAACTGCAGATCACACAAAAAATAATTTTTATTTTTCGCATAGTTTTATTCAGTTTTTTGTAAAAATATTTTTATAAAAAGAATCTTACCGCTTTTTAATATCATTTTAAAGTACGTAAGTAGAAAATATCTAACAAGTATTTCAAGCATATCAGAAGAGCACACATGTCTAACCTAAACCCTTACTCTAACCCTAACCGTAACCTAAACCCTAACCCCATACCCCATACCCTAACCCTTACTCTAACCCTAACCTTAACCTAAACACTAACCCTTACTCTAACCTTAACCTAAACCCTAACCCTAACCCTTACTCTAACCCTAACCTTAACCCTTACTCTAACCCTAACCTTAACCCTTACTCTAACCCTAACCTTAACCCTTACTCTAACCCTAACCTTAACCCTTACTCTAACCTTTACTCTAACCCTAACCCTTACTCTAACCCTAACCCTAAACCCTAAACCCTAACCATAAACCCTAACCATAAACCCTAACCATAAACCCTAAACCTTAACCCCTAACCCTAAACCTAAACCCTAACCCTAAACCCTAACTCTTACTCTAACCCTAACCCTTACTCTAACCCCTAAACTCTAACCTATCCTGTATCTCTTGCCAATCCAATCCAATTAATTTGGCAAAAAATAAAACAAGCCTGTTTCAGTTGCCATATAAGGAAAGGGTGGTAGAAATTGACACAGAAAAGGATACAGTAGCCCAGCACCCCTTCCAAATTCACCTTGAATTGATGCGTTGTTGGTGCATTTATTATCTCTCTTGGAAGTCTATTCCAAGGTTCAGGGATCCTGATTGAAAAAGCGTCCCTCCTCTGGTTCAATCAAAATCAGAGGGGAAATAATTTCTTGTGGTGTCCGCGTAGACTTCTTTCTGGTTCTTGCTACACCTATCAATGCTGACCGTTTCTGTATTTATGGTCCCACAAAAATGCCAGCTACAAAGACATACGACGTGAGTGTCTCATTACTTCACGGAGGCGTACACGGACTGGAAGAATTTTTGTTCAGATATCTGCTATCAATATTTCGAGAGCAACACCCGTGTGATTGGAGTTCCTTATATAAAAAGAAATCAGACTCCCTCCCACAAAAAAATTCTGAACCCTAACCCTAATTTCAGCACTAATCCTAGCCGTAGCTATCGTAAAAAGAAGGTCTGTGAACCGAGTCGAGATTTTCTGGTGATGTAATTGATAGTGGTTATTACTACCACTATCAATGCCGACCGGAAATCCTCGGAACGCTTAACGCGCATGCGTCCATCTGTAATCAAACAAGCAGACTCACGTCCATAAGATTATTCATTCACTTGAAAATTGTTAACTTGTTTCTGCTATTGTGACTTTATTCCCCTGCCAATAACACGGCTACCCCCCTAAGAATTATTCATTCACTTGGATATCATTTTTAACTTGTTCCTTTTTTCAAACGTATTTCCTAAAAATGATCACATTTTCAGAGTCCTGACATGATGGAAAATGTAAATGGCGATTTCGTCTTTTCCGGTTGATTTTCACTACGAATGGCTGATAAAGATTGATGTCTTAAAGTCTTTAAAAAATAAATTAGGATTTTATTTCTGGATAAAAAATACAATTTTAGACTAATTAATAAGTTTCATCCAAAATGTGTGCGAAAATCTAACGAATAAGCGAGATACTCAAATAATATATTGTAAATAAACTGTCCGTTTGGGGGAAAAAAATCCCCCCCCCTCCCTCCCAAAAAAAAATGACTTTTAATTTATTAAAAATTCTTACTATATTGTAATTAAACTTGTTTCTAAAAAAAAAAACACATTTTAATTTATTTTAATAAATGTTCTATTAATTAATTATTTTGAAAATGTGTGCGAAAATCCAACGAAATAAGCGAGATATTCAAATAATAATATATTGTAAATAAACAGTCCGTTTGGAAAAGAAATCTCCCCCCCCTCCCCCCCAAAAAATTACTGTTTTAATTTATTACAAATTTTTACTATATTGTAAATAAACTGTTCGTTTTGCAAAAAACAAAACAAAATAAAAACACATTTTAATTTATTTTAATAAATGTTTTATTAATTAATTATTTTAAATAATTGATTTTGTGTCACTTTTCATGTTTGATTTACTTTTTATGTTTGATTTACCTTTAAGTTAAAAAAACTCAAGAAACATTTATTTTTTTTGGAAATGAGAGCAACTCTTATCAAATTATTCAGCTAAAACTAATGATAATGAAATGTTCATATAAAGAATAAAACTGCCTAAAAATAGGAATTTGTTTTCTTGTTGTGTTTACAAACAAAGAGATATTTCCATGCAGTATAACTGATACTAGTCTTTTCATTCGATGTAGACTGGAAAGAATGAACTTTTTATTTTATTTTTTATTTTTATGGAAGTCGCTCCAGGCAAGGCATGAAGCCACTTGATGTAAGGAGCTAAAACAAACACTACTTCAAGGTCAAAAGCTAGCCAACAATAAGTGTTAGATGGATAGATTCCGACCGAAAAATAGCAATTCTTCCTCCTTTGTCAGAAACATCGCTCATGAAATGAGGACAAAATAAGGGAAGCAAGAGTTACGAGGCTGCCGAAAGTAAACCCAAGGTAGTCACTTTTTACTCTCCTAATTTAAAGAATGAATATTAAATCATACAAATTATGTTTCAAAGAAAAACTTTCATGTTTTATTATTAAGTATTAATTTAATGTTTGCTGTCTAGCCTATGTAAATTACACGAAATAATACATTTTCACTAAGATTTCTAATAAATTAATGGGTTAATTATATTCCGTGATCGTTAATTAATAAATACTGAAAATTTCATTAAAATTGGTTGATTTCCTGAATTTTGATGATATTTTAATTGAAGAGAGAGGTCAAAATGCCCATCGTCTGACTGTTCGACAGATCTCGTTTGTTACTTTATAGCATGACGTAATCTTCCAGTGCTTTGGTCTGGTTATATTACGATGATCATGGTTATTCCGTTTCTTTATTTGAAGCTATTTATTTAGAGGGTGATTACCTCGTTTTGCGTTGCATTTATTTAGACTGCCATGCGTTATTGTAACAATATTAGACTTCGCATTTACGGGAAGATTTGTGGCGAAAAGAGATGAGAACCTGCAAAAGTCTCTCTCTATTTTTTTATATGTTTGTTTGTTTTTGCACAAATCAAGTTTTATAAGAAATAATTTATATATAAATTCAAAATTTATGACAACACCATTTTATTATTACGTATTAATGTAATGTTTGCTGTCTAGCTTATGCAAATTATACGAAATAATACATTTTCACTAAGATTTCTAATAAATTAATGTCTGCTGTCTAGCCTACACAAATTATACGAAATAATACATTTTCACTAAGATTTCTAATAAATTAATGTCTGCTGTCTAGCCTACACAAATTATACGAAATAATACATTTTCACTAAGATTTCTAATAAATTAATGTCTGCTGTCTAGTCTACACAAATTATACGAAATAATACATTTTCACTAAGATTTCTAATAAATTAATGTCTGCTGTCTAGCCTACACAAATTATACGAAATAATACATTTTCACTAAGATTTCTAATAAATTAATGTCTGCTGTCTAGCCTACACAAATTATACGAAATAATACATTTTCACTAAGATTTCTAATAAATTAATGTCTGCTGTCTAGCCTACACAAATTATACGAAATAATACATTTTCACTAAGATTTCTAATAAATTAATGTCTGCTGTCTAGCCTACACAAATTATACGAAATAATACATTTTCACTAAGATTTCTAATAAATTAATGTCTGCTGTCTAGCCTACACAAATTATACGAAATAATACATTTTCACTAAGATTTCTAATAAATTAATGTCTGCTGTCTAGCCTACACAAATTATACGAAATAATACATTTTCACTAAGATTTCTAATAAATTAATGTCTGCTGTCTAGCTTATGCAAATTATACGAAATAATACATTTTCACTAAGATTTCTAATAAATTAATGTCTGCTGTCTAGCCTACACAAATTATACGAAATAATACATTTTCACTAAGATTTCTAATAAATTAATGTCTGCTGTCTAGCCTACACAAATTATACGAAATAATACATTTTCACTAAGATTTCTAATAAATTAATGTCTGCTGTCTAGCCTACACAAATTATACGAAATAATACATTTTCACTAAGATTTCTAATAAATTAATGTCTGCTGTCTAGCCTACACAAATTATACGAAATAATACATTTTCACTAAGATTTCTAATAAATTAATGTCTGCTGTCTAGTCTACACAAATTATACGAAATAATACATTTTCACTAAGATTTCTAATAAATTAATGTCTGCTGTCTAGTCTACACAAATTATACGAAATAATACATTTTCACTAAGATTTCTAATAAATTAATGTCTGCTGTCTAGCCTACACAAATTATACGAAATAATACATTTTCACTAAGATTTCTAATAAATTAATGTCTGCTGTCTAGCCTACACAAATTATACGAAATAATACATTTTCACTAAGATTTCTAATAAATTAATGTCTGCTGTCTAGCCTACACAAATTATATGAAATAATACATTTTCACTAAGATTTCTAATAAATTAATGTCTGCTGTCTAGCCTACACAAATTATACGAAATAATACATTTTCACTAAGATTTCTAATAAATTAATGGGTTAATTATATTCCGTGATCGTTAATTAATAAATACTGAAAATTTCATTAAAATTGGTTGATTTCCTGAATTTTGATGAATTTTTAATTGAAGAGAGAGGTCAAAATGCCCATCGTCTGACTGTTCGACAGATCTCGTTTGTTACTTTAAAGCATGACGTCATCTTCCAGTGCTCGGGTCTGGTTATATTACGATGATCATGGTTATTCCTTTTCTTTATTTGAAGCTATTTATTTAGAGGGTGATTACCTCGTTTTACGTCGCATTTATTTAGACTGCCATGCGTTATTGTAACAATATTAGACTTCGCATTTACGGGAAGATTTGTGGCGAAAAGAGATGAGAACCTGCAAAAGTCTCTCTCTATTTTTTTATATGTTTGTTTGTTTTTGCACAAATCAAGTTTTATAAGAAATAATTTATATATAAATTCAAAATTTATGACAACACCATTTTATTATTACGTATTAATGTAATGTTTGCTGTCTAGCTTATGCAAATTATACGAAATAATACATTTTCACTAAGATTTCTAATAAATTAATGTCTGCTGTCTAGCCTACACAAATTATATGAAATAATACATTTTCACTAAGATTTCTAATAAATTAATGGGTTAATTATATTCCGTGATCGTTAATTAATAAATACTGAAAATTTCATTAAAATTGGTTGATTTCCTGAATTTTGATGATATTTTAATTGAAGGGAGGTCAAAATGCCCATCGTCTGACTGTTCGACAGATCTCGTTTGTTACTTTATAGCATGACAATTTTCCAGTTAACAGGCCTTAGTTTACATAGGCCTTGTCACAGTCCACTTTTGCTGACCCTGAGCTAGGTCAAACGATATGCCTATCCTGATTCCATAGTCGAAGACCAACGACATGAATTTGATAGCACTGCTTGATCACCTCTGATTGTCACCATCCAGGTCTTCAGTTGCTCACGTCTGCACCAACCAGGTAAAAAGGGAGGGATGATGTAATATTCTCTAAAATTACACTCTAATGTAATAGTGGAAGTCATTAAGAATTTATTTGTCGACTTAATCACAGAGAGAGATATTCTCTGCAGATATAAGAATGTAACCTTCAAATTTGATGGACCAGAGGACGAACTTATTATCGGGGCAGTCACCAGGAATATTTTTTTCCATCCATGAACGTTTCTCCTCCCCCATTATTTTCTCATCTTACTACGAACACAACACCAATCAGCACCAAGTCACGTCGCCACACAATTGCTGATAGCAAATTCATAAGAACAGAGACTGCAAAATTGTTGGATGAAAATATAATAGAACCCTCAATTTCACCTTGGCGAGCGCAGGTTCTAGTAACATCAAATGAAAACCGAAAAAAAAGAATGGTGATCGATTATAGTGACACAATCAACAGATTTACAGAATTAGACGCTTATCCCATACCGAGTATATCTAAAATAGTCGAGGAAATAGCCAGGTATGATGTTTTTATTACTCTTGATCTTAAATCAGCGTACCATCAAATCCCCATCAGTAAGGAAGATCGTAAATTTACAGCATTCGATGTGGATGGTAAATTATACCAGTTTACTCGCCTACCGTTCGGAGTAAGCGCCTTCCAAAGAACCATTGACGGCATTGTCAGCGGGGAGCAATTAGTAGATACATTTGTCTATGTAGATAACGTTACTATCTGTGGAAAAACCCAAAAAGAGCATGACTACAATCTTCAAAGATTTTATGAGGTTGCTAAACAGTACAACATCACGCTTAATAAGAATAAAAGCATCGTTTCAGTCTCAACGATAACTTTACTTGGGTACATTATCAAAAACAACCAGATATCACCCGACTACGATCGTCTTAAACCTCTACTTGAGACGCCACCTCCTCTAAATCTAAAATCACAAAGACGGATTATTGGGATGTTCTCCTACTACAGCAAATTTATCCAGAATATTTCAGAGAAAATATTAGCACTAAACCGCAATAGAGACTTCCCATTATCTTCTGTGGCATTGGACTCTTTTATAAGGCTGAAGAACGACTTGAAAGATGCTATGCTGATAACGGTTGACCCAGAAAAAGAATTTATAGTAGAAACAGATGCTAGTAACAACTGTATTGCAGCTACCCTTAATCAAGAAAACCGTCCGGTTGCATTCTATTCCAGGACACTAAGCCCTAGTGAAACGAAACATCATGCGGTAGAAAAAGAAGCAGCTGCTATTGTTGAAGCTCTACGAAAGTGGCGACATTTTCTCCTTGGTAAACACTTTACTGTAATTAGACCAAAAAAGTATTAGCTTCATGTTTGATAATACCAGGAAATCAAAAATCAAAAATGACAAAATATGCCGTTGGCGCATTGAACTGTCCCAATTTAAGTTTAGCATCGTCTACCGTCCTGGAAGAGAAAATACTGTTGCTGATACGTTTTCCCGAATATCTGCTCTCACTTATTCCTTACAAGATCTCCGCGACCTTCACTGTAAATTATGCCACCCAAGCATTATACGACAGTTTCATTTTTGCAAAGAAAGAAACTTTCCTTTCTCACTCGACCAAATAAAAGGTGTAACTAATTCGTGTTCGTCTTGCCAGTATTTAAAACCCAAATTCTTTACCGGTAACAAGGGAACTCTCATAAAAGCAATATTACCGTTTCAGCGATTAAACATGGATTTCAAGGGACCACTGCCTACGTCCACACATGGTAACAAATATCTACTTACGATAATCGACGAATACTCTCGTTTTCCCATTGCATTTCCATGTAAAGATATGACAAGCAAAACGGTCACACAATGCCTGAATCAACTATTTGCGATATTTGGTATGCCCGATATGATTCACACAGATAGAGCGACTGATTTTTTGTCAGAGGAAACTACAAATTACTTACATGGGAAAGGCATTGCAACTTCGAAGACAAGTAGATATCACCCGGAAGGCAATGCCCAAATTGAGAAACTAAACGGCACACTATGGAAGGCCATACAAGTAACTTTACATTCTCGCAATATGAGACTATCCTGTTGGGAAAATATTCTACTTGATGTTCTACATTCAATTCGATCATTGCTCTGCACAGCTACGAATACGACCCCTCACGATAGACTATTTAAGTACAGCCGTAAATCCACTTCTGGTACTTCTATTCCCCTGTGGGCAAAACCAGGCCAAGTATACGTCCGAGATTAGGTCGAGTAAATATGACCCTCCGGTTACACCTGCTACGTTACTGAAGATCAATCCTCATTATGCCCATGTACGACTACCTTCTGGCATCGAAACTACCGTCAACGTTAGAGATTTGGCTCCCAACTCAATTAATGGAGACAACACGTCAGAGGATGTTTGCATGCCACCCGTAAGTAAGTCAGAAAATGAAAAAAAAAATACACAATATTCTGAACAGATAGAAGAAACACCTCATGTGGAGCCAGTTGAGAGCGAAATGCCATCCGAGCCACTGCGAAGATCTGGCAGAATACGGAAATTTCCTGAGAAATACAAGGACTTCGTTACTAAATAAGGCATTAGAAAAAAAAAGTTTAAATAATAGAATAAAATACACTGAAAAAAAAAAAGATAAAAAAAAAAGGTAAAAAAAAATTAAAAAAAAAAAAACTTGATGGGGAAAGTGTAATATTCTTAACCCCTCCTCCCATTGAATGAACTCTTCCGTCAGGTGTTGACTATAAATGCTTCGCATTTAAATTTTATTTCGTGTTTTACTTTTGTGAATAAAACCTTTACAAAGGAATTCGGTTCTCTCTTTCTTCTTTTCACTACAGATGAGAAGGATATCGTGGGTGAGCTCTTCTTTTGGGTGTCGAACTGTATGTCCAAACCATCTTAGATGGTGTTGGAAAAGGATGGACGGCAAGAGTCGAAGATTCGGTCGTAAAATTTTTTTTATTGTTTATTGCTGAAGGGTCACCACTTATCAAAGCTGAAGGCCACTCAAGGCTAAGAGTTAATGAATGAAAAGTTTAAAGGTGAAGAACCTCATCTGAAGATGAGTAATCGAATGAAGACGACTATGTTGTAGTCTGCAGGGAAGTAGTTATTTGTGAAAGACACAAAAAGATAAGCCGCTTGTCCATAAGATTTCTCCATTTTTTGTTAATAGAATTTTTCATCTTTAAAAAATAAAAGCCTCCCCCCTACCCCCCCGCTCCTGTTTGTTTCTAACCTCTGGCCATTTAAAGGTCAGCCAGCTCCATTTAATTGATATCTAAGTCTTCAGATTCCCCTTTCTCGATTTGCCGCTTCAATTCATTGAAACGAGGATCGGTGAATGAAGATTCATCAAGGCGACCATTGTCTGCTCTTCTGATTAACTTTCCTTGCAGATAATGAGGCTCTGCTGGTCACCCTCTAAAAGGCTTAAAAACTTAATTACTTTGAACTTGTGCGGTTGGTGATGGAGTGCTTGTCCCGTAATATGCGCGGATCTTGACCGGGTGACAAGTGAACATATTTGTTGCAGTAGGATTGCGAGGAAATCAAATTAACAGCAGGATCGGAAGGGGACGGCCGGTAGTGGGTAATTCTTGCTAATTAGATATGGATGGGTGCGGGGGTTGCACTCGTAATGGTTCTAAGTAATGTTGATGAGATTAAAGTCGCTTTTATTAGTTTATGTAATATCAGGCCATATTAGCTGAAGAACAGGCAGCTGCGATTGACCAAATGGAATTGGTTGATTTTATTGATTTTGCGTGTGTTTCTGCGTTGCCAACTTCATCCGTTCTTCCACTGTTGCAATAGCGACTTATTTACCAGTGTTGATATACAAATGAACTTCTAATCTGTGGACCACAATACCACGCGGCTGCTTTCCAGCTTATTGGAACATGGTTGTTTTCAAGTCCAATGTTAACAAATAATTCTTGAGCTGTCCTCTTAAATAATCAATAGCAACTTATCTACCATTGTTGATATACAAATGTATACAGATTTTCCCAGCAATGAACTTGGTCACACACAAGAGATGCTATGAAGAATATGGGAATTGCTGTTTTTATTTTTACATTGTACATGAATTAAATTAAATGGGTTTAAATATTATTTTTATTCAATTATTATGTTTTCTTAGGTTTATTTATTCAAATGTAAACAGATTGCGACGTTTGTCTTGTTTCTGAATATCAAGTGAATACACGAACAATAAGAATCGAGGCAGACATGTTTTGCACTTAAACTAATTTTCATAAGAAACTAATTTTTTAAAATAATTTTTTAATAATCTTTTGATAATTTTTTGATAATGTTTTGATAATGTTTTGATAATCTTTTGATAATTTTTTGATAATCTTTTGATAATCTTTTGATAATTTTTTGATAATTTTTTGATAATCTTTTGATAATCTTTTGATAATGTTTTGATAATCTTTTAATAATGTTTTGATAATCTTTTGATAATTTTTTGATAATTTTTTGATAATTTTTTGATAATCTTTTGATAATCTTTTGATAATGTTTTGATAATCTTTTGATAATCTTTTGATAATGTTTTGATAATGTTTTGATAATTTTTTAATAATTTTTTGATAATCTTTTAATAATTTTTTGATAATCTTTTAATAATTTTTTGATAATATTTTGATAATCTTTTGATAATTTTTTGATAATGTTTTGATAATGTTTTGATAATTTTTTGATAATCTTTTGATAATCTTTTGATAATCTTTTGATAATCTTTTGATAATCTTTTGATAATTTTTTGATAATTTTTTGATAATCTTTTGATAATTTTTTGATAATTTTTTGATAATCTTTTGATAATCTTTTGATAATGTTTTGATAATCTTTTGATAATTTTTTGATAATCTTTTGATAATCTTTTGATAAAGTTTATGTTTAGCTACAACCACTACAAAGACATTTCCATGAACAAAGTTTCTTTCCCAAAACTTCCACAATACCACAGGGCTGCTTTCCAGCTGACTACAACATGATCATTTTCAGTCCAATGTCAACAAATAATTGTTGAGCTGTCCTCTTAAATAATCAAATTTTGCCTATTCCACCCATAATTTCAAATCCTCTCATAGTATTATTCATCTTCCAACTGACAATCTCATTGACTCTTATCCTTAAGTGGCTTCCAGGCCTTGATAAGTGATGACCCATTAGTATTAAAAAAAGTTACCATTTTAAACAATGAATTCAAATGCCATCTCCCTATTTTCGTTTTTTCGAGACACCGAAAACCTCCTATAGTTTATAGACGATCTTTAAAATACAACCATTTAAAAATAAAAATAAAAAAACTACAAATAAATAAATAATTGAATAAAACACCCAAAAAAATAAAACCTTTTCAAACACAAAACTATAAATAATAAATAAAATAGAATTCAATGAATCACACCCAATATATAAATCTGACCCCGGTACCTTCTTCAAAAGTAGACTTCAGTAATACACCGTTTTAAAGGACGAATTCAAACACTGTCTCCATTTTGTTTTCATTTTTCGAGACACCGAAAACCTCCTATAGTCTATAGACGATCTTTAAAATACAACCATTTTAAAATAAAAATACAAAACTACAAATAAATAAATAATTAAATAAAACACCTAATAGAATAAAAGAAACCCCTTTTTTAAAACACGAAACTATTTATTTCTTTTTTGGTACAGAAAAGTTAGTACAACATTGGTACTGTCGGTTTCAAGCTCAGAAGAACTTAGCCATCCGGCTCTCTTCAGCTTATGTTGTTACCTGTTTCAGAAATGTGAATTCACGTATCACTCTCGTTTGGATGTGTTATTTGCTCTAGACTGTCATGTATATTTGTTTAAAATTAGTGTTAGGGAGGTTGAATAAGGTTTCAAAGAAAATGGGGGGGGGGGGTGAAATGTAACAGTTGAGATTTAAAAATGGAAAAAATAAAAAAATATATAAAAATAAAAAATATTTCTATACAAATCCAGTGAATCAATGTTTATAAAGAGCGTGTATTTGGCCGTTACTGTTTTGAGGGTTAATTTTGTGTCTTCTAGAGAATGTTAAGGAGAGAAAATGGGTTTAAGGATTATACTTACGAAAAGGTTCAAAAACAGATTAAATTCAAATTCAAGGCCTGGATTAAAGAACTTTAAATCAATCCAAAAGGAATTTAAACTAAGATTTAACCCGGGTTCGGTCCTGGCAGCTTGTCAATCGGTCTAAGGACAGTAACTCTACAGGGTTTTTGAATGATTCTGTATTCAGGATTTAACATTATTAACTAAGGTATAGTGAAGGCTTGTGGGAGTAATAATATTGGTATACTGATTAAATCTGGTTTAGAGATGAGAGCAAGGATTAGGTCGGCAAGATTGAATCTGTTTAGGAGATATAGAGGGTTAACATTTATATATATATATATATATATATATATATACTAGTAGGAAGACTCAGCCTTGAAAGAGGAATCCTATATCTTCCTGCATCATATTTTTTTTTATATTACATTTTTATATATTATAAGATTCAATATCTGGGATGGGGGTTCAAGGATGTGCTCAACATTGATTGGGCGAGAGGGTGTGTACGTACAGTGACATTTATTGAAATAATTTTCCGTAAATTTATAGTCTTTTACCCTGTTGAAACATACCGAGCATTTCGCAGAGTTAATGAGGATCCCTGTGTAGACCTGCTCCATGCCCTGAACCCCACATTACCATTTTTATTGTAATTTTTAAATTTCTATAATTTTCAAGTTATAAATCAGATAAAGTAAAACACAGTATTCCCTTTCTTGTATGAATGGAGACCTCACGATATTCTTGTAACTCTTTTGATTAAAATGAAATATATTTATCCTGTAGTTGTACAAAATAAGGAAAGATTATTGACAGAAGAAAAGGAGAAAAAGGAAGGAGAAACAAGGGAGAAATTGATTTCTGGTGACCTACTAGAAGGGGTCAAAAGTACTTTGATTTAACTGTCTTAAATTTTTAATATGTTGGTGAGAAAGTTTCTCTGGAAATAGCACGGGCGATTAGGCAACTGAAATTGGGATGAGTTCCCAATCTTTCCGTTCGACCTAAATTTAAATATTAATTTCCTCCTTTTCAATATTCATTATATTTCATTTCTCCTTGTCTATAAACGGGGAGAAATAAGATACAATGAATATTGAAAAGGGGAAATTAATATTTAAATTTAGGTCGAACGAAAATATTGAGAACTCATTCTCAGAACAAAGTGGTGGATCAAACAACAAACAGTGAGAGATGGTGAAAGTGATAGATGGAAATTTGGTAAGAGATGAGTTAATTACAAATTACGGTCAATTAGAACAATTAAAATAAAATATTTTTTCCAAACCTAACTCAATCTCAAAATTAAGGAATACTTTAGCAAGTATTTTGTGGGATTAAAATATATAGGAAAAAACCTAAGGAAACAAACTTTGATTGACGCATATTTAGTATAATAATAGGAAAAAGACGAAAAATTTCTGTCTGTTCACACTTCCCCATCCAATGCAGCCCTAAAACCCGTAGCAATTATAAATCAGTGTACCCTGAGATTGTTTATCGCAAAAATATTTGGTACTTACACGCTCCGTCATAGTATTAATGGATTTTCATTCTAAACATTGGACCCTGACTGTAGAACCTATCAAGATTAAGAAAGATAATTCTGTTTTAAACACTACACAAGAAATAAACTTTTTTTAACATACAATTTACAAAATTTGATGTAAAATTTGGGAATGGAAAAGTGTCATTAAAAACAAAACAAAACTTGACGAATAATAAATACACTTTGCCTCTGTTGCCAATAAAAAGGTATTTGTGTTGGTGAATTTTAAAACTTGGAGAACTTTCATAACGTGGCTTTAAAAGTCTGGAAAGATTTGAGAAATCCGCTGTAGACGGATATTCTAGCTATTTATTAATAATAAGGGCAAATATGCAGGATAAAAACAGCTGATCGGTTTTGGCTCCTTTCGTGGCGAAGCTAAAATTGAGGAATTCATAACAACTAAAATAAACAAATTGGAAGAAAAAAAATCCCAAAATGAATATACATGAAAATACCGATTCTATGTTAATATTAATGTAAAAATGACATGGAGGAGGTAATGCCTGGGAAGATGGCTTCATGACAACAGAACTGATACCCCCCTCCCTAAAATAGAATGTAATCTTTGGAACGATTGTATCGCGATAAACGAACATATATACATTACCACGCCCCCCCCCCCCCCCCCGAAGGAAGTAATGCCTGGGAGAATGATCTCATGACAAGAGAACAGTTACTACCTCTCCTCTCCCACAAAAGGAGGATATAATGCCTGGGAGGATGGTATAATAATGGCATAAGTGATACTATACCCCCCCTCCCATTTAGAAATTGACTTCCAAGCTAATCTATCTCTGTCCAGGTCTTTATTTATCCCTCTTTTTCTCGAGGCAAATTCACTAGACCAACCTGACAGTATGCCAAATCCCATCCATTCACTGTGGAGGTCCCCAGATGCCGAAGAGCTTTCTACTCCAAAAGCTTCTTTCCTCGTGCTGCTGGATTCTGAAACTCCCTCCCTGCTCCCTGTTTTCCTGACGTTACTGACATGCAGAAATTTAAAACTAATGTAAACAGACATCTCGCTGCACAGCTCCCAATTTAGGTTGACCCCTAAAACTTTCATTCTTTTTCTCAGTAGCCTCTTACGTCTACAGTGGCGGCCTGCCTTGTTTGGGGTGAACTATGATAAAATTTAAAAACAACTTCATCCTTATCATTTCTTCCCATATTTTCCCCGGCCTTCCCCGGCCAATTGACCCTGCTACCTTAACTGTTCTACATCTACTGACTCAAGAACTCTCATCCATTCTTTCAATGTAACCATACGAACAAAGTCTCCTGGTCTGTACACATCTCCTTATACTGTCCAGATTTAATCTTCCTCTGAGGTCATCAGATCTAAGTCTGTCTTTAAGACACACATGACACATCCATCATATCATTCTCATATCATTTCTCTCCATGCAACGCAAGTCCACAATGCTCACTGGCCAGTTTTCACTTGCATACATCATCACACTGCATCTTCCACTGGTCGACAGTGGTAATGCTCTGCTGGTTAGTAATGGCAAAAGTTCCCTGAATTTACTCCATCCACTCCTAATTCTAATAATGTCTAATTTTTTCTTTTTTAGATCAACATGGCGCTTCATTGGCTTGGTTTTGTGGATGAAATAACAAATTATATCAACACGCAGCAGGATTATTCACTGATGACTTATCGACCATATTTGGCTGTTATTTATCATTTCTTATTCGCTTCCAACACACACCCCAAAATAGTGTACCCCCGGCAAAACCATGAGGTATGAGTTGAACAATTTTTTTTTTTATTTGTGAAAAAAATAATAATAAAAAATAAAATAAAATAAAAATAAACAAAAAAAATTTTTTTTTAAATAATAGAAAAAAAAAATAATTAAAAAAATAAAAATAAACAAAAAAAAATTTGTAAATTAATATTTTCGTTTTTTGAATAATTATAAAATGAAATAAAAATAAACAAAAAAATTTTTTTTTTAAATAATAGAAAAAAAAAAAAAAAAATAAATAAAAATAAAATTAACAAAAAAAAATTTTGTAAATTAATATTTTCTTTTTTTGAATAATTATAAAACTTTTGTTTTCTTTGTTTGGTTTTCTATTGCAGATGAATTTCTTCCGCTGTAATTGTTAAGGATATTTTTACGAACATTTTCTGTCTTCTTTTAACAGATGTACATGAAAAAGACGCACACTGAAAATCTATTGACCACCCTGTTTAGTGATATGCTGCCAAACATTCGGAAGTTCCAGAACAACGAAATGGTCATTCTCGAGGTCTTACCACCTTTAATGACCATTATCCAGCCGAATCTCCGACCAGTAAGTATTTGAGTCCCAATCTACTTGCCTCGCACACGAGGCCGAAGTTAGTCACAAGGTCGCTTTTTATTGCGGAGACAAAAAAAAAACCCTGTATTGTCAGGTGACAGGTAACCCCCCCCCCCCTTCTCCAGGAAAAAGGAAATATTACTGGATATTATCCCAATTTACTTGCTTCTTCATGTGGGCAAATTTAGACACAAGGTCAGTTTTTAAATCCAGCTCCCAAAAAGGGTAACAAAACTATTTGTATAGTCCAGTCGGTACAAATGAGGATGCATTGGTGACTGACAATAAACTCATCAGGAAGAGATGATGCCTGGGAGGATGGTCTCCTTAGATCGAGCAGATCCTACACTTTTATCCTAGCCTGAAAGCGTGTTGAAAAAAGTGTAATTTTATAAACATTTGATTTTTTAAAAAATCTAAATCTAAATTTCAAGATGTGGTTTAGAACTAACCCAATGTTTATGTCCACTAATAAGAAATAATGGAGTTTGTAGTAGTTCTGCAATTTGAAAAGCCAGCCAGACAAATATTAGCAACATTTTTAACACAAAATAGCAAAGTCACTTCTGCGTTGTCAAGTTGTGCATAGTTCATCTCGGTTGGAGGAAGATCAGGTGACACAAAATCAGTGGAACTTTTTAAATCCATCTTTAGTGAGATGGAAACAATGGAACCTAGGAAAGCACCACAAAACGCACAATTTCTTTTTCAGGATCAAAATCGCTGAATCATTTGTTTGACTTCAACAAATTCTTTGCGATTTAATTGTATCAAAATTGGGGAAAATTTTGGAATCGTCCCATCACTAGTTATGATGCTTTCTTTCCGAACGGATGATGATGGAATGTTTTTGGGGTTAGGAAAGGGAATTTATATGATTGTATAGTAATTAAAAAGTTCCAAAAAATGCTTGCACTTCTCAGATATCATATTAGCTGGGTGTGGAGAATTCTTGTGTTGTATAATGAATTATGAAATGATGGTAAAAAAACCGAATTAAAGGGGCATTTCTGGGAACTATCGGATGAAATATTTAACAGAATTTGTATTTATTTATTCTTTTCTTTATTACCTTTTGACTGTTGAGAGATAGATAGATAGATAGATAGAGAGAGAGTGAGAGTGAAGACAGAGTGGTACATGGCATATAGATAAAAAATTAGAGGTCAAACAACATACAGTGAGAGAGAGTGAAAGTGATAGATAGAAAGTAACAAATGGGTCACTTTGTTAGGTAATTGAAAATTACAACTAATTAGAATAATTACAATAGAAGTTTTTTTTCAAACATAACTCAATCCTAAATCTGAGAAATATTTTGACATGTATTTTGTGTGATAAAAAAAGACTTAGAGAAACAAATTTGATGAACTTTAGTATAATCTATTATATAAAAAGCAGTTGTCTGTGTGTGCGTGCGCCCAGCTAAAAGTCAAAACTACGAAACGAACACCTACAAAGTTGTTATATTCTTGATCGGCGTTGTCCTGGATGAATAATACCTAAAATTAAAAAAAGATTATTCATTTATTGGAGGTCAACCAGGCTAGGTTTCGTCGGAGAGCGTGTCGGTTTTTCAGCCATTTCAAATGTTATCTATTATATAAAAGAAAAGGTAGAATGACTTACATTATAATTATTTTCAATACATTAAAACAAGAGAGAGGAATTGGCGGGGCGGAAGTAAAAGAGGGGGAGGGAGAGGGATGTGGAAAAACGGAAAGCGAGAAAGACGGATTGAGAGAGGTAGAAAGATAGAAGTTTTAATATAAAGATGTACACACTTTTTAACCGCTTTTATTTTAAGGGAGATAATCCACAACGATTTTCTGATAGTTGCTTCCCTTTAAAAAAAAAAAAATTAAATTAAATTTAAATTAGAAATAAAAATCATTAATAAATTAAATTCTGAATTTTAATAATAACAATTTACTAAAATCATGATAACATTAAATAATTTAAGAGTAAGTGGATAATGATAGTATTCACAGATAAATAACACAAGAATTACTCCATTATTTAAAATAATTTATTTTGTTTGTTACATTTATTGCAGGCTACATACAATCTGGCCATGGTATCCATCAAAACATATTTACCCGTTAATACTAAAAATAAGTAAATAAAAAAAATTATTTGAAAAAGCAAATAAATACTGTTAGAATAAAATGAATAAAAATAGTATATAATTTTAAAAAATATATAAATATTTAATAGATAATATTAAGAAAAAAAAATTTTTTGAACACCACTCTTAGCTATTACCCCCCCCCCCTCCACAAAAAAAAAAATATTTGAATAGTTAATTTTATTTAAACAAATATAACACTTTGTCAGTTAAGTCAAATATGAAATATTGATAAAAAAAAGCATTTAATTATAGTTTTATTCCATTTACTGGGGATATTAATATTTACTTCATTATAAGCATATAACAATATTACCATTCTGTGTGTGTTTTAGAGATTTGAAACACCTACCATTTGATAAAGAGATCTTCCTCGAAATATATTATGGAACAAGGTCACACACATTACATCAGTGTTGAAGTCTTGCCTAATCAAGTAAGATTTGCTATATAGAAAAAAAAAATATATATATATATATAAAAAAAAAAATCACTTGTTTTTGTCTTACTTCTCAACGCCGATATATTTCCATTTCTTGCATTGTGATAGCCTTCTAATACTCCTCTATATACGTATTACACACAATGCTTCAAGCAAACTACCTCCTCTTATTAACTCTTCTATTTTGTTTGTTTATGGTCCTGAGCAACGCCGGGTAATCCTGCTAGTAATAGCTATTTAACAGTGATTCAATTCTTTTATTTCTTTCAACTTTATTTTCAACTTTATATCATATTGCATATCATGCTCATCTGTTTCTGTTACAGGTCAACACTCAATTGTACAGTAATCGTGAAAAAGAAGGTTTAAAACAACTGATCCGGAATATGATTGCTTACAATATGACATATCGCCAGGAGAAACTTCCAGAAGGCCAATATAGCTATGTTCTCGATCCGTGAGTATTTTATTTCATTTTAAGGATTTGTGTTGAGATTTTTATTTTACCTATTTTACTTATTGGCATTTCATGATCTGTGAACATTTGTTTTATTTTTTTTAGATTTTTATTTTACCTATTTTACTTATTGGCATTTCATGATCTGTGAACATTTGTTTTATTTTTTTTTAGATTTTTATTTTACCTATTTTAATTATTGGCATTTCATGATCTGTGAACATTTGTTTTATTTTTTTTAGATTTTTATTTTACCTATTTTACTTATTGGCATTTCATGATCTGTGAACATTTGTTTTATTTTTTTTAGATTTTTATTTTACCTATTTTAATTATTGGCATTTCATGATCTGTGAACATTTATTTATTTTTTTTAGATTTTTATTTTACCTATTTTACTTATTGGCATTTCATGATCTGTGAACATTTATTTATTTTTTTTTAGATTTTTATTTTACCTATTTTAATTATTGGCATTTCATGATCTGTGAACATTTGTTTTATTTTTTTTAGATTTTTATTTTACCTATTTTACTTATTGGCATTTCATGATCTGTGAACATTTGTTTTATTTTTTTTAGATTTTTATTTTACCTATTTTAATTATTGGCATTTCATGATCTGTGAACATTTATTTATTTTTTTTAGATTTTTATTTTACCTATTTTAATTATTGGCATTTCATGATCTGTGAACATTTATTTATTTTTTTAAGATTTTTATTTTACCTATTTTACTTATTGGCATTTCATGATCTGTGAACATTTGTTTTATTTTTTTTAGATTTTTATTTTACCTATTTTAATTATTGGCATTTCATGATCTGTGAACATTTGTTTTATTTTTTTTAGATTTTTATTTTACCTATTTTACTTATTGGCATTTCATGATCTGTGAACATTTGTTTTATTTTTTTTAGATTTTTATTTTACCTATTTTAATTATTGGCATTTCATGATCTGTGAACATTTATTTATTTTTTTTAGATTTTTATTTTACCTATTTTACTTATTGGCATTTCATGATCTGTGAACATTTGTTTTATTTTTTTTAGATTTTTATTTTACCTATTTTAATTATTGGCATTTCATGATCTGTGAACATTTGTTTTATTTTTTTTAGATTTTTATTTTACCTATTTTACTTATTGGCATTTCATGATCTGTGAACATTTGTTTTATTTTTTTTAGATTTTTATTTTACCTATTTTAATTATTGGCATTTCATGATCTGTGAACATTTGTTTTATTTTTTTTAGATTTTTATTTTACCTATTTTACTTATTGGCATTTCATGATCTGTGAACATTTGTTTTATTTTTTTTAGATTTTTATTTTACCTATTTTAATTATTGGCATTTCATGATCTGTGAACATTTATTTATTTTTTTTAGATTTTTATTTTACCTATTTTAATTATTGGCATTTCATGATCTGTGAACATTTGTTTTATTTTTTTTAGATTTTTATTTTACCTATTTTACTTATTGGCATTTCATGATCTGTGAACATTTGTTTTATTTTTTTTAGATTTTTATTTTACCTATTTTAATTATTGGCATTTCATGATCTGTGAACATTTGTTTTATTTTTTTAAGATGTTTATTTTACCTATTTTAATTATTGGCATTTCATGATCTGTGAACATTTATTTATTTTTTTTAGATTTTTATTTTACCTATTTTACTTATTGGCATTTCATGATCTGTGAACATTTGTTTTATTTTTTTTAGATTTTTATTTTACCTATTTTAATTATTGGCATTTCATGATCTGTGAACATTTGTTTTATTTTTTTATTTTACCTATTTTACTTATTGGCATTTCATGATCTGTGAACATTTGTTTTATTTTTTTAAGATTTTTATTTTACCTATTTTAATTATTGGCATTTCATGATCTGTGAACATTTGTTTTATTTTTTTTAGATTTTTATTTTACCTATTTTACTTATTGGCATTTCATTATCTGTGAACATTTGTTTTATTTTTTTTAGATTTTTATTTTACCTATTTTAATTATTGGCATTTCATAATCTGTGAACATTTATTTATTTTTTTTATATTTTTATTTTACCTATTTTACTTATTGGCATTTCATGATCTGTGAACATTTGTTTTATTTTTTTTAGATTTTTATTTTACCTATTTTACTTATTGGCATTTCATGATCTGTGAACATTTGTTTTATTTTTTTTAGATTTTTATTTTACCTATTTTAATTATTGGCATTTCATGATCTGTGAACATTTATTTATTTTTTTTAGATTTTTATTTTACCTATTTTACTTATTGGCATTTCATGATCTGTGAACATTTGTTTTATTTTTTTTAGATTTTTATTTTACCTATTTTAATTATTGGCATTTCATGATCTGTGAACATTTGTTTTATTTTTTTTAGATTTTTATTTTACCTATTTTACTTATTGGCATTTCATGATCTGTGAACATTTGTTTTATTTTTTTTAGATTTTTATTTTACCTATTTTAATTATTGGCATTTCATGATCTGTGAACATTTGTTTTATTTTTTTTAGATTTTTATTTTACCTATTTTACTTATTGGCATTTCATGATCTGTGAACATTTGTTTTATTTTTTTTAGATTTTTATTTTACCTATTTTAATTATTGGCATTTCATGATCTGTGAACATTTATTTATTTTTTTTAGATTTTTATTTTACCTATTTTAATTATTGGCATTTCATGATCTGTGAACATTTGTTTTATTTTTTTTAGATTTTTATTTTACCTATTTTACTTATTGGCATTTCATGATCTGTGAACATTTGTTTTATTTTTTTTAGATTTTTATTTTACCTATTTTAATTATTGGCATTTCATGATCTGTGAACATTTGTTTTATTTTTTTAAGATGTTTATTTTACCTATTTTAATTATTGGCATTTCATGATCTGTGAACATTTATTTATTTTTTTTAGATTTTTATTTTACCTATTTTACTTATTGGCATTTCATGATCTGTGAACATTTGTTTTATTTTTTTTAGATTTTTATTTTACCTATTTTAATTATTGGCATTTCATGATCTGTGAACATTTGTTTTATTTTTTTTAGATTTTTATTTTACCTATTTTACTTATTGGCATTTCATGATCTGTGAACATTTGTTTTATTTTTTTAAGATTTTTATTTTACCTATTTTAATTATTGGCATTTCATGATCTGTGAACATTTGTTTTATTTTTTTTAGATTTTTATTTTACCTATTTTACTTATTGGCATTTCATTATCTGTGAACATTTGTTTTATTTTTTTTAGATTTTTATTTTACCTATTTTAATTATTGGCATTTCATAATCTGTGAACATTTATTTATTTTTTTTATATTTTTATTTTACCTATTTTACTTATTGGCATTTCATGATCTGTGAACATTTGTTTTATTTTTTTTAGATTTTTATTTTACCTATTTTACTTATTGGCATTTCATGATCTGTGAACATTTGTTTTATTTTTTTTAGATTTTTATTTTACCTATTTTAATTATTGGCATTTCATGATCTGTGAACATTTATTTATTTTTTTTAGATTTTTATTTTACCTATTTTACTTATTGGCATTTCATGATCTGTGAACATTTGTTTTATTTTTTTTAGATTTTTATTTTACCTATTTTACTTATTGGCATTTCATGATCTGTGAACATTTGTTTTATTTTTTTTAGATTTTTATTTTACCTATTTTAATTATTGGCATTTCATGATCTGTGAACATTTGTTTTATTTTTTTTAGATTTTTATTTTACCTATTTTACTTATTGGCATTTCATGATCTGTGAACATTTGTTTTATTTTTTTTAGATTTTTATTTTACCTATTTTAATTATTGGCATTTCATGATCTGTGAACATTTGTTTTATTTTTTTTAGATTTTTATTTTACCTATTTTAATTATTGGCATTTCATGATCTGTGAACATTTATTTATTTTTTTTAGATTTTTATTTTACCTATTTTAATTATTGGCATTTCATGATCTGTGAACATTTGTTTTATTTTTTTTAGATTTTTATTTTACCTATTTTACTTATTGGCATTTCATGATCTGTTAACATTTGTTTTATTTTTTTTAGATTTTTATTTTACCTATTTTAATTATTGGCATTTCATGATCTGTGAACATTTATTTTTTTTTTTTTAGAGTTTTATTTTACCTATTTTACTTATTGGCATTTCATGATCTGTGAACATTTGTTTTATTTTTTTAAGATTTTTATTTTACCTATTTTACTTATTGGCATTTCATGATCTGTGAACATTTGTTTTATTTTTTTTAGATTTTTATTTTACCTATTTTAATTATTGGCATTTCATGATCTGTGAACATTTGTTTTATTTTTTTTAGATTTTTATTTTACCTATTTTACTTATTGGCATTTCATGATCTGTGAACATTTGTTTTATTTTTTTTAGATTTTTATTTTACCTATTTTAATTATTGGCATTTCATGATCTGTGAACATTTGTTTTATTTTTTTTAGATTTTTATTTTACCTATTTTAATTATTGGCATTTCATGATCTGTGAACATTTATTTATTTTTTTTAGATTTTTATTTTACCTATTTTAATTATTGGCATTTCATGATCTGTGAACATTTGTTTTATTTTTTTTAGATTTTTATTTTACCTATTTTACTTATTGGCATTTCATGATCTGTGAACATTTGTTTTATTTTTTTTAGATTTTTATTTTACCTATTTTAATTATTGGCATTTCATGATCTGTGAACATTTTTTTTTTTTTTTTTAGAGTTTTATTTTACCTATTTTACTTATTGGCATTTCATGATCTGTGAACATTTGATTTATTTTTTTTAGATTTTTATTTTACCTATTTTAATTATTGGCATTTCATGATCTGTGAACATTTATTTTTTTTTTTTTAGATTTTTATTTTACCTATTTTACTTATTGGCATTTCATGATCTGTGAACATTTGTTTTATTTTTTTTAGATTTTTATTTTACCTATTTTACTTATTGGCATTTCATGATCTGTGAACATTTGTTTTATTTTTTTTAGATTTTTATTTTACCTATTTTAATTATTGGCATTTCATGATCTGTGAACATTTATTTATTTTTTTTATATTTTTATTTTACCTATTTTAATTATTGGCATTTCATGATCTGTGAACATTTATTTATTTTTTTTATATTTTTATTTTACCTATTTTACTTATTGGCATTTCATGATCTGTGAACATTTGTTTTATTTTTTTTAGATTTTTATTTTACCTATTTTACTTATTGGCATTTCATGATCTGTGAACATTTGTTTTATTTTTTTTAGATTTTTATTTTACCTATTTTAATTATTGGCATTTCATGATCTGTGAACATTTATTTTTTTTTTTTTTAGAGTTTTATTTTACCTATTTTACTTATTGGCATTTCATGATCTGTGAACATTTGTTTTATTTTTTTTAGATTTTTATTTTACCTATTTTACTTATTGGCATTTCATGATCTGTGAACATTTGTTTTATTTTTTTTAGATTTTTATTTTACCTATTTTAATTATTGGCATTTCATGATCTGTGAACATTTATTTATTTTTTTTATATTTTTATTTTACCTATTTTAATTATTGGCATTTCATGATCTGTGAACATTTATTTATTTTTTTTAGATTTTTATTTTACCTATTTTAATTATTGGCATTTCATGATCTGTGAACATTTGTTTTATTTTTTTTAGATTTTTATTTTACCTATTTTACTTATTGGCATTTCATGATCTGTGAACATTTGTTTTATTTTTTTTAGATTTTTATTTTACCTATTTTAATTATTGGCATTTCATGATCTGTGAACATTTATTTTTTTTTTTTTAGAGTTTTATTTTACCTATTTTACTTATTGGCATTTCATGATCTGTGAACATTTGTTTTATTTTTTTTAGATTTTTATTTTACCTATTTTAATTATTGGCATTTCATGATCTGTGAACATTTATTTATTTTTTTTAGATTTTTATTTTACCTATTTTAATTATTGGCATTTCATGATCTGTGAACATTTGTTTTATTCTTTTTAGATTTTTATTTTACCTATTGGCATTTCATGATCTGTGAACATTTGTTTTATTTTTTTTAGATTTTTATTTTACCTATTTTAATTATTGGCATTTCATGATCTGTGAACATTTATTTATTTTTTTTAGATTTTTATTTTACCTATTTTACTTATTGGCATTTCATGATCTGTGAACATTTGTTTTATTTTTTTTAGATTTTTATTTTACCTATTTTAATTATTGGCATTTCATGATCTGTGAACATTTATTTATTTTTTTTATATTTTTATTTTACCTATTTTAATTATTGGCATTTCATGATCTGTGAACATTTGTTTTATTTTTTTAAGATTTTTATTTTACCTATTTTACTTATTGGCATTTCATGATCTGTGAACATTTGTTTTATTTTTTTTAGATTTTTATTTTACCTATTTTAATTATTGGCATTTCATGATCTGTGAACATTTATTTTTTTTGTTTTAGATTTTTATTTTACCTATTTTACTTATTGGCATTTCATGATCTGTGAACATTTGTTTTATTTTTTTTAGATTTTTATTTTACCTATTTTACTTATTGGCATTTCATGATCTGTGAACATTTGTTTTATTTTTTTTAGATTTTTATTTTACCTATTTTAATTATTGGCATTTCATGATCTGTGAACATTTATTTATTTTTTTTATATTTTTATTTTACCTATTTTAATTATTGGCATTTCATGATCTGTGAACATTTGTTTTATTTTTTTCAGATTTTTATTTTACCTATTTTACTTATTGGCATTTCATGATCTGTGAACATTTGTTTTATTTTTTTTAGATTTTTATTTTACCTATTTTAATTATTGGCATTTCATGATCTGTGAACATTTATTTATTTTTTTTAGATTTTTATTTTACCTATTTTACTTATTGGCATTTCATGATCTGTGAACATTTGTTTTATTTTTTTTAGATTTTTATTTTACCTATTTTAATTATTTGCATTTCATGATCTGTGAACATTTATTTATTTTTTAAAGATTTTTATTTTACCTATTTTAATTATTGGCATTTCATGATCTGAACATTTATTTATTTTTTTTAGATTTTTATTTTACCTATTTTAATTATTGGCATTTCATGATCTGTGAATATTTATTTATTTTTTTCAGATTTTTTTTTTACCTATTTTAATTATTGGCATTTCATGATCTGTGAACATTTATTTATTTTTTTTAGATTTTTATTTTACCTATTTTAATTATTGGCATTTCATGATCTGTGAACATTTATTTTTTTTAGATTTTTATTTTACCTATTTTAATTATTGGCATTTCATGATCTGTGAACATTTATTTATTTTTTTTATATTTTTATTTTACCTATTTTAATTATTGGCATTTCATGATCTGTGAACATTTATTTATTTTTTTTATATTTTTATTTTACCTATTTTACTTATTGGCATTTCATGATCTGTGAACATTTGTTTTATTTTTTTTAGATTTTTATTTTACCTATTTTACTTATTGGCATTTCATGATCTGTGAACATTTGTTTTATTTTTTTTAGATTTTTATTTTACCTATTTTAATTATTGGCATTTCATGATCTGTGAACATTTATTTTTTTTTTTTTTAGAGTTTTATTTTACCTATTTTACTTATTGGCATTTCATGATCTGTGAACATTTGTTTTATTTTTTTTAGATTTTTATTTTACCTATTTTACTTATTGGCATTTCATGATCTGTGAACATTTGTTTTATTTTTTTTAGATTTTTATTTTACCTATTTTAATTATTGGCATTTCATGATCTGTGAACATTTATTTATTTTTTTTATATTTTTATTTTACCTGTTTTAATTATTGGCATTTCATGATCTGTGAACATTTATTTATTTTTTTTAGATTTTTATTTTACCTATTTTAATTATTGGCATTTCATGATCTGTGAACATTTGTTTTATTTTTTTTAGATTTTTATTTTACCTATTTTACTTATTGGCATTTCATGATCTGTGAACATTTGTTTTATTTTTTTTAGATTTTTATTTTACCTATTTTAATTATTGGCATTTCATGATCTGTGAACATTTATTTTTTTTTTTTTAGAGTTTTATTTTACCTATTTTACTTATTGGCATTTCATGATCTGTGAACATTTGTTTTATTTTTTTTAGATTTTTATTTTACCTATTTTAATTATTGGCATTTCATGATCTGTGAACATTTATTTATTTTTTTTAGATTTTTATTTTACCTATTTTAATTATTGGCATTTCATGATCTGTGAACATTTGTTTTATTCTTTTTAGATTTTTATTTTACCTATTGGCATTTCATGATCTGTGAACATTTGTTTTATTTTTTTTAGATTTTTATTTTACCTATTTTAATTATTGGCATTTCATGATCTGTGAACATTTATTTATTTTTTTTAGATTTTTATTTTACCTATTTTACTTATTGGCATTTCATGATCTGTGAACATTTGTTTTATTTTTTTTAGATTTTTATTTTACCTATTTTAATTATTGGCATTTCATGATCTGTGAACATTTATTTATTTTTTTTATATTTTTATTTTACCTATTTTAATTATTGGCATTTCATGATCTGTGAACATTTGTTTTATTTTTTTAAGATTTTTATTTTACCTATTTTACTTATTGGCATTTCATGATCTGTGAACATTTGTTTTATTTTTTTTAGATTTTTATTTTACCTATTTTAATTATTGGCATTTCATGATCTGTGAACATTTATTTTTTTTGTTTTAGATTTTTATTTTACCTATTTTACTTATTGGCATTTCATGATCTGTGAACATTTGTTTTATTTTTTTTAGATTTTTATTTTACCTATTTTACTTATTGGCATTTCATGATCTGTGAACATTTGTTTTATTTTTTTTAGATTTTTATTTTACCTATTTTAATTATTGGCATTTCATGATCTGTGAACATTTATTTATTTTTTTTATATTTTTATTTTACCTATTTTAATTATTGGCATTTCATGATCTGTGAACATTTGTTTTATTTTTTTCAGATTTTTATTTTACCTATTTTACTTATTGGCATTTCATGATCTGTGAACATTTGTTTTATTTTTTTTAGATTTTTATTTTACCTATTTTAATTATTGGCATTTCATGATCTGTGAACATTTATTTATTTTTTTTAGATTTTTATTTTACCTATTTTACTTATTGGCATTTCATGATCTGTGAACATTTGTTTTATTTTTTTTAGATTTTTATTTTACCTATTTTAATTATTTGCATTTCATGATCTGTGAACATTTATTTATTTTTTAAAGATTTTTATTTTACCTATTTTAATTATTGGCATTTCATGATCTGAACATTTATTTATTTTTTTTAGATTTTTATTTTACCTATTTTAATTATTGGCATTTCATGATCTGTGAATATTTATTTATTTTTTTCAGATTTTTTTTTTACCTATTTTAATTATTGGCATTTCATGATCTGTGAACATTTATTTATTTTTTTTAGATTTTTATTTTACCTATTTTAATTATTGGCATTTCATGATCTGTGAACATTTATTTTTTTTAGATTTTTATTTTACCTATTTTAATTATTGGCATTTCATGATCTGTGAACATTTATTTATTTTTTTTAGATTTTTATTTTACCTATTTTAATTATTGGCATTTCATGATCTGTGAACATTTATTTATTTTTTTTAGATTTTTATTTTACCTATTTTAATTATTGGCATTTCATGATCTGTGAACATTTATTTTTTTTAGATTTTTATTTTACCTATTTTAATTATTGGCATTTCATGATCTGTGAACATTTGTTTACTTATTTTTTTGTGTCTGCTTTTACAATAAAATTCATCAACATCATATTTGGTTTAACGTGCATTTTACTGGCATGTGTTGGACGGCTTTTAGAAATTGACTACTAAGCTAACCTATCGCTTGCCATGGCTTTATTTAGCTCTCTTTCTCTCAAGTCCATCCTTATCACTTCCTTCCATGTTTTCTTTCGCCTTCCTCTGTGAACCGACCCTGCTCCCTCAACTGTTCTACATCTACTAACCCATGAACTCTCATCCATTCTTTCAACGTGGCCATACCTTCAAAGCCCCCTGTTCTGCACACATCGCTCTATACTGTCCAGATTTAATCTTCCTCTGAGGTCATCAGATCTAAGCCCGTCTTAAAGCTTGCATTACACATTCATCATATAATTCTCATATCATTTCTCTTCATGCAACGCATGTCCTCAACTCTTACTGGCCAGGTTTCACTTCCATACATCATCACACTGTGTACACATGCTTAATAGACTCTTTCCTTGGTCAACAGTGGTAACGCTCTGCTAGTTAATAATGGCAAAAGTTCCCTTAACTTACTCTATCCTTTTCTAACACTTGCAATCACACTAGCACTTGCTCCACCCTGTGCTCCAATGGTATCACCATGGTAACAAAATTTCTGAACAACCTCAATAACTTTGACATCCACGTATATTTTCTCCGTATCTGAGTTCGCATTTATCTCTTTTTCACACTTCTTGCACAAAACTGGTTGTCCTCTCTCAACCTACCAGTAATTTCACTGCACTTCTTGTGTACCCAATGCCTGCATGTACCACAAAAAATTGAGTTGCATTCGACTCCCTTACCACAAACTGAGCATGGCCACTTTCTTCTTTCCAGGGGATTTCCACTGACCAACACTTGTTTTGGTGACATTCACTCTCAGGCCTTTATTTTCCATAACATTCCTCCAAGTTTTGAATTTAACAAGTAAACCTTCCATTGTTTCACAAATACTAAGTCATCAGCAACCTGTACAGAACTCCATAGACATTGCTTTTACAGCCTAACACATTTTTTAAAGAAATTTATTAAATTAAATATTCGTATTGATAAATATGTAAATCTTCATTAAACTGTTTCTTGTTAAAAGAATAATTTTATTGAATCATTATATCATTATTTAATAATTTTATTTGATTATTATATCGTTATTAAATAATTTTATTTAATTATTATATCGTTATTTAAAAATTTTATTTAATCATTATATAATTATTTAATAATTTTATTTAATTATTATATCATTATTTAATGATTTTATTTAATTATTATATCGTCATTTAATAATTTTATTTAATTATTATATTGTTATTTAATAATTTGATTTAATCATTATATCATTATTTAATAATTTTATTTAATTATTATATCGTTATTTAATAATTTTATTTAATTATTATATCGTTATTTAATAATTTTATTTAATTATTATATTGTTATTTAATAATTTGATTTAATCATTATATCATTATTTAATAATTTTATTTAATCATTATTTAATAATTTTATTTAATCATTATATCATTATTTAATAATTTTATTTAATTATATCATTTTTAATAATTTCATTTAATCATATCATTACTTAATTATTTTTTAAATCATTATCTTATTATTTAATAATTTTATTTAGTAACTTTATTTAATTATTATATCATTATTTAATAATTTTATTATTTAATAGTTTTATTTAATTATATTATTTAATAATTTTATTTAATCATTATATCATTATTTAATAATTTTATTTAATCATTATATCATTATTTAATAATTTTATTTAATTATTATATCATTATTTAATAATTTTATTATTTAATAATTCTATTTAATTATTATATTATTTAATTTTATTTAATCATAATATCATCATTTAATAATTGTATTTTATTATATCATTATTTAATAATTTATTTAATCGTTATATCATTATTTAATTTTATTTAATCATTATATCATTATTTGATAATTTAATTATTATATCATTATTTGATAATTTTATTTAATCATTATATTATTATTTAATAATTTTATTTAATCATAATATCATTGTTCAATAATTCTATTCAATTATATTATTAATAATTTTATTTAATCATATCATTATTTAATAATTTTATTTTATTATATCATTTTTTAATACTTTTATTTAATTATATCATTATTAATTTTTTAAAATTTAATTATTATATTTTTATTTAATAATTTTATTCAATCATTATATCAGTGGATAGAGAGAAAATCAAGTCATGCACAAAAAGTATATTTAGTGACATTTTTACATTTATTAAAAAAAATATCCTAAATTGGCCATTACTTTTATAAAAAAAAACTTCATTATTTTCAGTTAAAAAAAATCCCTAACTGGACATTATTTCAATTTAAAAAAATCCAAAACTAGTCATTACGTTCTTTTAAAAATCCCATTATTTTCATTACCCCTCCCCAAACTGGCCATTACTTTCCTTAAAAAAAAAAAATTCAAAGCCTATTATGTTAAAAAGAAATTCAACATTCAAACTCCTCAGCCTAACATTCACAGGTTACATGAAATAGAATAAATACATCGAAGATACTGCCAAGTCTGCTGCAAAGAAGGTGAGCTCCCTCTACCGAGCTAGAAAACTTCTCACATCTTCCATGTCTCTACAAAGCTCCCATTCACCAATGCATGGAGTATTGTTGCCACATCTTGGCTGGTGCACCAACCACTAGTCTCCCTCTTAGACAAGGTAAAAAAAAGAGTCTCTCGCTTAATAGATCCCACACTGTCTACCAAACTCCAAGCCTTGTCCCATCATCGCAATGTTGCCCCCCTGTCCTCGTTTTACAAGTACTTCAATGGAATGTGCTCCGATGAACTTGCTGCACTTCTGCCCCCTCAACGCAAATATCCCCGACCAACCAGACAAGCATAAAAATTTCACCGCTTCACTGTAGAGGTCCCCAGATGCTGAAAGGCTTTCTACTCGAATTTAAATGTAATGTGAACAATCACTTCGCTACATTACTCCCCACTTTGGGGCCAGGTTTATAGGGGCATCCTAATTCACAGTAACCCCTTATGTCTCAGGGGCAGTATGCCTTGTTAGGGGGTGAATAGAAGTAAAACATAAAACAAAAAAATACTGGCCATTACTTTATTTTAAACCCATTACTTTTATTTTAAACCCATTACTTGCATTTAAAACCCATTACTTTCATTTAAAACCCATTACTTTCATTTAAACCCCATTACTTTCATTAAAAAAACATTCCAAGCTTGCCATTACTTTTATTTTAAAAAAATCCAATCTCTTTTCTCTGAGCATTTTCTACCAGGCATCAGAAGCTCTTACCTAATTTTAGTCAGAATTCCAAATCAAATTCCATTTTCAACATTTTGATTAATCGTATTTATCATTGTCTATTTTTCCCTCTATTGACGTTAGGTTAGAGGAATGTTATGGTTTCCAATCTCTCTCCATTGTGTTTAAAATAATCGTTTTGATTGTTTTTTTATTATTTTTAATTATGTGGCTTTGAGTTCAGATGACTTCGGTTGTGTTTCTAACTTAAGCTGTCTCTTGGCTGCTTCATATTATTAAGGTATTAGATATTCTTTGTTCTATTGATACATTTATGTATATTTTTTTCTTTAATGTTTTTTTTTGTATCTAGAATGAATGTTTCTGTAAATCCATTTGGATATAGATTATAACTTGTTTTCTGTCATATGTATTTATGTTTGTTTTATGTATTTGTGTTTCTAGAAATGTTGAAGAACTTGTTCATTTTCCTGGCCTCAAGCAACACAAGCAACTCACCTATGGAGCGAAACAGTTGGTTGCAAGAGAAGTGAGCTCAGTTTCTTATTTTTTAAAATCTTTCTCTTGAAGACTTTTAGGCAAATATAGAATGTTCCGGTTATTGTCAGTTAAATTTAATTTTTTTATACTGCCATTTTCTAGTGAGTGTCGGTTAAATTCAATTATTTTATACTCACATTTTCTAGTGAGTGTCGGTTAAATTCAATTATTTTATGCTGACATTTTCTAGTGAGTGTTGGTTAAATTTAATTATTTTATACTGTCATTTTCTAGTGAGTGTTGGTTAAATTTAATTATTTTATACTGTCATTTTCTAGTGAGTCTCGGTTAAATTAAATTATTTTGTACTGTCATTTTTCCTTTATTATCAGGTATATTTAATTATTTTATACTGCCATTTTCTAGTGAGTGTCGGTATAATATAATTATTTTATACTGCTGTTTTCTAATGAGTGTTGCTTAAATTGAATTATTTTATACTGATATTTTCTGGTGAGTGTCGGTTAAATTGAATTGTTTTATACTGTCATTTTCTAATGAATGTTGGTTAAATTTAATTATTTTATGCTGACATTTTCTGGTGAGTGTCGGTTAATTTATTTTTTACTTACATTTTCTGGTAAGTGTCGGTTAAATTGAATTTTATACTGACATTTTTTTTATTAGTGTCAATTAAATTTAGTTATTTTATAGTGCAATTTTCTGGTTATTGTCAGTTAAATAAAATTATTTTATACCAACATTTTATAGCGAGTGTCAAAATCTCGGACATATATATGGATGTCACTTAAAATATTTTCAGTCATGAGAGGGTAATTCTGGGAATAGGTGACCTTGATCAGAAATGCTTGAATTTGTAGCAAAATTATTTGCCAAAAGCTTGGCTTTATCAGATGATGAGATCACCTCTTGTCCATTTGTTAGATAGTTGGGGGGGGGGTGCTGAGAGTAGGAGGACTCCCTGAGAGAGGATAGGAGTAGCAACGGAAGTTGGAAGTGATGTCATGTTGATGGGAGGCTTTTTCAATCTCTTGGTTCCTGACCCACCGACGCAAGCATATGTGAAGAAGCGCCGGTCAGCTCGCTGCCAGTAGGCGGGGAAGTGGGGCACGGCGACCCAAAATAGCCTGACGAAAACTCTTTTCTGATTCCTTCATTTTCTCTCTCCCGTGCAAAACAATCACACAATCTGTGTCTTCTGTTTATGTTGAATAAAGTTCTAAAACTAGACCAGTGTCCAGTGTTATCGTTCAGAGCCTGAGATATACCAGCCGGCAGAGACGAAACCCACGAGAAGGTAAGAAGAATGCAACACATTAATTAGGGTTTGAATAGATGTTTTACATCTGTCCAGTATTCTGTGGCATCGTGACAAAGCCTGCTTTGCAAAAACGAGACATTGTTTGTAAATACAAAAAGGGTACTGGTACAGTTTTTGAACCAAACAAAACCAACTTTTTTGTTTGGCATTCTCCAGCCATTTACGTAAACAGTCGGAAGATGCCAAGGCGCTTAGCCAATCAGAATGCTCGAGAACGCTTGAGAAGCAGACAACAACTTTACAAATTGAGTAAATATTACAATTCCTGGCAATCAGAAAATTTTTTTGAACTAACCCCTTTCTTTTCATATTATCATAGATAGCGGAATTGTATCCTTCCTCTTCTTTTTTGTTTTGTGCTCTGTGCTAACTGTGCTGCATTATTTTTCTTCTTCTAAAAAAAACAACAATTTATCGAACAAAGGGTAGTGGGGTGGAAACATTTCCATCAACAGGAGTAGTAAGGCGCCTTCTTTCCACCGCTAGCCTGTGGGAGACCCTTGGGTAAGGTCGAGTACTCACTTAGCCCTCTGATCAGGGTATGTGAAGTCATGGCAGGCAAGCCTAATGGATTTTAGAAACTGGTCAACTCTTCGTTTTGTGTTAAGCAGATGATACTGATTTTTGTACAATGGCTAAGACTTCCTGCTCTGTAAGAGAACTGCCCCTATAGAAGGTCATTGCAACCCACTATATGTAACCTCTTTGCAAAGAACGTCATGGTGAAATAAAATATTCAAATAAGAATGGAGAGCCATGATCATCAATGTCTGCAAACAGACCTGATACCTTAAGAAAGAAAGATCAAACAAAAACAAACTTTTCACTTTTGCCTTACCCGTCATAAAAAAATTATTTCATTTATTTTCATTGTCAAAAAAAAAAAATTGCCATAAAAATAAACATACGGTGAGTGATTTTTTTTGTTCATTACTTTTTTCATGTTGCAAATCCGCCTCATTTTGATTTGGATGCTGGTTTGTTGTGATTCGACTTTTTTTTTTTTCGGCTGTTTGTATAAATGGCCGGAAGATGCTGAACAGAAAGTCAGTTTTGTTTGGTTCAAAAGTCATACCACACTCTTAATTGTCTCCTGGAAAAAAGTACTGGTCGAAATAAATGAGACTCTAAAATTGTTGTTGTTCAATTTTTTGATAAAAAGTCTTTGGATTATTCATTAATTTTCATTTATTATTCACTGTATTCTATATATTACTTATTTATTATTTTCAAATGTTTCCATTGTAATTAATTAGCGTCCAAAACATTGGGAATAGTACAACCATAATGAGCATTATGAAAATCATTCAATGTATATCAGTTTCTTTATACATTTAATGTAAAAATATCCCCAACTTATTTATTTTTTTTTCAAAATAATCCTATTCAGTTAAAGTTACAAAGCAACTAAATGTTTTTTATAATCTGAGAATTGGTAGTTGATTACAATCTGATTGATTCTTTTCTCAAAAAATTTAATAACAAGAGTTTTCGAAGGGGGGGGGGAAATAAATCCTTGTTAAATATCTACACTTTGGCGGCCATTTTGGATTGAACTTGCACATCAAAGTCAAAAACATGGAAATATTTGTGATGAATTTACGTTTTCTTAATATTAAAATTTGTAACATTTTCGTTTTAGATTGAACTTGAAAAAATGAGAATGGCAGAAAGGTCAAAATACAGCAACTCAATGTGAGTAAATTTCAAACATTTACTGTTATTTTTTTATATGGTGATTAAGACAGTGATGAATTTTGTTTTCCTTATCTTTATATATATATATATATATATATATATATACACACACACATATATATATATATATATATATATATATATATACACACACACATATATATATATATATATATATATACACACACACATATATATATATATATATATATATATACACACACACATATATATATATATATATATATATATATATATATACACACACACATATATATATATATATATATATATATATACACACACATATATATATATATATATATATATACACACACATATATATATACACACACATATATATATATAGATATATATATATCACAATATTTACAAATAAATATTAAATTATACCTACATACGCCAGCATTTCGAGCGTACGCTCTCATCAGTGTAGGAAAGTAACAATTTCAGACGGTCACAGAGCGCGAACCCGGTTCACAGAGTCAACCAAGACTCTGTACGCTTTTGCTCTATCTCCACGGCCATCAAACATTATCAAGTGATATGGGAGAAATTAAGTTATATTTATGCCTAAATACAGCAGGCCTATATATATATATATATATATATGGGATGTTTAGTATATGGAATAATGGATAAGCATGTCAACAAACTAGTAGAAATAGTAACACAAACACATCTATAAAGCAGAACTGATATTTCTGTCGATTCAAATGACCTTAATCATTTGGTGTAGAAAAGCTTTATTGAAAAGAAAAAGAGCCTTATATACAGCGGAATGAATGTGATCCAGGGGAGAGGGGACGTGATCACCATCCACGTTTCGCTGTATGTAAGGCTCTTGTTGCCATGCTTATCCACTATTCCATTTTATTTTAAACTCCCTCATATATAGTTATCCACAGACAGCTGTATCATCGTCTACGACTCATCAGTGTGTCTAGATGTGGCAAGTCCATCTACACTGAGATTCGAAACCTGAAATGTCACATTGAAATGCAATCACCAACCAGCCACTGAATCCGTCGCAATAACAACCCTGCCACTAACTGAAGAAGAAATTATAGTGCTATAATAGTGCTATAATAGTGCTATAATAGTGCTATAATAGTGCTATAATAGTGCTATAATAGTGTTATAATAGTGCTATAATAGTGTTATAATAGTGTTATAATAGTGCTATAATAGTGCTATAATAGTGTTATAATAGTGCTATTATAGTGCTATAATAGTGCTATAATAGTGTTATAATAGTGCTATAATAGTGCTATAATAGTGCTATAATAGTGTTATAATAGTGCTATAATAGTGCTATAATAGTGCTATAATAGTGCTATAATAGTGCTATAATAGTGCTATAATAGTGCTATAATAGTGCTATAATAGTGCTATAATAGTGTTATAATAGTGCTATAATAGTGTTATAATAGTGCTATAATAGTGCTATAATAGTGCTATAATAGTGCTATAATAGTGTTATAATAGTGCTATAATAGTGTTATAATAGTGCTATAATAGTGCTATAATAGTGTTATAATAGTGTTATAATAGTGCTATAATAGTGCTATAATAGTGCTATATATCTATTTCTATGTATTTTCTTTGTTTCCATATATCTTGACCACACTACCAGTACCCGAAAGTTGTAGTTCTTGTCTGAATATTTATTTGTTCACAACCTCCCCACCCTCCTAGGGGTTTGGAGATAGACCCCATAAACATAAATTCTGAAACTACATTACTTGGATAATATAGTTCATCTGGATCAAAGAGAGTACAGTGATATTGTGGTGTTTATGTTCGCGCTTGACATAAAAAGGAAATATAACATTTTACTTTATTTTATTTTATAATATGAAAAATTATAGAAATTAAAAAAAAAAAAAAGAATAGAAATCTTAAAGATTTCAGGGCTTGAAGCAGAAGTATGCAGATAAAAATAATAAATAAATGTTGAAAAATCTTTTTACAAATGTTGGTAGCCTTACTCTTTACATATATACATTTCTCTTGTTGGAACTGCACTGATACTGCACTATCCTCTTTTCTATATGTATATATATATATATATATATATGTATATATACCAATGCATTTGGCATAATGGTTAGATTTTTTGCTAATGGGTTGGGAGACTATGGTTCAATCCTAGGTCAAGTCATACCAAAGTCTTAAAAAATGGTACTTGATGCCCCCTTGTTAAACATTCAGCATTATAAAGTGAAGATCAAGGGTAAGTGGAGTAATCTTGGGAAAGAAGTGGTGCCCTCCCCTACATCTTCTGTGAAGTAACTAATGAAAAAGGGAGTCTTCAGATCATTTTCGACTGTGGTCGATTACTTCACTTTACTTTCATATATATATACTAGCAAAAATTACCCGCTCTCCGGGCAGCAATTACTGAGGCTGTCATTTTCTTTACAGAAACCAAACAAATAATTTTCATTTGACATTTTGGTAATTTAGAGAAAAATAACAAAATTATGATTGTCTTAGTGTTATTTTAAATATTCCAATATGGGGGAAATATACTGTGCATGAACATCGTCAAAGTATGTTTTTAGGAAAAAACAACAAAAAGGTTAATTGATATGGTCTTTAAGATTTTCAACGTCGATAAATTTTATTTTGTTTCAGCGTAAAAATGAAAATAAATTCCCCATTAAAACTTGAAATGATTAAACATAAGCGTGTAACATCAATTGGTTGAATAAAACTATTTTATATTAATTTTCGCCTTTATTATAAAAGACAGAAAAAATACTTAAGTAATATTAAAGAAAAATACTTTTTTTTGTAATTTAGAAAGATTAGAGGAGGTGTTTTTTCTATGACAATTTTTTATGTCGTCGTCATCATCATCATCATCATCATCATCATCATCATCATCATCATCATCATCAGTACCAACATGTTAACTCTTTGTTTTTGGTTAGAAGCAAAATGTAGTATCTGTACTGAATCTGCACTTAGTTTTTATGTTCTCTGTTAGTGAAGGAGAACTCCTTCTAGACCGAGGCAGTTGTCATCCTTTAGTGACACCATTCCATGGGGCACAGTTATCTCATCGATCTTTTATTCGATGATATCACAAATGGTGACGTTGTCAACTCTACACAGAGACAAAAAAAAGCAAGATCCACAGTGTTATGTATATTTATATAAAGTTATGTATGTCTATATGTTTATATATTTGTATGTACAGGATTAACTCCTAAACTAATTAACCGATCATTATGAATTTTGGAACACAACTGCTAGGCATAAGAGTAGGTTTATGATTATTTAAATTCCAATGAAAAAAATTCAGTCTTTACTCATATTTTTTTACAATGGCAGAATTGATAATGGTTTTACAATTGTTTCACAATATGCAATATGCTACAATTAAACGCAATTACATGCTGCTCTTCAGAAACCACAATACAAAAACATTTATAAAGATGTTATATCATACAGAAAGTTCTTGTGTGTATGTATGTATGTGTATATATATATATATATAATGAAAAAAGGAAAGCCAAAAACTGTGATTTATGTATTCATCAACGTTTCGTCTTTATTGAAAGACTTCCTCAGGATGAAGAAAGCAATGTATATATAACAGAATACCCTTCCCAGGATAATAAAATGAATTCCCCTAAAAGAACAGTTTTGTCTCACTATTGAAATCAGAGCTATATGTATGAGCTGGCCAAGAACGGAAAGTAGTAAAAACCTGCAAAAGTTGTGCTCTTGCAGTTTAAGTGAAATTTCAAACATGGCCGCATGACTGATATTCCATGGTCCATTTTGCAGGACTGTTGAACATATCATATTATCTAGTATGGTAGAAAGTATTCAAATGCAGAAGACTCACTTCTACAGTTACAATAAGTTTTCCTCAGGAACTTTTCACTCAGTTTGGTGTCTATCAACATGTGCAAACGTAACCATCTTAATAGCTACCGGAAGACATAATCAGGGGAGGTAAGCGCGTTAATTACTTTGTAGTTTTAGTGCTTCTTGATATTTTCATATTGACCTTTATGCGAAGAAGCACCCCAAAATAAAGTGTTGAAATTAAAGTATATATTTATTTCACATTTTTATTAGTATCAATTTAGTGTCTGACATAGAAATGTGGACACAATGATGTTAATATATAGAAGGCAATGATAATAAATCCAGGACTGATGTGTAAACTAAAATGACTTTTTTTTTTTTTTGAAAAAATTAAAAGCAAAAAATATTTTTCAATGGTGTATGAGAATGATGAGAATTGAAAAAAATAATATCCTTCGGGGTGTATAATATATTGTGCTTGATATTTAAAAAAATTGTTTTCTTTTTAATATTATTTTTTTATGTATATTTGCATATATAGGTAATCTTCTTCTCTGCACTCTACAAGCTTATTAGTACTTCATCACCCGAATGACTCCTTATTACGAATATAATGT
>OY744518.1:15081613-15084113 GCA_963556195.1 Sepiola atlantica
GCAGCCCCAGTACTTTCAAAATCGAGAACGCCTCCTGAGCACTACTAAAATCACTTAGGTATCCTCCCTCCTTTTTATCTGCAAAATAGTCCAAATTGGAACGAAGATGGCGTTAAAATATTTTCCATCTAGGATATTGAGCACTTTTCTCCCGGACAACGCCGAGTACTTTGAAAATAAAGGAGGCCTTATGAGCACTACTGAAATAACTCTTATCGATTACCCCATCCTTTTCAGCGTAGATGCTGTAAAAATATTATCCAAACCTATCACTACAGTAGCTCTATCTAGGACATTGAGCACTTTTATCCCGGACAACACCGAGTACTTTGAAAATCAAGGAGTTCTCCTGAGCACTACTGAAATCACTTAGGTATTCTCCCTACTTTTCATCTGCAAAATAGTCCAAAGGAGAACGAAGATGACCTGTAAATATTTTTCAAACCTATCAGTACAGTAGCTCTATCTAAGATATTGAGCACTTTTCTCCCGGACAGCGCTGAGTAATTTGAAAATCTAGGAGGTCTCCTGGGCACTACTGAAATCACTCTTACGGATTCCCTCATCCTTTTCAGCTAGATGCTGTTAAAATATTATTCAAACCTATCACTACAGTAGCTCTATCTAAGACATTGAGCACTTTTCCCCACGGACAACGCCGAGTACTTTGAAAATCAAGGAGGCCTCCTGAGCACTACTAAAATCACTTACGTATCCTCCCTCCCTTTCTATCTCCAAAATAGTCCTAAGGGGTACGAAAGTGGCGTTAAAATATTTTCCAAACCTATCAATACAGTAGCTCTATCTAGGATATTGAGCACTTTTCTCCCGGACAACGCTGACTACTTTGAAAATCAAGGAGTCCTCCTGAGCACTTCTGAAATAACTCTTATCGATTCCCCCATCCTTTTCAACGTAGATTGTTAAAATATTATCCAAACCTATCACTACAGTAGCTCTATCTAGGACATTGAGGATTTTTCTCCCGGACAACGCCGAGTACTTTGAAAATTAAGGAGGCCTCCTGAGCACTACTGAAATCACTCTTATCGATTCCGCCATCTTTTCAAACGTAACTGCTGTTAGAATATTATCCAAAATTATCACTAAAGTAGCTCTATCTAGGACGTTGAGCACATTTCTCCCAGACAACGCCTAGTACTGTGAAAATATAGGGCGCCTCCTCGGCACTACTGAAATCACTTAGGTATCCTCCCTTCTTTTGATCTGCAAAATAGTCCAAAGGGGAACGAAGATTGCGTGAAAATATTTTCCAAACCTATCACTACAGTAGCTTTATAGAATATTGAGCACTTTTCTCCCGGACAACGCCTACTACTTTGAAAATCAAAGAGGCCTCATGAGCACTACTGAAATAACTCTTATCGATTTCCCCATCATTTTCAGCGTAGATGCTGTAAAAATATTATCCACACCTATCACTACAGTAGCTCTATCTAGGACATTGAGCACTTTTATCCCTGACAACGTCGAGTACTATAAAAATCAAGGAGGCCTCCGTAGCACTACTGAAATCACTTAGGTATCCTCGCTCCTTTTCATTTGCAAAATAGTCCAAAAGGGAACGAAGATGGCGTTAAAATATTTTCAAAACCTATCACTACAGTAGCTCTATCTAGGATATTGAGCACTTTTCTCCCGGACAACGCAGACTACTTTGAAAATCAAGGAGGCCTCATGAGCACTAATGAAATCACTCTTATTGATTCCCTCCATCCTTTTCAGCGTAGATGCTGCTAAAATATTATCCAAACCTATCACTACAGTAGCTCTATCAACGATATTGAGCACTTTTCTCCCGGACAATGCCAAGTACTTTGAATATCTAGGACCCCTCTTGAGCACTACTGAAATCACTTAGGTATTCCCCCTCCTTTTCATCTGCAAAATACTCCAAAGGGAAATAAAGATGGCGTTAAAATATTTTCTAAACCTATCACTACAGTAGCTCTATCTAAGATATTGAGCATTTTTCTGTCAGACAACGCCGAGTACTGTGAAAATATAGGACGCCTCCTGAGCACTACTGAAATAACTTAGGTATCCTCCCTCCTTTTCATCTGCAAAATAGTCCAAAGGGGAACGAAGATGGCGTTAAAATATTTTCCAAACATATCACTACAGTAGCTCTATCTATAATATTGAGCACTTTTCTCCCGGACAACGCCGACTACTTTGAAAATCAAGGAGGCCTCATGTTCACTAATGAAATCACTCTTATTGATTCCCCCATTTTTTTCAGCGTAGATGCTGTTCAAATATTATCCAAGCCTATTACTACAGTAGCTCTATCTAGGATATTGAGCACTTTTCTCCCAGACAACGTCGAGTACTTTGAAAGTCAAGGAGGCCTCCTGAGCACTACTGAAATCACTTAAGTATCCTCCCTCCTTTTCATCTGCAAAATAGTCCAAAGGGGAACGAAGATGGCGTTTAAATATTTTCCAAATCTATCACTACAGTAGCTCTATCTAGGATA
>OY744518.1:15091613-15096613 GCA_963556195.1 Sepiola atlantica
ACGTTTTCGACCGACATCGATCGTTGTCAGGCGGTTGCAAAATGAAATAAATTGGTGAATCTATCAAGAGGGGGCTCTTTTAAATTATTTCAACAGCACTTCAATACACCTTCACCCCCTCTCATAACGGGAATGGTTGATGTTTGGTTTATTAATGTGTATAAACAATGCTTCCATTATGGGGAGGCACTCCTATTTAATCAAACATGCATAAAAGAAGTAATGCTTCCCAATTTTACAAATATATAGAGCTAAGTAGTATAAAAATTTGCTTATAGCGAGTAAGCTACATATATTCCCGTAATAAATTATCAGGCTAAATGTATGTAAAATATTATATATGTCTGTGTGTATGTACTAGCAGGAATATATATATATATATATATATATATATATGTGTGTGTGTATGAAGGTAAGTAAAATTCATTATTTATATTTTTTGCCTTATTTTTATTCAATTATGTAATAAAACAGAATTGCACTCAAGATTTTCCATCTGAAAGTATTATTATTCAAAATGGCGTGGGATGAAGAAAACCAAAAGAATCTGTAGAGGAGGAGGAGGGAGAATATATTTCTGCTGTCACTTATAATTTTGTCAGCTATCAAATCATAATCAGAATTGCCGGAATAAAAGTAATCATCATTGAGAAAGAGAACACGCCCACCACCACCACCACCCCCTGTTCCACAATAAAATGAAAACAACAATTAAATACTGAATGCCCCTCCCCCTTCCGGATTTTCTTTCTTTTATTTACCCCTTCCCCTCCTTTCTTTCAGCTGGACATTCTTGTTATTTTTGTTTTTTTTTAATGCTCTAAGTTTGTTTCTATTTGCACCCCCCCCCCATGTATCCCGTTTCTGCCGTTTGCAATTTTCTCCTTGCAGCAGTCTCAATTCAATCTGAAATCCTCTAAATATTTTTCTTTGATTGTTTTCATCGCCAAATAAAATGGTTTCTTTTTTTTCTTTCTTATCATCACATCTATTGGGTTGGTGATTCAGCAGAATTTGCAAAAATAACCATGTATTTTTTTCTTTTTTATCAGGCTTCATATTAAAAAAAAAAAAAAAAGTAATGAGAAAAATATTTCTCTTTCTCTTTAAGTCTCTTTTTTATCAGGCTTCATATTAAAAAAAAAAAAAAAAAAAGTAATGAGAAAAATATTTCTCTTTCTCTTTAAGTCTCTTCAAATATGCCTATAATAGAGCAGAGAATATGAAGCTTTTGAATGCAAAACACGGTAAATGCCATTTTAAAAAGAATTGTTAAAATTACCGAAAAGTATTGCATTTCATCACTCAACCAAACCCTAAAATCATTTTCACATCTGACTAATTATCATCTTTTGTTCAATTAAAATCAGCTTTTGCAGTCAGTCAAGGATCCTTTTCTGTGGCGTATATTAAAATCTTAAATTATCTAACCGGTATGTTGCATATTGGATTAGAAATAAATGAATATATAATTAGAAGAATATTTATGAAAACCAAAACAATGTGGTTTTTTTTAAAATAAATTTATTTATTTAAAGTCTTGAGATCTTTTAGAGTTATACACCTTTGTCAAAAGTATATAGGCATCTAATTCCTTTCTTTTTTGTTCACATTTTTCCTTTCTTTTTAATACTTCTTGACCAGGACATATTGTTGCGACCGAGATAAGAATTTGTCCTGATGTTTCGACGGTTGGTATTTGTGTCACGTGGTTTACGTATTATTGTATAATGAAAAAAAAATCCACGCTTGAAACGTTGATGGAATAACGATTAGAAAAATATTTATGAAATTAATTTAGTACAGACAATGAAAATGAAATGTTGGTAAAGATTGCAGGGTTCAAAGAGTTCGAGAACGTTCTGGAGAAAAGAAAGGTGTTTGTCTGTAAGAAAAAATTAAATATACATGTTCGTTTCAGCTGTCACCGTGTGTGTTTACGTGTGTGTAAATAAATAGCCATGAAGATGTGTGTGTGTGTGGGTTCATTTTTTTATGAGTGATAGAATGTACGCGTGCTCATTTTAGCTGGTACCATGTGTGTTTATGTGTGTGTAAATACAATAGGCATATGAAGATGTATGTTTATATATTAGCGTGCCTGTTTTGTTAGTGAGAGAGATTTATGTACTAACTTGTGTGCTAGAGTGTTCGGTTAACAGTGTGTATATGCTGGCGCTGTTTAGTAGTCCGTGAAAGTCTTCTGAAAAAGTAAATTTATATCAAATCATTTACATTGGAAAGTTTTGGCAACAAGATTTCACGAAAAAAAAAAAAGAAACATTTTGAATCATTCAATTATAATTATTTAATGAAAATGAACATAAATAAATACAATAATAATAATAACAGTAACGATTTCTTTACTGCATTTCATGTAGATTCATTGGAACTATGTCGGCCATATTGTAATTAGGATCATAAAATGAAAATTAATTTATTTTTTAATAACTATAATTGAACTAGCAAGAAAACCCGACGTTGCTTGAGATTGAATGAGGATCACTATTATGTACTTTTTCATTATGCTCATAACACCATATTAGTTTCTTGTTTTTACCCTCCCCCCCCCCCCCCCCACACACACACACACTTCTTGTTTCGACCCCTAATATAGTCGGAAATGTTGGAATATTCTGTGAATTACTGTCTTATATATATATATATATATATATATGGTTTTATTTACTCCTCCCCAGGAGTTAGGCACAAGGCCAGTTTTATCTTACTCCCACAAGTAAGATGTGACCCAAGATCGGGTCGAGAAAATGGGGTTTGAAAAGCCAGCGCTCGAGAGGTGAGCCACTCTGGCCATTTAAAAATTGCCTGGGCAGCCCCGTCGGCATTCCCGGTAGGGGCGCCTCAGACAGTAAGCAATAAACTTACTCCTCCCCAAAGAGGGGAGGCAAAGCCTGGGAGGGTGGACCTCCTAGAACTGCACAGGACAGGCGTGCAGTATCCATCGGGAACAGATACTACACTTTGATCTTAGCCAAAAGGCCAAAATCGGATATATGTATTTGAAGTTTTAAGGGGTTCTCCCCATGGGTCACTTAGAGGTGGGGACACACAGATATTCGGTAGAGGGTAACGTAGAGAGTCGAGACCACTTCCATTGTCTTCCCCTGATAATTTTATACATATGATATAAATTTCATCAAAATAAGATTAAAGGAGGTTTGGCCCGCATAGCTCCCTTAGGTTAGAAGGACACTTTGAGTTTGGGGATCACTTCCATTGTCTGTCCAAGTAAATTTTACATAAGAATACACTTTTAGATTTCATGTAGATTCTCTAACCTTTCTTTCTACAGGGAATGCACAAACATTACACACACATACCCACAGACATTGAGTTCTATATATATGTTAAAAAGTCACCATTTTTATTGATTTTGAAAATGCGTAAACATCTACTGGACAATGGATCCCTTCTTTTCTCTCTCCCCTTGTTTTACCATTTTTATGTGGCACCAAAAGACAGCCGTTCAAAAAATGTGAATCCTTCTTCGTTAGATGGCACAGCTGATCAGCTTTTTTTTGCTGTAGAAAAGGAGAATAATTTTTGAAATCCAGTAGAAGAAACTAACCACATTTATATATTTTTTTAAATTTCAAAATAATTTAATAAATTTAAATTTAGTGGAAAATTTGAATTGGAATTAAATATCATAATTAAAAAAATCCAGTAAAATTTTTTTCACAAGGTAATTACATTCATAACAAGCCGCGCGTGTGTCGTCCCCCTCTGTATGTGACTCGATGTGGCGAGCGTAAAATGCAATAAATTTGGGCAATTTGGGGCATTTTTTACCCCCTGGGGGTGCGAACCAGAATTTTTCTGAGGTCAAGGATGCTCATTTTATATCCAGAACAATTGCCTCTACATTTTGGCCAAGTTTCAGAAAAATTGAATCGATGGATCAAACGTTATGGGAGAAAAGGGTCATTTTTTGCCATTTTGGGGACTTTTGACCCCCTGGGGGCACGAACCAGATTTTTTTCAATGTCAGCGATACTTATTTTCTATTAGGAACAATTGCCTCCATATTTTGGCCAAGTTTCAGAGAAATTGAATAGATGGATGAAAAGTTATGGGACAAAAAATGTCATTTTTTGCCATTTCGGAGCCTTTTAACCCCCTGGAGGGCTGACCAGATTTTTTTTTTAAATCGGAGAATGTCACTTTCTAACCTAACCAAAGTTACAACTTCATGCAAAATTTCAGAGAAATTCAATGGATGGTTGCGGATAAAAATCCGGACGGACGAACGGACAGACTGACAGACATGCCTCAAAACATAAGTCCCCCGATTTTATAAATCGGGGGACCAATTAGTTAAGTCCCTTTCTTTAGTTTTTTCAATGTTAGCCTGATTAACACATATACGGGCACACAAAAAGTCATAATACACATAGTGATTTCTCAATTAAAATAAATTTGATCTATCACATTTTGTATTCAAACTCTTATGTTATCAAGATGCAAAATCATATTTAAACAATTTGTATGCTATGCCATAAGAGTAAACTAAAAAAAAGAAGTTCTGTCATTACTAACCAGCAGAGCATTACCACTGTCTGCCAAGGCAAGAGACTATCAGGTATGTGTATGCAGTGTAATTATATATGGAAGTGAAACCTGGCCAGGTGTGGCATAGTAAGAAATGATATGAGAATGATATGATGGATGTGTAATGTGAATCTTAAAGGCAGGCTTAGATCTGATGGGCTCAGAGGAAGATTAAATCTGGACAGTATAGGGAGATGTGTGCAGGACAGAAGAAATCATTGGTATGGTCATGTTGAAAAAATGGATGAGAGTTCTTAGGTTAGTAGGTGTAGAACAGAGGAAATGACGGATTTGAAAGTCAATTTCTAAAAGCTGTCCAACACATGCCAACATGTAAAATGAACATAGAAGTGAATATGATGATTGCTGAATATTTATTTTTTACTTTGTTTAAATTTGTCAGCAATTTTTTTATATACAGGAGTATT